>CM051237.1:302703849-303101349 GCA_027917425.1 Gastrophryne carolinensis | reverse complement strand
TTCAAGGTAATCAGCTGGAGACCAGAATTTAGCCCTGATTGAAGAAAATCCAAAACCCTGGACACAGAGAAGACTCTACAGGGCAAAGACCTAGCCTCACACCAATCGATGTAGGCCCTCCAAGTCCTGTAATAGATGGTAGAAGAAGACCTCTTCCCAGCACAAATAAGAGTCTTAATAACAGAATCAGAAAGACCCTCCTCCTTCAAGATGGAGGTCTCAGCAGCCAAGCCGTCAAAGCCAGCGTTGGTAAATTGGGGTAACGCAGCCAACTTTGAGTGAGAAGATCGGCCGCAGAGGAAGATCGAACTGGTCCACTGCCATCCGAACGATGTCCGCGAACCACATCCTTCTTGGCCACCTTGGAGCCACGAGAATGGCGGACACCCCTTCCAGAATCAACTTTCTTAAAACCTTTCCGAGCATGGGAATCGGGGGAAACAGGTACAGGAACCCCATTTCCCCCCAGCCCAGAGACATGGCATCCACCGCCAGAGCCAGAGGGTCCTGGGGCAGCGACACAAAGGTCGGAAGCTTGTAATTGTGACGAGAAGCAAACAGGTCCACCTCCGGTGTTCCCCACCGGAGACACAGGGACTGAAAAACTTGAGGATGGAGGGACCATTCCCCCAGACGGGAAGAGCTTCTGCTCAGAAGATCCGCCTCCTTGTTTTCCACCCCTGGAATGTAGACTGCCGACAGGCATGGAACATGGGCCTCCGCCCAGGTCAGGATCAGGGACACCTCTCTGAGAGCACCCAGACTGCGAGTTCCTCCCTGATGATTGATGTAGGTAACCGCAGTCCGGTTGTCCGAACGAACCTGAACCGGAAGGCCCTGGACATGTTGGGTTAGATGAAAAAGAACCAGACGGATGGCTCTCAGCTCCAGAACATTGATGGGCAAGTGGGCCTCTCGAGGTCCCCACCTCCCCTGGAATTGAAGATCCTTCCAGAAACCCCCCCCAACCCGAAAGGCTGGCGTCCGTGGTGACAGTCTCCCAGAGAGGGGTCAGAAAAGACCTGCACCTCGAGAGATTGGTCGAAACCAACCACCACTGAAGAGACTGCCGGACCCGGGGAGACATCCGGAAGGGCCGGTCCATAGACGTTGGTAGACAGTCCCAAGACGCCAACAGGTGAAGCTGAAGCGTCCGAGTGTGAAACTGAGCAAAGGGAACTGCCTCAAAGGAGGCTACCATCAATCCCACCAGCCTCATCCCCAGACGGATGGACGGTCGAGGATTGAAAAGAAGGAGCCGAACCAATTCCTGAATCAGAAGAATTTTGGACTGAGGCAGAAATACACTGTGCTGACGAGTCCAGCGTCATTCCCAAGAAGGACACCACCCTGGCCGGAGCGAGAGAGGACTTGGGATAATTGATGACCCAACCGAAGGTTTCCAGAGTGGACACCACCGTTCTGGTGTCTGTCTCCGATTGATTGAAGGAAGGAGCCATGATGAGAAGGTCGTCCAGATAAGGCAATATCCGAATGCCTTGAGCTCTGAGAAGGGCCATCACCCCCGCCAACACCTTGGTGAAGACTCTTGGAGCCGAGGTAAGGCCAAACGGAAGAGCCACGAATTGAAAATGTAGATCTTCCACCACGAACCTGAGAAAGCGTTGATGAGCCGGGCAGATGGGAATATGAAGGTAAGCGTCCTTGATGTCTATGGACGTCATGAAATCCCCCTGCCGAAGGGAGTTGATGGCAGATCTCAGAGTTTCCATGCGGAACTTCCGTGGACGGATGAACCTGTTGAGGAACTTCAGGTCCAGGATGGGACAGACCGACCCGTCTTTTTTGGGAACCGTGAAGAGATTGGAGTAGAACCCGAAACCCACTTCCGCTGACGGCACCGGTAGGATGACCTCTAGCTTCAGAAGATCCCTCACGGAGGCCAGGAGACTTTGTGCGGCCGAAAGATCGGTAGGCACCCGAGACCTGAAGAACCTTGAGGGCGGGCGAGACTCGAACTCCAGCTTGTAACCGTCCGACACTACCTCCTGGATCCATCTGTCTGGGACCGCCTGGTCCCAAATCTGGGAGAAGCGTCGCAACCGTCCCCCCACCCGGCAGGGTGAGGGCGCCCCTTCATTGCTGCGCGGGCTTGGCAGCGGGCTTGGGTTTGGTGCCCCAAGAGTGACTGGGGCGGCCACGGCCTCTCCCCCGGTTCCAACCCACGCCCCTGGTAGCGGGAAGGGAGACTCCTCTGCCCGTCCTAGCTCCCCGAAAGGAGGGACTAAAAGAAGCCGCTCCCCAAAAGGAACGACGCGGCTTCTTGCGTTGAGGCAACTTACCCCCTTTGGTGACTGAATCCAGCTTGTCACCAAACAGGCGCAACCCCAAGAAAGGGAGAGCAGTAAGGGATCTCTTAGCACCAACATCCGCCGTCCACTGACGTAACCACACTGACCAACGAATAGCCACCAACAGGGCTGAAGTCCTACCACACATGGCAATCGCATCATCCTGAGCTGCCAGGACAAAGGAAACGAAGGACTCGCGCTGCTGAAGAGAAGCAAACTCCTCGCAGGAGGGATCAAGATCAGCGTACAGATTTCTAATGATGGATCTGATAGCCATCAATGCAACAGAGGAGGCACAGACCGTCCGCAGGGCCGAACCAACGCTGATGAAACCATGTCGAGACAGCTGATCAATATGACGATCCTCACCGTCCTTAATAGTAGTGGTATCCGGGGAGTGCAGTACAGACGTGTTCGAAAGCCCCAAAACTGGAGCATCGATATCAGGAGGAACAGACCAGAGCTTAACCAAATCCTCCACAAAGGGATAACACTTATCCCAGCTAGGAGGAACACCAACAAGACGCGTAGGCTGTTCCCATTCCTTAAGCACAACCATCTCAAAATGTTGCTGCCTGGGGAACACCAAGCGCGGTTTGGGCAAATCAAATAACTCGCCCTTCAGCGGAGGAGCCGCCGTCGGCGGTTCCAGAGACAAAACCTCAAAAATCTTGGACAGGATAGAGGGAGTATCAGGAAACACCCCTGAAGCCGGGTCTCCAGAGGCATCAGACAACTGCTGGGCCTCAGGTTCGTCAGATTTGTCAAGTAGCTCCCCTTCCTCAAACGGGGGACCATCAGACCAATCCAAGATTTCCGCCACATCCTCAGCCGGAGCAGGGGGCGGGGAAACAATGTGTTTTCGCTTAGCCGTAGCCTTCTGAGCTACCGCCACGGAAAGCATCTTCTCGAGAATGGCCACACGGGCGCACAACTCGGACTGCGAATCCCCACCCGTGACAACGTCACACTGGGTCCGGAAGAGGTGTGGGGGAGTAGGAGATGACTGAGGATGCGAAGAACTAGCAGCGGGAATGCCAGTCTGTCTCGCAATATTCTGCCGGGCGCAAGGCACGCACAATATGACGTCATCACCTGGGAGCGGAGCCCCACAACCCCCACACTGCCTGGATTGCCCCGAAGAGTTGTTTCCAGGATCTTTGGAAGCCTCCATACGGTGAAATTTTTTGGTATTCGCAACTACCCAGGGATTTATGCTTATAAGCGACCCGGGATGCCCCTTAATAATTAAAGTCCGGGAGTGGGAGGATTTTAAGATTGAATAAGGAACCCAATATAAGCAAAATAGAGCCCAGGTATATCAGAACGGGAGACCCAAAATGCAAGGGTATCCCCAATCTGAAAGAAAAGAAAAAAACTAAATTCAGTTTTGACCAGAAAAAAACACATCAGATAACACATACATAAGTATAGATATAAATACAGAGAAGGACCACAAGACCCCGACGCAAGGCACATGCGCAGTGGGATAGACCGATAAGGTCCCCCTGGATATTATATAGAGGAGCAGGTGGCCCCCTAACAAAGACCCCATAATTAAGAGAGGTCAAAGGCAAGGGCCAGCATGTTCCAGAAGCCCGGTCCGGGTCCGTGCGGTCCCCTGGTGGGGTTAAATAAGTAAACCCCCACACATACATACAACGGTGCACCATTCATAAGGAAATACTATGTGGAGAAGCGCACAAAGAAAAACGGTCACCTGAAGAACCGAGACGCAGCGGAGGAGTCCAGCGGAGCTGAAGAGGGAGCAGTTATGTGCAGTGCTGAGGTAAAACGAAGGGCGGGCCCGCAGAATGAGCGCGAAGTGCTCTGGCCGCGCCCCCCGCCAACGCGCTGGCCCAGCACGGACCGCAGAGGAGGACAGCCTCACCCTCCTTCCCCGATCACCTCAGACGAGGAAATGGTGGCCTACAGTGAAGATACCCACACACAAATAAAACAACCATATGAAAACAGCATCCACACTAAAACATATACGGCCCGGAGAGAACACCCCAGATACACACACACCGCACCAATAAACAAGTCCAGTCACAATAAAGAGTAATTTTTTTACCACATGAAATGACCCATTACACCCCCATCCCCCCAGTGAAGGGAGCAGGGTACTAACTAGCGGGGGAAAGGAGGCTAAGAAAATACATCGGGACGGGGCATCCCAAATCCGGTTCACCAGCCGGATAGCCGCACTGCCCCACAAATGGGGTCACAGGGAGGAGATAAGCTCCTAGGCACCAAGGTGCCATCTACCATTACCCAGCTTAGCAGCCTAGGCTGGGAGGCTTCCAGTATGTACATCTATAATCACAAAAAATGGGCTGGGTAGCAATAGACCATGGGGGGGGTGCCGGGGTGTTACCCCGGCTACCTGCAAGCAGGAGACTTCTTTCTTCTGTCTTGACACCATCGCAGAGAGAAAAAAACTGGGAATTAAGTGGGAGGTCCCAGGTATATATAGACCGGGAGGGGCTAGTTTTCTAGACTTCTCTCTGCAACGACGCCACCTGGAGGTGGAATACCAGCTGTCATTAATTAAGGAAGCGGGGTGTGCACCAATTTAAACCCCTGAAGCTTGCAGAACCTTGCGGCTGAAAACAGCATCCGCTGAGGCCCGCACATCAACCTTATAAAACTTGGAAAAAGTATGAACGGAAGACCAAGTAGCAGCCTTACAAACTTGTTCAACAGAAGCCTGGTGCTGAAAGGCCCAGGAAGCCCCAACAGCACGAGTAGAATGAGCAGTGATCTTAAAAGGAGGAACCCTCCCCTTAGCGGAATAGGCCCCAACAATGGCCTGACGTATCTATTTACTAATGGTAGACTTGGCTGGCGCCAAACCTTTCCTGGGCCCGGAGGGCACCACGAACAAGGCGTCCATCTTACGAAAGGGAGAAATAGTACTTCACACAACGAACCACATCCAAAGAGTGCAAAACCCTCTCCTTGTCATTGCTAGGCTTAGGACACAAGGAAGGGAGAACTACATCCTGATTGAGATGGGAAGCAGAAATCACCTTAGGAAAGAAATCTGGTTTAAAGCGAAAAACCACCTTGTCCTGGTGTCTCTCAAAGTAAGGGGCCTAAATAGACAGAGCCGCCAACTCAGAGACACGCCGAACAGAGGTAATAGCCACCAAAAAGGCAACCTTTTGAGTGAGCACAGAAAGTGCCACATCCTGCACCGGCTCAAAAGGAGGCCCCTGGAGGGCCGAGAGAACCAAATTTAGGTCCCAAACGGGAACCAAAGGTTTCTAGGGGGCCGAACATGAGTGACCCCTTGGGAAAAAAAGTCTTGACCAGATGATGCAAAGCAAAGGACCTTTGAAAAAAGACAGCCAGGGCAGAAACCTGACCCTTCAAAGTACTGAGCTGGAACCCCAGATCCAGACCGTGTTGTAGAAACTCCAAAATCCTAGGAATCGAAAACACCCTGCAAGGTAAGGCCCTAGCCTCACACCAGTCAATATAGGACCGCCAAGTCCTATAGTAAATGGTAGAGGAATACCTCTTCCTAGCTCTAATCAATGTTTGAATAACCGCCTCCGACAAACCTTTCTCCCTCAGGATGAAGGTTTCAGCAGCCACGCTGTCAAAGCAAGCGTTTGTAAATTGGGGTAACGTAGCTGACCCTGAGAGATCAGATCCGGAAACGGGCAGCCTGTACTGATCTACCGCCAGTCTTACGACGTCTGCGAACCAAACCTGTCTTGGCCACCTTGGGGCCACCAGAATTGCTGGTGCCCCCTCTAGAGCCAGCTTGCGCACTACCTTGCCTACCATGGAGAAGGGGGGAAACAGGTAAAGAAACCCCAGATCCCTCCAGGCAAGGGACAAGGCATCCATTGCCAGGACCAGAGGATTCCGAGACAGAGATACAAAGGTTGGGAGCTTTTGATTGTGCCGAGAGGCAAAGAGATCCACCTCCGGAGTCCCCCACCTGTGACACAGGGAGCGAAATACCCTGTGGTTGAGAGAACCTCTTGCTCAGGGAGTCCGCCTCCGTGTTCTCCACTCCTGGAATGTACACTGCCGAGATGCAAGGAACATTGCTCTCCGCCAGGCCATGCGGTGGTCGGATAGGAGCTCCTGAGACTCTGGTGATATTTTGATTATTCATTGTACGCTTTATTTCCTGCCCCTGTTGATGCTTATATATGTAATTATTTTTCATCACAAATACTGTTTGATAGATGTGTGTCTTATTATTAATTGGTTTTGATACATGAATTTGATTGCTTAGCACTTAGCACTTTATTGGGTGGGGGGTACATTACATGTGCACATATTTTGTATTTTTATAATTACTGTGTTTTGGCACCTTGTAATTCAGCGTGGATGCAAGTCCTCCACGTGTTTACACTGTTGTTTGTGTATATATTTATTTTCACACTGTAGTTAGTTGGCAGTACTACACACTCTGCCCTCATTGTCTATAGCCATCAGGGACGGGGTGTTTCCATATTGGTCTGGCACCATATACTGTTGCAAGCATGAGTGTTCCACTTATGTCTTAATAATATAAGCATACATACACACATGTTGGAGTAGAGCCCGGTCATTGTTCTGACCCTTTCCGACGGTCCTTTTCCTTTTAATTATATGTATTTTAATGTTTGTCATTTGTACGTGTATGGACTAGCTTTAATTATTTACAAGTGTTTATATTCACTTAATACTTTTATTAATAATAAAATTGATTTTGATAGCATTCTTTTGGGTGTGCAGCCGTTTATATTGCCTCACAGGGACCTTTCTGGTGATTCCATTTAATTAGTGCATGTCAGAATCATAGAGACTTCCCTGAGGGCACTCCTGCTGCGAGTCCCTCCTTGGTGATTGATGTAAGCTACCGCAGTTCAATTGTCTGGTCGAACCTGAACCGGTAAGCCCTGTAGGTGAAGTGTCAGACGTGACAGAACCAAACGGATAGCTCTGAGCTCCAGGACATTGATGGGGGTGTGAGGACCCCACAACCCCTGGAACTGATGATCCTTCCAGAAACCTCCCCAGCCCGACAGGCTGGCATCCGTGGTAACCGTCTCCCAACAAGGGGCCAGAAAGGATCTGCCCCTCATCAGACTGCTTGGTTCCAGCCACCACTGAAGGGACTGCCGAACTCTGGGAGACATCAGAAAGGACTGATCCAAGGACTGTGGACATCTGTCCCATTTCAGCAATAGATGGGAGTTGGAGCGACCTCATGTGGAACTGAGCAAAGGGGACTGCCTCGAAGGAGGCCACCATCAAACCTACCAGAGTCATCCCTAGCCGGATAGACGGGCGAGGCTTGGTCAGGAAAAGACGTATCAGATCCTGAACCCTCTGCACCCTTGGCTGATGTAGGAACACTCTGGCCTGACTGGTATCCAGATTCATGCCCAGAAAAGACATCTCCCTTGATGAGGAGAGAGAAGACTTGGGGTGGTTGATCACCCATCCGAACCTTTCCAGCGTCGTCACCACCGTCCTGGTGTCCAGCTCCGCCTGGCAGAGGGAAGAAGCTGTAATGAGTAGGTCGTCCAGATACGGCACAATGCGAATGCTCTGTGCAGGGCCATTATTCCCGCCAGAACCTTGGTAAACACCCTCGGTGCCGAGGTCAGCCCGAACGGGAGGGCCACAAACTGAAAATGCTGATCTCCAACCACGAACCTGAGAAATCTCTGGTGTGCTGGGAAAATTGGTACATGAAGGTAAGCATCCTTGATGTCTATGGACGTCATGAAATCCCCCCGACAAAGGGAACCGATGGCTGAGCGCAGAGTCTCCATGCGAAACTTCTTGGTTCTGATGAACCTGTTGAGAAGCTTCAAATCCAGAATGGGTCTTATGGAGACATCCTTCTTGGGAACCGTGAAGAGGTTGGAATAATAGCCCCGGCCTCTCTCTGAAAGAGGCACCGGGCATATGACCGCCATGTCCAGGAGATTCTTTACAGCCGACAGGAGCCCCTGCGCCGCCCAGGGATCCGATGGCACCCGAGACCTTAGGAATCCCGGAGGAGGCCGGGACTCGAACTCCAGTTTGTACCCAGACGAGACCACTTCCAATATCCACTTGTCTGTGACCTCCTAGGCCCAGACCTGGAAGAAGAGCCACAGCCGTCCCCCCACCCGTAAGGGTGAGGGCACCTCCTCCTTGCTGAGCTGGCTTGGCAGCGGGCTTGGGCTTGAAACCCCAGGTAGAGGCTGGACGGGCGCGTCCCCTGCCTCTGTTCCAGGAATCACCTCTGAAGCTAGAGTAGGCAAGACTACTCTGGCACCGCGAAAGGAAGGATTGAAGGAGCTTGCCCCCCAGAAAGAAGCGACGCTGCTTCTTACGCTGAGGTAGCTTCCCACCTTTCGCCACAGAATCCAATTTGTCACCAAACAGCCGCATACCCAGGTGCTGTAATAGTGTCATCCATAGCCGCCAACACAAAGTTCATGAACAATTCACACCCTTTAAGGGCTGTGAATTCAACACTGGCCGGGTTGAGTTGGGACCCTTTTAACATGTCCCTAACCTCAGACCTGGTAGCCACAGCCACGATTGCAGATGCACAAACAGGACGCAAGGCTGATCCCACACTGGCAAAGGCATGGCATGCCATCTGATCAATGCGCTTATCCTCGCCATCCTTAAGGGTAGTGGCATCAGGAGTATGTACAACGGAGGGGTTGGACAACCCTAAGATGGCGCATCGACCTCGGGAGGGGAAGACCATCGCTACACCGTGTCCGCCGGGAAGGGATACTTCCTATCCCATCCCTGCGGAACACCGGGAAGCCGACTCGGCTTCTCCCATTCTCTAAGAATCATGCTATCAAAATAATCCTGATTTGGGAACTCCAAGCGGGGCTTAGATGAGCCAAAGAATTCCCCCTTCTTCGGAGGGGCCTCCGCTGGTGGGGAAATATCCAGAACCTCTAAGAGATGGCCAGGACTTTGGGGGTATCCACAGCATCCCCCAGCGCCTGCCCGGCATCAGAATCAAAGAACAGCAGTTCTTCAGTCTCAGATTCCCCAAACAATTCCCCCTCCTCAAGAGGGGAATAATTAGACCAGTCAGGGGAGTCATAATCATCAAAATCAAGTACCGGCGTAGTCGGTGACAGATGCCTATTCTTAGCAGGGGCTTTTCTGCCCACTGAGCTAGAAATAAGTTTCTCTAGGTTGGCCAGCCTAGCACATACATCAGAGTACGACTCCCCGCTAATGACCGTGTCACCTGGGGTACAGATAATGCGGACGCCTGGGATCCCGACTGCCGCGTTATGGCCTGTTGAGCACATGGTATGCAAATTACTAAATTTGCCGCCGCAAGGGGTATCCCACAACCCACACACAGCCGGGATTGTCACGAAGAGAGCCCGAGCCCGGTATCCTGTGGAGCCTCCATATGGTGATTTTAAAGGTAGTGGCAATGACCAGAGGGAATTACGCTGATAAGCTACCCGGGATGCCCCTTTAAGTCCCAAGTGGGAGGATTTTAGGTGCCCAATTTACTCTAGGGACCCTAGGACCGGGAGAACCCCCTTTTAAGCAGGTAGCGGGGGGCCTCCTGAAAGACACAAGCAGTGGTCATAAACACATGTGCACACACACAGATAAATGGCAAAATATCCAACAAATAGTTAACCACACAGTGTGACCTGCGCTGCCCCCAGCTGAAGGGAACACAATTATGCTGAATAAGGATGAAAAGAGGGGCCCCAGGAGGGCATTCGCGTATCTCACAAGATGGCAGCCAGCAGCACAGCACTCCCGAGAGAGAGGGAGAAGGGGGGCGGGCCAGTGCGGATCGCTATAGGCTGGGTTCCACAAAAAGCGCCAAACAGGAGGGGGCAGGCCGCGGCAGCGCGCGAGCGCCCGGCCCCGCCCCCTCTACGCCGCAGCCTGAGGGGAAGAAGCTCCCCTCAGCATATAACAATAAAGCGATCTAGAGTGCAGCACCAAGCACACTATTACACACACACACTCCCATACATATGAGTGAAAAGTTGAACATGAAAAGACCCCCCGGAGGGCTACGAGAGGGACCCGGAAGGGGGGGAAATCCCGCACCATAGGTGAGAAAGGGCATCCCAAACCGGGATCACCAACCCGGATTCCGCCTACCCCTTAATATGGGGTCTCACGGGGGAGCATGGCTCCCTGAACACCTATTAAGGTGATTCCTACCCTCACCCGGACCTGCAGACAAGGCTGGGAGGGTAGTATAGGGACTTACAGTATAAAGGTCCGGGCAGAAATAGGGCAAAAAATGGCCGGGTGCAAGCCCGGCTTACCTGCAATGAAGAGCAGCATACATCTTCTGACTTGCTCGCCGTCCTGCAGAAAAGGAACTGGGGAATGTGTGGGAGGTCCCAGGTATTTATGGACCAGGAGGGGCTTCTTTTTTGCTTTCATCTCTGCAGAAGTTCGCCCTCTACTGGACCATAACCCATATGTCATGAATAGTGGAAGCGGGGTGTGTGACATACCTGGAATATCCTAACAAGCGACTCGCTGTTCCCAGGATACTAGACGTTAGGTATCCCTTTCCGGTGGACATGGTTAAGCTTTGGTCTTTTCCACCCAAGGTGGATTCTGCTTGTCTAATACTTCTATCATGCCGTCTGCTACTATGGGATCTTTAAGAGATCCCACGGAGAGACGAATGGATCAATTAGCCCGCCAAGCTTTTGCTATGGTAGGATCCTTTCTACGCCCTGTTTGTGCCATGGCTATTGTGTCTCTGGCCTCAAGGAAGAAGAAGAAAAATTTAACCAGGGATAAGTCGCGCAGGCTTATTCGAGATTCGATTGTTTGGACTTTAACTCTTTTGCTATCACTGCTATGGATGATGCGGTCAGGCTAGCTGCTAGAACTTCTGCTCTTCTTGTTGCCTTGCGCCGTTCCTTATGGCTAAGACAATGGTCGGTCGGATGCCGCCGCTAAGACAGCTCTTACAGGTCTACCTTTTTTAGGGAGCAGACTCTTTGGAGAAAAACTGGACCGTATGGTCAAGGATGGCAAACTTCCTCAGAGGAAGAGGGCGACTCTGCCTTTTCAGAGGCCTTCATCATATCAGCCCTTTCGGAGTGGCAGAGGTGCTTTCCGTCCTTGCTCCCGTAGAGATTTTTGAGGCAGAGCGCGTAATAGGGCAGGAGGGGCCTGGAGAAGTAGGCCCAAACCTCCAGCCAAGCCCACTCCAGCATGAGGGGGCGCCCTCACCCGAATGGGTGGGGGGACGGCTCTTGCATTTTGCTCCTATCTGGAGACGCCACGTGGCGGATTGTTGGATCCAAGAGGTGGTGTCATCAGGCTACAAGATCTAGTTTTGCAGCCAGACCGCCCGCAAGGTTCCTTTGGTCAGGGGCATCCCATAACCAGCTAAAAGCAGATGCCCTGAGAGCCTCTGTTCAGCATCTACTTCAAAAAGGGGTAATTTGTCAGGTACCCTTTCAGGAGGAAGGTCAGGGATTTTATTCCAACCGGTTTACAAGTCCCAAAAAGGACGGGTCGATTCGTCCCATTTTAGACCTAAAGGGTCTCAACAAGTATATCCGGGTGAAGCATTTCCACATGGAGACTCTCTAAGGTCAGCGGTAAGAGCAATTCAGCCTGAGGATCTTATGACTACAATAGACATAAGGGACGCGTATCTTCATGTCCCGATTTTTCCAGGGCATCAGAAGTTCTTGAGGTTTGCCCTGGAAGGCCAGCACCTCCAGTTTGTGGCATTTCTATTCGGGATATCCTCGGCTCCAAGAGTATTCACCAAGGTCTTGGCAGGTTTCATGGCCATTTTCAGAAGCCAGGGGATATGCATCATTCCATACTTGGACGATCTCTTGATTTCAGCCGGGTCTCCTCAGCAGATCATGAAGGATACGCAAGACGGTCTTATCAACTCTGGAAGAGTTCGGCTGGGTGATCAATTATCCGAAGCCCCATATTACTCCGGCGCCAGTAAGGAATTTCTTAGGAATGACTCTGGAGACAGTTCAGGTCAAGGTGTTTCTACCAGAGCAGAAGGCTCTGCTAATTCAGAATCAAATACAATCCTTACTGGCCTGCCGGCAGCCGACCGTTCAGCTGGGGATGAATCTAGTGGGCCTTATGGTGGCCTGTTTCGAGGCCGTGCCTTTTGCCCAGTTTCACATGAGGCGTCTTCAGTTGAATCTTTTGGCAAGCTGGGATTGAGCCCCGCAGTCGCTGGATCAAGTCTTTGTTCTGGTTCCCTCGGCCAGGAATGGATGGACCCTCTACATCTGTCGGTAGGCAGGTCTTTTCTGACACCGCAGTGGCAGATCGTTGCCACGGACGCCAGTCTCACTGGCTGGGGGAGGTATCTGGCAAACCCAGAAGATCCAGGGCCAGTCGGGGCCGAAGGAGAATCAGCTTCCCATAAATATTTTGGAATTAAGAGCAATCCGGCTAGTGCTTCAGTATCTGACCCCCTGTTTAAAGGGACAGGCTGTCCAAATCCAGTCAGACAATTGGACGGCAGTAGCCTATATCAATCATCAGGGGGGTACTCGGAGCAAGAGTGCTCTAGAGGAAGTAAGCCGGATTCTGGCTTGGGCAGAGGAGAATGTTCCCTGCATCTCGGCAGTTTACATCCAGGGGGTAGAAAACCAGGAGGCCGACGCTTTGAGCAGGAAGGCGCTGCGTCGGGGAGAATGGTCCCTCAGTCAGAAGATCTTTCAAGCCTTTTGCCTTCGCTGGGGGTGTCCGGATCTCTTTGCATCCAGACACAATCACAAACGGCCGAAATTCATGTCCCTGTCAAGGGACCCTCTGGCCATAGCAACGGACGCCCTGTCAGTCCCTTGGGCAAGGTTCAAGCTTCTGTATGTATTCTCAGTGTGCCACACACCCCGCTTCACCTTTAAATTCTTCACGATTGGGTTACTCACCGCCAGGTGACGCTGTTGCAGAGAGGAAGTCTTGTAACGAGCCCCCTTCCGGCCTATATATACCTGGTACCTCCCATTTAACACCAGTGTTTTTCTCTCTGCATGACGACAAGACAGAAGAATGAAGTCTCCTGCTTGCAGGTAGCCGGGGTCTTACCCCGGCACCCCCTTTTGGTCTATTTCTGCCCAGTTTGATTGTTTGTTACCTATATGGTTAAATGGAAGCCTCCCAGCCCAGGCTGCTCACTGGGCAATTGGTAGATGGCACTATAGGTGCCTAGGAGCTTATCTCCTCCGCTCGACCCCGTTTTGGGGGCAATGCGGCTATCCGGCATGGTGATCCGGATTTGGGATGCCCCTGTCCCGAGGTTCCCCTTGGCCCCTTGCTCTCCCGTTATGGTCCCTTCTCCCTTCACTATGGGGGGGGGGGGGGTGGAGGGATGTGTGTATGCATGTATGTTTTTACTTATTTAACCTTGTTATGCAAGGGTGCACATGGCCTGACTGATTATTTCTTTTTACATGGCACGCTGATTGTCCTCTGTTTTCCTTACTGGCAGTTCCGCCATTGGGCAAGCTGCTGCTGGCCTGGTCGGCCAGAGTTTGGTTCAGCTTTAAGGCGGCCGGGGCGGGCCGCGCTGTGGCAGGCATGCCTGATGCTGCCTGCGTCCTTTTCCTCTCCCCCTCTCCCTTTTTCCTCTTTTGAATTGGGTTGGCACCGCCGTTCGGCGGGCCACGCTGTCAGCGCTGTTTTGCGCATGGCTGCCTAGCAAAGCTTCCTCCCCCCCCCCCTCCGTCTACTGAGGGCGTCGGGCGCCCTCTTGTTTTGCGGCACCGCCGTCTGGCGGGCCGCACTGTTTGAATCTGGAGGGGGGCGGGGCTCGGATGACGTCAGAGGGGGGCGTGTGAGAGGGGGCGTGGCTGGAGCGGCGGCGTCATACAACGGCCCCAGCCGCACTTCCTTCCTTCCTCTCATTAGAGTTCAGGTGCGGGGCTGCTACTGCTGCTACTGCCGCTGTTCGGGTGCCTTGGTGATTCAGCCTTGCTTGGGCAGGTAAGCGGCCTCACCTCGTGTGGGGCCGTCTATTGTTTTATTATGATTGATTTATATAAAAAAAAAAGGAAAAACAAAGGACAAGAGTTTTTTTGCTGGTTAAAATTCTTTGGCTTCTTTTAAGCACTCTGGTGCGTTTTTTATTATGTGTTATATTGTTGCATGAATGTTATACTACATGCTGCCATTTGTTTACTGGGGATCTTAATGTTGGTTTTTTTCCCCACAGATCCTGGGATTCCCTCAATGCAGTGGCTTCCCGGTTCTATTATACCTGGCTAGTCCTATTACTCTAAATTGGGACATATATATATATATATATATATATATATATATATATATATAGGAAAAAATTAAAAAAAAAAAAAAGGGGGATCATTATTATTATAAATTAAATCCTCCCTCCCGGGACATTAATATAAAAGGGCATCCCGGGTGGCTTATGCCTAAAACCCATGGTTGTGCGAATACCATAAATCACCATATGGAGGCTTCCGATAATACCGGAAATGGTTCTTCTGGGCCATCCAGGTTGTGTGGGGGCTGCGGGACTCCGCTCCCAGGCGATGATGTTATATTGTGCATTCGTTGTGCAAAGCAGAATATTGTGCGTCAGTCCGTCGCTCCGGCTGCTGGCTCCTCGCAACTTTCATCATCTCCTACCCCTCCCTCCCTGTTCCGGACCCCGTGTGACATTGTCAAAGGTGGGGATTCGCAATCCGAGGTGTCTGCACGATTGTCCAACCTCGAGAAGATAGTTTCCGTTAATGCAGGGTTGAAGGCCACTGCGAAACGGAAACACCTTTTTCCTGTACCTCCGGCTTCACAGGATGAGGTATGTGAGCCTGTGGATTGGTCCGATTACTCCCTGGACGAGGAGGGGGAATTCCTGGTGGAATCAGATGAGCCTGCAGATCAGCTTGAGGTTGATGCTATTGGCGATCTGGCTGCGGGGGTTTCCCTTGACACCCCCTCCATTCTGGCTCAAATGTTTGAAATTTTGAATTTAGATCCGCCTGAGGCTGTCACCCTGCCAAAGGGTGAGTTGTTTAATGTGCCTCAGCCGCGTTTGGTATTTTCCAGACAACAACACTTTGAGAGGGTTGTGCTTAAGGAATGGGAACATCCCATGCGGTTAACTGGAATTCCTTCCAGTTGGGATAAACGTTATCCTTTTCCGCCAGAATTGGTGAAGCTTTGGTCGGTTCCCCCTGACGTCGATACCCTTGTGCTAGGGCTCTCTAGCACGGCTATGGTGCAGTCTTCTGAGACCACTGCCCTTAAGGATGGTGAGGATCGTCGGATTGACCAGTATGCTCGCCATGGTTTTATTAGTGCCGGATCGACGATGCGGCCGGTGTGTGCCTTGGCGCTTCTTCTATTGGCGGTCAGGTCTGTTATTCAACATCTATGCGTGGATCTTGATCCCGCTTGTAATGAGTTTACTGCTCTTAAGCAGTGTGAGTCTTATTTCCTATGTTCTGACCGCTCAGGACGATGCGCTGGCTATGAGTAGCAGGACAGCGGCAATGCTGGTGGCTATTCGTCGGTCAGTATGGCTGCGCCAGTGGTCGGCGGAATCAGTTTCTAAAAGGGTGCTCACAGCACTTCCCTTTTTAGGCTTGCGACTGTTTGGTGATAAAATTGATTCAGTTGCAAAAGGTGGTAAAATGCCTCAACACAAGAGGCCTCGTCGTCCCTTTCGGGGGGCAAGTACTGTTAGGCCTTCCTTTCGGGGATTCAGAGCGGGTAGGGGGGCTTCCTTTCCCACTACCAGAGGTGCAGGTTGGACCCGGGGGAGGGGCCGTGGCCGTCCCACTCAGTCCTGGGGCACCAAGCCCAAGCCTGCTGGTAAGCCCGCTCAGCAATGAGGGGCTGCCCTCACCCATGCGGGTGGGGGGACGATTGCGACACTTCTCCCAGGTTTGGGACCAGGAGGTTCCGGACAGATGGATCCGGGAGGTGGTGTCGTCCGGTTACAAACTGGAATTCGGGTCTCGCACTCCTTCGCAGTTCTTTCGGTCTCGGGTGCCCATCGATCCTTTGGCCGCACAGGGGCTCCTGGCGTCGGTAAAGAATCTGTTAGAAATGGCGGTCATCCGGCCGGTACCACGCTTAGAGATGGGCCTCGGTTTCTACTCCAATCTTTTCGCAGTCCCCAAAAAGGACGGGTCGGATCGTCCCGTCCTGGACCTGAAATTACTCAACAAGTTCATCCGTATTCGGAAGTTTCGCATAGAAACTTTGCGTACGGCCGTCGGTTCCCTTCGGCAGGGGGACTTCATGACGTCCATAGACATCAAGGATGCTTATCTTCATGTTCCCATCTGCCAGGCTCATCAATGTTTTCTTCGATTCGTGATGAAAGATCAGCATTTTCAATTCGTGGCACTTCCGTTTGGCCTTACCTCGGCTTCAAGAGTGTTCACCAAGGTGCTGGCAGGGGTGATAGCCTTTTTCAGATCTCGGGGCATTCGTGTCGTACCTTATTTGGACGACCTTCTCATCATGGCTCCGTCACTCGATCAATCGGAGACAGACACCAGGTTGGTGGTCTCCACGCTGGAAAGCTTTGGTTGGGTGATCAACTTCCCCAAGTCCTCCCTCGCTCCGGCCAGGGTGGTGTCCTTTCTGGGGATGCAGTTGGACTCTCATCAACACAGAGTGTTTCTCCCCCAGTCCAAAATTCATCTGATTCAGGAGTTGGCTCGGGTCCTACTTTCCAATCCTCGGCCGTCCATCCGTCTGGGGATGAGGCTGGTAGGGTTGATGGTTGTCTCCTTCGAGGCAGTTCCTTTTTCTCAGTTTCACACGAGGACGCTTCAGCTTTATCTGTTGGCGTCCTGGAACCGACAGCCTCGGTCGCTGGATCAGCCCTTCCAGTTGTCCTCCCGGGTCCGGCAGTCCCTCCAGTGGTGGTTGGTCTCGGCCAATCTCGTGAAGGGCAGGTCTTTCCTGACCCCTCTTTGGGAAATTGTCACCACGGACGCCAGTCTTTCGGGATGGGGCGGATTCTGGAAGGAGCTTCAGTTCCAGGGGCGGTGGGGACCTCAAGAGGCCCACTTACCCATCAATGTGCTGGAACTAAGAGCCATCCGTCGGGTTCTTGTTCTCCTGAATCAACACGTTCTGGGCCTTCCGGTCCAAGTGCGTTCAGACAATCGAACAGCGATTGCTTACATCAATCATCAGGGAGGGACTCGCAGTCTGGGTGCTCTGAGAGGTGTCCCTGATCCTGTTCTGGGCGGAGGCCCATGTTCCTTGTCTCTCGGCGGTGTACATTCCAGGAGTGGAGAACCAGGAAGCGGACCGGTTGAGCAGGGGCTCTCCCCGTCTGGGAGAATGGGCTCTCCATCCTCAGGTTTTTTGCTCACTGTGTCTCCGATGGGGGACATCGGAGGTGGACCCGTTTGCCTCTCGTCACAATCACAGGTTCCCGAACTTCGTGTCGCTCTCCCAGGATCCTCTGGCAGTGGACGCCATGTCCCTGAGCTGGGGGGATCTGGGGTTTCTGTGCCTGTTTCCTCCGATACCCATGCTGGGCAGGGTGGTTCGGAAGTTGGCTTTGGAAAGGGTGTCCGCCATTCTCGTGGCCCCAAAGTGGCCAAGGCGAGTGTGGTTCGCAGACATCGTTCGGCTGGCAGTGGACCAGTTCGTCCTGCCTCTTCGGCCCGATCTGCTCACTCAGGGTCGGTTGTGTTACCCCAATTTACCAGCGCTGGGTTTGACGGCCTGGCTGCTGAAACCTCCATCTTGAAGGAGGAGGGTCTTTCTGACTCAGTCGTCAAGACTCTGATCAGTGCCCGGAAGAGGTCTTCTTCTATCATCTACTATTGGACTTGGAAAGCCTATATCGCTTGGTGTGAGATTAGATCTTTTCCTTGTAGGGTCTTTTCGGTCTCCAGGATTCTGGAGTTTTTACAATCTGGCCTAGACTCTGGTCTTCAGCTAAGTACTTTGAAAGGGCAAGTTTCTGCCTTATCTATCCTTTTTCAGAAGTGTTTTGCGCTTCATCCTTTAGTTCAAACTTTTTTCCAGGGGGTTACGCATGTGCGGCCTCCCAGGAAACCATTACTCCCTGTTTGGGATTTGAATTTGGTTCTTTCTGCTCTTCAGGCTCCTCCTTTTGAGCCTTTGCAAGATATTGCTTTGTCTACCCTGACTCAGAAGATTGTATTCCTGGTAGCTATCACTTCGGTCCGGCGTGTCTCGGAGTTGGCGGCCTTGTCTATCCAGGCGCCTTACTTTGAGAGGCATCTGGATAAAGTGGTCTTTCGGTTCAAACCAGACTTTCTTCCTAAGGTTGTTTCTGCTTTTCATTTGAATCAGGATATTGTTCTTCCCTCCTTGTGTCCTAATCCTAAGAATGACAAAGAGAGGGTTTTGCATTGTTTGGATGTAGTACGCTGTGTTAAGTACTACTTGATTATCACGTCTCCTTTTCGTAAGACGGATGCCTTTTTTGTTGTGCCCTGTGGGCCTAAGAAGGGTTTGGCACCGGCCAAATCTTCCATTAGCAAATGGATACGTCAGGCCGTTATTGCGGCCTATGCTGCTAAGGGGAAAGTCCCCCTTTTCATATCACTGCTCATTCTACTCGCGCCGTTGGAGCGTCTTGGGCTTTTCAGCACCAAGCTTCTGTTGAACAAGTTTGTAAGGCCGCCACTTGGTCTTCTGTTCATACTTTTTCTAAGTTTTACAAAGTTGATGTGCGAGCCTCAGCGGATGCTGTTTTTGGCCGCAAAGTTCTGCAGACTGCAGTCATTTAAGTTATGCTTCACCTTGTCTTTGGATACCCATCCCTTGTGGACACTGCTTTTGGATGTCCCAATCGTGAAGAATTAAAGGTGAAGCGGGGTGTGTGGCACACTGAGAATAATACCATTTTGTGAGTACTCACCTGAAAAATGGATATTGTCAGTGTGCCACACACCCCGCTTCACTCCCGCCCTTTTCGGTATCCCGAATCCTTTATATGGTGAAGCTTTTCTTTATTTTGAGGTTACCTTTAGATTACTGGTACCTTGTCTTTCTGCTTTTTAAATCACTGGTGTTAAATGGGAGGTACCAGGTATATATAGGCCGGAAGGGGGCTCGTTACAAGACTTCCTCTCTGCAACAGCGTCACCTGGCGGTGAGTAACCCAATCGTGAAGAATTTAAAGGTGAAGCGGGGTGTGTGCACACTGACAATATCCATTTTTCAGGTGAGTACTCACAAAATGGTATTTTTTCCCCGCTTCTGCTCCTGAGCCGTGTACTAAGGATAGCTCAGGAGGGGGTACCAACCATTCTGGTGGCTCCTCGCTGGCCAAGGAGAAGTTGGTTTTCAGATATAGCAAGGATGTTGGTAGATCATTGGCATCTGCCAGACGATCCAGACCTTCTCACACGGGGCGCTTCGGCACTCGAATTTACAGATGCTGGTTTTGACGGCCTGGCTATTGAGACCTCGATCTTAGCAGAGAGAGGTTTATCGGCTAAGGTTATTCGTACCATGATTCAGGCACGGAAGAAGTCATCTTCCATGATTTATTACAGGGTCTGGCGGGCGTTCATATCCTGGTGTGAGGCTAGGAAGTTTTCATGTAGGAAGTATTCGATTTTTAGAATTTTAGAATTTCTACAGCATGGCTTAGAAATGGGCTTACAATTAAGCACCCTAAAGGGGCATGTATCAGCCTTATCTAATTTTTTTCCAGAAGTCTATCGCTAGTAATAGGCTTATTAAGACTTTTTTTCAGGGAGTCACTCATGTCCGACCACCGCGCAAGTCGATTTTACCGGTGTGTGACTTGAATTTGGTATTGTCGGCTCTTCAGGGTGCCCCCTTTGAACCTATGAATGACACTCCCTTGAGAATTTTGATGCTTAAGGTGATATTTTTGGTGGCAATCACTTCTGTGCGGCGTGTTTCTGAGTTAGCCGCCTTATGTATGAAGTCTCCTTATTTTGAGTTACACAGAGACAAGGTAGTTTTTCGGTTTAAGCCTGATTTTTTACCTAAGGTCGTTTCTCCCTTTCACCTTAATCAAGAGGTAATTATACCTTCTTTATGCCCAGTTCCGGCTAATGCTAAGTAAAGGGCTCTTCATTCTTTAGATGTAGTCAGAGCCTTAAGATATTACATGGTAGCTACAGATTCCTTCCGCAAGACGGATTTTCTTTTTGTTATATCGGAAGGGCCGAGAAAGGGGCTTCCACCAGCTAAAGCCACTGTCAGTAAGTGGATTAGGCAGGCAGTAGAAAGAGCCTACTCGGCCAAGGGAAAGTAACCCCCTTTTCGGGTCACGGCCCATTCCACTAGGGCCATTGGTGCTTCCTGGGCTTTTCAGCATCAGGCTTCGGTGGAACAGGTTTGCAAAGCTGCCACCTGGTCTTCGGTTCATACATTCACCACGTTTTACAAGGTAGATGTTAGAGCCTCAGCTGATGCTGTGGTTGGTCGAAAGATTCTTCAGGCGGTAGTGAGATGAACTACCTGCTGTTCTGCACTGGGGATCCCGCCCATAGATGACACTGCTTTTGGAGATCCCAAGTGTAAGTGTCTGGAATGGATTGGAAGAAAAAACGCAATTCTGTGAGTACTCACCTGTAGAATTGTTTTTTCTGGGAATCCATTCCAGACACTCTGGCCCACCCTTTTTGGGTCATGATCTATCTTTTGATGCTTTTTTTGATGGTGTTTAGTCCATTTATTATTCAAAAAAAATAAATAAATGAAAAGAACAAAATTTAATTTCTGAGAGTATTCTGGCGGAGTTCGGTGTGAAGTAACCTGGACTCCTATATAGGCCTCTAGTTTGTTTTGCTGCTTTTTAGGTACTGATCTTGATTAGGAGGCAGCTGCTACTTATGGGCCGGGAGGGGCCACACCTTTTTTTGTCTTGCAGTCACATCCAATCATGAAGGAGGTAATCCCAAGTGTAAGGAGTGTCTGGAATGGATTCCCAGAAAAAACAATTATACAGGTGAGTACTCACAGAATTGCGTTTTTGTGCAGCCCCCTATAAATGCTGTAACAGGTCTACAAAGTTTGCACCTCCTTTCCTTTACATTTTTCCACGACCACGCTCCAAAATGGTTGCACGCTCAGCTCTATCTCTCAGCATTCTGCAACAAGTGCAGCCAAGTGCTGAGGTACAGGGCCTTATTTAGAGGTGATAATGGAGGAACAAATTGGGTAGACCTGCTACGTTATCTACAGTACACTGCAGGAAATGGAGGCGAGGCACATGGGACAGGCTTTAGGGGAGATCCTTGCTGCTTTATTTTTACCATTACCTGGACTGTCCCTTTTTAATAATGTATCTTAATTTCTGGCATATATTTACATTTTCCTGTCCTTTTAAACCTTGCTACAGTATGTATAAGGGTGTTATGCCCCATTTCTGTTGGATTATTCTCTCAGTGGCAGCAGTTTTTTTTTTCTAATGTCTTATTTTGCAGAGTCCTGAGAGGTGATTTGCTCATATGTAACAAACATATCTACCAGTAATTAATTAGCAGTAAATAGTTTTTATATGCTAAACAGATCATTCATCATTATCATACTATGCTATACAGATGCTAGTGTGAGTACTGTTATATTGCAAGTTATAAGCGTTGTCCCACTCAGAAACAGTTTGCAAATCACAACTAACTAAATAATTAATAATAACGAAATAATTAGCCTTCCCCCTTCATGATGTATTTCACCCAAAAGTCTAACTTCTACCATGTAACAATTTTTTCTCATCTCAGAAGAAATTGCTTAGACCAGGGGTTCCTAACCAGTGATACTACCAAGGTACTGAAGATTCTATCAAGTTATCCCTGACAAAGCTGCAGAATGACCTGTACCCCAACCTGTTTTGCTGCTATCTATATTTCATCCAAGCCTGATCTGCTCCATAAGTACAAATATGCTCTATAAGGTAATGGCATCTATTTACTCTGCATTGTTTGTGTTTAGTTCATTTTAAACAGCCCCTTTGTGTGTTTTTACCATGATTTTAGGTGACTGACAACCCACAAGCACCACCCAGGTGGTGGAAAGTCAAAATATAATCCCTGATTTAGGCTACATAAAATAAAGTGGAACAAAACCCAACAGAGCCAACAGCCTTTTCCCCCCACTGTGTGAGCCTCTCCCCGGGTGCCACAAAACTCACCTTCTTCTGGCTCCCTCGCAGATGTAAATATCGGTGGTCACATCACCAGAATATTTAATTTAAATAGGCTGGAGGTGGCAGTGTGCCAGCTGCTGGGCATGTGGCCAATCGTGCTCCCGAATGCCATAAATAGATCCATTTGCCGAGCATTAAATATGCAAGATAAATGGCTCTGATAGGAAAAGATCCTGCACATGCACCGTAGGACCAAAGAAATGTGAGTTTATATGGGCAATCTGGGGGTTTCACACAGCTCGGCATCCGAAATCAGGATGCCTCTGGGGCAAGAAACATAACCCGGGGTAGTCAAAATCCTGGGTTTTGTTCTGCTTTAACATACAAGGTAATAATCTGAAAATCTACACAACACCTCATGTTAAATTTAAGTGAATCAAACACAAAGTAATGCAAAAATGAAACATTATTGTGGTGTTGGCCCTATTGTGGCATCCACAGAGGAAGATGCAATAAGTATAGCAAAAATGCACATTTTTTAATGCAAGCCATTTACCTTAGTCTGCCCAGGGGCAGCTTTGGGTTCTCCGAGCATTAATTCCCAGTTGGTTGGCCATTTGAAAAAAATAGCATATACAACTTGCTCTGTAGGTTTGCATGTATACCTGTTGAATATATTCCACATTATTTAAGCAAACTAAATCAGTAATAAGACACGTAAATGTATCCACTATCATCACACAACTTGTTATAATTACTGTCTCAAATATTTTGCTGTCGAGGGGGCGTGGCTTGCCAATGGAGGGATAGGACGTGCAGACACGAGGCTCCCCACGAATCCCCTTAAAAAACTGTTTAGATATGTATGCAGCAGCTAACTCTTGCAATGTCAAAGAAGAAGGTGAGGGGGTCGACTAGACGCCAGCAGAACCCCCCCATCACCTCGTTTTTTGAGGCACCGAGGCCTGACGAACGGAGACCCCCGTCTCCCTGCAAAATGGCGGCGGCAGAGTCTCCCGCGGGCATGGGCCTCACCCTGGAGTCTCCACAGGGACATCTGCCTGACAGGAGCGGCCTGCAGAGGAGGAGAGCCGACCCTGGCGGTCCGCAGCAGCCGGCGGTGTCACCGCCTCTGAGGACGGGAGGTGCGGCGATCGGTGAAGGGACAGCTGGCAGCGCGCCGGGCGGCGAGGAGATGCGATCCGCCGCCAAGCTGGAGCCCCGGTCTACACGAGAACACTTACCTGAGGAGGGGACCCAGAGTCCCCACCGGACCTCCGCAGACGGTGGCCCCTCAGCATCTGCGACCGGACAGCACTGAGCGTGGGGAGGAGGCGGTTGGCGGCATGCCAATCTAAGGTGAGGCACGAACCGCCGCTGAATTGGAGCACCGGCACTCACTGCATCATGTGCCTGCAGCGGGGAATCGATGCCCCAATGGATCTCAGGGGCCGACGCTGTCCCCACGCCGCAGACTGAGAAGCACGGGTCATGGGGAGGAGGCGGCTTGCAGCGCCCCAGGCTGGGAGGCAGAGGTGAGAGCCGCTCCCACTGCTCAAGATACCCGGTCTGCACAGATGACAGAGCGCCGCATCACAGGCGAGCCCTCCTCACCCTCAGGTAGGAGACGTTACCCTGGGGGCAGGGAGGGGAAAGTGTCACACAGTTGGAAAGTGTCACACGGAGCAGTAGCAGCACAATGTCAGCGCCTGCGAGAGGAGGCAATACAGTTTCTCCTGTTGTTAGCTCAGTGACTGCCCTGGTTCATCACAGGGAGAACTCAGCGGGGCCATGGAAAATTGAGCCCAGAAGAGCCCTGGAATGGAGGGATTCCCCGGCAGCCCTATGTGACACGCAAGAAATAATGGAAATGAGAAGCAGCATGTCCTCACTGAGAGGGTTGGGAACCCCCCCTAGTGCCAACAGAATAATCCTGGGGTCCCCTCCGAGATCCCGTCAATGTTTCTCGCCAGACAGCCCTGGCGGTCTGTGGGGTCCAGCGACGAGCTGAGGGCCGGCAGACCCCATAGCATGGGAGCTCCCGAGAGAAGTTCTGCCCGGATCCCTAATTACGGCCATAACGGAGTCGGTCAGGGTAAACTTGACGGAAGTCCTCAAAACGCTGCCATCTAGAGTGGACTTCGAATCCTACATATCCAGGATGGAAGGTGCATTCCGTAGGGAGATCACATCCATGCAAAATTCCATAGTGGAGTTGTCCAGCTAATGAGACCACTCAGGTGGACCTACAAGCGAGAGTCGAGGCTCTAGAACGAGATGCCACAAGGCGGGCCCTCACCCATCTACATTTGCAGCAAGATGATCATGAAAATAGGAACCGCCGCAACAATATTAGACTTAGGGGCATCCCGGAGACAATAGGCCCTGAACCTGAAAACAACAGTTTGCGGGGTTTTCAACAACCTTATGGACCGCCCCACTACAGACCATATTGAAATCGACAGAGTCCATCGGGCCCTGGGTCCCAGGCAAAGAGATCCGACCAGGCCGCGGGATGTGCTGTGCAGAATACACTACTATCAGATTAAGGAAGCGATCATGCAGAGAGCCTGGGATAAAGTTCCGGTCTCGGGGGCGAGTGTCATCATAATGCCAGATCTCGCCAGGAGGACTTTACAGATGAGGAGGTTACTGAGACTGCTCTTAGAGGTTATGCGACGACACGGAGCAGCCTATCGGTGGGGCCACCCGTTCCAGTTGGTCATTCGGAAAGAGCGGAGGAACTTTGGGCTGAAATCCCCGGCACAACTACCAGAATTATTTGAGTTTCTGGAGGCGGCCCCAATCGAGGTGCCGAGCTGGTTGGAGTTGGAGTTAGACCATGGTGGGGACCCACGCCCGCAGCGAATACGGAGAATAAATTGCAGGCAACGGGCCGATCTACCCGAGCAGGTGCGGGAAGGAAGACGAGCTCCAGTGGAGGCGGAGTGACTGCCGATGTCCCGGGTTGACAGCCCGATTAAAATTGTATTTGTTTTATAGCTAACTTGAGCTTTCCCTATTTCCTACATGTGAACTTATGTCGTGTTTGAAAAGTTTTGCTGAAAAGTTAGTTGTTGTGGGGCTGCGGGGGGATCGGGATATCCTATGTTTCCCCCTCCACCGATATTGAGCTGGGGCCGACACTCCCGAGGTACACTTGTTTTGACTTGCCACCTGCGGCTGCTCTCCGAGGACGCCCCCCCTTGTGGGGTCGGCTGGACGGGCTAGTAGATATGGACCTCGGACGGTAAAGCTTTGTCCTGAGGCGGGAAGCTGAGCTGGTTGGGGCGGCCTCTCTCCCGGGCGGTGAGCTGCGGATCCGGTTATTGGACACGGTCCCGCACCCGGTGGGAGACCTGGACTTTAAGGGATTGCTGTCCATGGGCGCTTCTGTCCTCCATGTTGTTATTTAGCTCCCCTGACCCACTGGAGGACAATTATATTCCTAACGGCTGGTCTGGTGGTCCCCCCCTTGGGGTGGCCTGGTCCCCTGGGTCCCTCCCCTCCGGTTCTGATGGGTCCGCCCACACGTCTAATATGATCTCCAATGCCCCACCCTGGGGAGAGTGGATTAAATAAAGACTGGCTGCTATGGGTGGGAGGGGACGGATGCCCTTGGGGGTGGCCTCCCCCCCCCCCCCCCCCCCGGCCTGGCTGAGCTTATTGGGCGCTTGATTGGTCGGGGGGATGACCCTGGGAGTGCTGTCCCGAGAACCAAATTAGCAAATAAGACGTGGTCCCTTTAGAGACATTATGTTTTGCAGGTTACGTTTAATAGGTTTGAATTTAATGTGATGTTTTTGTGTGTTTTTTTTTTTTTTTTTGACAAGTTGGCTGTTCCTTAAATATACTTTTGAGTTCCTTGTTGCCTTGTTGCCTAATTGCTGTTGCCTACCAGTTAATGTGTACAAGGGGACTTGGGGGAGCCGAAATCTCAAAATCCCTTAAATAATTAAGTTCTTCTTCACTTGGCCTCCACATTCCCCCCAGAACTCCAGACACTGCCCCGGGGTGACACCCGGAAGTCCCCTGGGAAGTGTGGAGTTTAACCCACTATTATAGGGTGGTCACTAGACAGTCCAAAGGAGTAGCAATTTTGCTATCCAGGGACATCCCATTCCAGTTCCTGGAGTCCTCCAAAGACGAAGAGGGGAGGTATATCATGGTCAAGGGGACGATCAGGGGTGAACTATTTACCCTAGCGTCTGTGTACGCCCATAACAGCAGCCAGGTGGATTTCCTTGTGGAGTTCCTTTCCAAATTAGGTGATTTCCAGGAAGGGAACATTCTTCTAGACCCACTTATTGACTCTTCCTCAGGTAAGTCCTCCATTCCTTATAGGGGACTGAGGAAAGTTAGAGAGGCGCTCCAAAACATGCAGCTATGTGATGTCTGGAGGATCTTTAACCCCAAAGCCCGAGATTACACACATTTCTCGCTGACCCATTCAACATATGCGAGACTGGACTATATCTTCACATCCCACTGTTTGTTACCAAGGATGCTAAACCCTATTATAGGGGTGGCATCCCTATCTGACCATGGACCAGTAGAGAGAGCTTTATCTACCCGGGAAGAAAGGAAAGGCGCCTGGATTTGGTGGCTGAACGAGTCCCTCCTAACAGATGCGGTAACGAGGCAAGCGGTTCAAGCCGCCCTCTCTAAGAATTTTTGCCTAAACTGTTCAGATGAGAGAGCTCCCATGATGGTCTGGCAAGCCCATAAGGCGGTAATTAGAGGAGTTCATATACTGAAAAATGAGACCAACTCCTTTTACAGATCCAAACCTTAGAGAAGAGGCATAAAGAGGCCCATATGCAGGACACTTTACGTGAACTGACGTCATGTAGAGAACAACTGAACTCTCTACTTTTGCAAAAAGCTGCGTTCTCCATAAAGAGATGTAAACCCTTTTATTATGAGTGGGGAAACAAAAGCGGAACGCTGCTTGCTAAAGCCCTTAGAAAACAGCAGTCCCTTAACTTCATAGCCTCAATTGTAGATGCTCAACAGCAGAAACGGGACAATACCGAGGACATCGCAAAAGTGTTTCGGGAATATTATCATACACTTTATAACCTGCGCCCACGAGCTGCAGGAGACCCTAGGATAGATATAACTAAGAAAAGACAATATATCGAGACATCGGAGATGCCTAAACTGAGTAATGAGGCAGTAGCACACATGGAGGAACCTCGGAGGAGGAATTGAGGCAGGCAGTGAAGGCCACTCCGAATGGGAGGTCCCCCGGACCAGATGGCCTGACGATCGTCTATTACAAGGAATTCTTGTCCGTGCTGGGTAGGCACTTTCTCCGCGCCTTCAACAATATTGCAGCAGTAGAAAACTCCGAGGCACTCCCGGCAGAGTTACTGGAGGCTCACATCACAGTGATTCATAAGCCGGGCAAGGACCCTTTGAGCTGCAGGAGCTATCGCCCCATATCCCTCCTCAATATAGATCTCAAACTGTTTATTAAAATCTTGGCGAACCGCCTGTTTAGCTACTTACTTGATGTGATTAAAGAAGATCAGTGTGGCTTTATCCCTGGTAGAGAAGCAAGGGATAATACGATCAGGACTCTAAACCTCATTCATCGATCACGGACCGATAACGCCCCAATTATTCTGTTAGAACCTCGAAGGCGCATCAGTGGATGAGACATATAGGTCTCCAGGAGAGAGCGATCAAATTCATCACAGCGGTCGATTCTAAGCCACAAGCTAGAGTGAAAGTTAATGGAGCCCTGTCCCCACCATTCCACATCTCTAATTGCCCCCTGTCTCCCCTCATCTTTGCGCTAGTGGTGGAGCCCTTCCTGAGGCATGTTAGAGAGAACGTGGATGTCCGAGGAAGCAGAGTTAAGGGAGTAGAACATAAAATATATAGAGGGATCACTCCACATTTTTTGGGCCTGCTCGAAGATCCAACCATTCTGGAACAGTGTTTCCAAAATTATGGCTGAAGTTACCAGCTCACATATCCAGTGTTGCCCGGCCCTTATGTTGCTACACTATTCCTCGCACAGTATCCCAAACTATAAGAGGTCCATACTACGACACCTGATCAATGCAGCAAAAGTCCTGATCCCTAGATTCTGGAAAATGGAATCCGTACCCACAGTGGGAGATTGGATTCAGGAAGTTAATAGGATCAGGGAGATGGAAGAATTGACTGCAACTGTACAGGATAGAGAGGAAAATGCCGACTGGAATGGACTCCTTGGTATTTATACAAAGATTCTGCGATCTTCCCCCGACGTCGCCAAGCACCTGGGACGCCTGGGAGTGACTCTGATGCACAGTGTCCCGCTCCTGCTCCGCCGCTCTCCCCCTCCCTCCGGGACCTATGATCCATGATTTGGCCTACTTCCCCCCTCTTCCCTCCTCTCACCTTCTCTTTTGTACCTTCCCCTCATATTGTTTTGTTCATCTTTTCCAGATTGTGATAATAATATAATCTGACCTACCCCGGGAAGATACTAGGTGGAGTTGGAACCACCAGGGTCCCCAGATCTAGAATTGGTCCACCTTACCAAATGGCCCCACCACACGCCAGTAGTTAGGACGAAGCACTGATGGCCAATCGAAGGGTGGAAATTGTAGACCACACCCTCCTTTATTTGGGATAAGAAGTGGCTTACCTGACTACTCTGGTTCCCTGAATGTCCACTAGAACTATAGGGGTGGGAGAATAAGCCAGAAATGGAGGACTCGGCCATGAGAATTGGGGGGATGATATGACATTATTAATATGCTTGTAAGATTTACGAGATCTTTTGCACATGCTGTAATATATTTCTGTAACACGTGTATCTTTCTCGTGATTTTTCTGTTTGTAATTTTTATTTTTGTTTTTGGAAAAATGAAAACGTCTAAAGAGTTTAAAAAAAAAATATCCTGCTCATCCAGGATACAGAGAAGCAAATATGCAGCATTGCTGTTCAACCAGTAAAAGCTGTGTTTACTATCAGGCAAATGTAATAATGACCAGAAAGTATGCTAAAAGTAATAAAATTGGCAAAACCCATTTAATTACATCTAAAACTGGCTTTAAGTGCCCAATACACATTGGAATTATTCATGTGAAATATAATTAAAGAAACAAATCTGGTAAATGAATAGTAGTTCAGCAGATGCCACCAATGCATATTTACTGCTATCCCACTAGTCTTTGAAGGTCACTTTCAATGGTATTTTTAAAGTGTATATTTTTGTGCCCAAATGATGTCCTTAAGGTTCTAAGCTTATCTATGATTTTTTTTTTTTTTTATGTTGGCAAATGTGTGTTTTATGGAAACAGTTTTCACTACTTGCAACCTGTTGCTGTTGGCAACTGTACACCAAGAAAATAGAAGTTTGCTGGGAAAGTTTGAGGTCCCTCACCTCAGCAACAGGGTTATGAGTGTACATCACTAATTTCTCTTTTCTTGAAGATCTTGGTGTACAACTACTACTTTTTACGTAGCCAGCAACATTCAGGAATTTATTTAATATTTTCAACCTTTGTGTACTTTATCTTAATAAATATTAGTTGGTGCATATACCCAGCACATTGCACTACTTTATTTTCTGGTAGCTGAAACTGGTATCTTTTGCAATAGGGTTTCATTGTGTATTTTTGATTGTATTTATTAGCTTTATCTCTAGCAATCTCGGGCCGCCATCTATTTAAATTGTCCTTCGTCATGCATGTTGTATGGTCACCAACAAGTTATTGTGTTAAATTATAGTGCATGTGCCACCACTTTGCTTGGCCTACACTCTATAATAAATGCAACCCACACACAAACATGCACACAAGATCAAAATACAACTCGCTGGTCAGAGTTATTAAAGTGGAATAAAACCCACCAGAGGCTGGGCTGGAATCTAAAAGATTCCAGGGCCAGCCGCTGGCTTTCCCGCAGGGCATCCTGAATCGAGATGATCCGCTGTGTGAACCGCCCCCCCCCAGTAATAACTTACCTTTCCAGGTCCAGTGTTGTCTGCACGGGTCTCGTCCAATCAGAGAGTTTGCGTTTTAGCAAATGGCTCAGATTTTTTACAATTGTTGTAGCATGTGCTGCTGCATCCCCAGTGACGTGGGGTTGTGGCAGTTTATGCTCCCCACTGAAGGCAATCTGAGCCCTTTGCCAAAGGAGGTAAATACAGCAAAGGGCTCTAATTGGACAAAAGCCCACTCATGTGCCGCAGGACCAAGGAGAGATTTGTTTTACTGGGCAAACTTGGGATTTCACACAGCAGGGCATCCTAATTTAGATTGCCCTGGGGACACAGAAAAAAAAAAGTAATGTGGCTTTGCTCGTACCAGACTCCTGGAGTTATTGAGTCATTCTGCGCTCTCCAAGGATTTGTGCTGTAAATTGCCTCCCCATTTATTTCGAGCCATTTGCCCATTTGCCTTAAGCGCTCCTCAAACACTACAGGAATTCGTCCATCATGGGTAGGGCCAATATTCATTAGAAGATTCCCACCACAGGATACCGTTTCAACCAACTCCTGGAAAATGAACAAAAACACCACCGTTAGACTTACCGGTAACAGATTTTTCAGGAATCCTCCAGCTTGACCACATGGACAGATTATGCTCCAGCCCCTAGGAGGAAACACAAACATGAACAGAGATTAAAAGCCCCACCCCTTCCTCCCCACCTCAGTATTTTAAAAGTAACCTAATTTAACTACCCCTGGACTATGAGCGGGTAATAAGCGGTCAAGCTGAAGGATTCCTGAATAATCTATTACTGGTAAGTCTAGCTGTGTTCTTTCCAAGTCATCCTTCAGCTTGACCACATGGAGAGGATTAGGCAAGTAATTATACCTTAGAGGTGGGGAGCTGGGGTGAAGACCACATTGCTGCTTTGCAGATCTCCTCCATAGATACACTGGTCCTTGTTGCCCATGACTTATCCATAGCTCTTATATCATAGGCAGAGACTTCTGGAGGAGATCCCCCCTTAGTAGAATATGCTTGTGCAATAATCTGTTTTATCCATCTGGCTATAGTGGACTTGGAGGCTGCTGAACCATTCTTTTTTCTGCTAAAAGTTATAAAGAGCTGTTCCGCTGTGTGCCACTCTCTTGACCTCTCACTCTCTTCTAACATCAAGCAGCAAGAGATATTCTTCCTTGCCTGCTCCATTTGGTAATGTCAGAAGAACTATCTCACTATTTTTGGTAGAAATAATGGATTGGGTGTAAGTATAACCTTGTCTGGTAGTACTGCACAAGATGGTTCTCTAACGGATAAAGCCTGTAGTTCGCTTACCCACCTGGTCGAGGTAATAGCTAGCAAAAAACAATATTTTAATAACTATTTCTCTGAAACTTCATCCATAGGCTCAAATTGGGGCTCCATTAACCCTTTTACCACAATAGACAAATCCCATGTAGGGAATCCCTTGAACGGTGCAGGTCTTCTTCGCATAATTGCTTTGAAAAAATTATTGATTCGTTCATTTTGTCTCAATTTCTGCTCGAGAAAAACTAATAATGCAGAAGTCTGAGTCGTTAAGGTACTTACAGCAAGTCCTTTATCAAAACCTTACTGCAAAAATTCTAGTACTGTGCAAGTATCTTTTTTTTTTTCTTCAACTTGTTCATGTCACAAAAAACTTCGGATAGTCCTTGTCAGGACTGCACCTTAGGCCCACCCGAAGGCTTGTTGACTAAAGAATACCTTCTTTGGGGCCTAGGCTGAGCACAACGTCTCCTGGTATAACTTCTCTCCCACTGCTCTCCCTCTATTACTAGGCTGTGGATTAAGACTGAGTTTCCTAGTAGGATATTTTCCCTGTTTCATTTGATCTGGTTAGGATCACATCCAAGTCTTCCCTAAAAAAAAAATAAAAAAAAAAAACAAAGACAGCTATGGAATGGGATACCACAAAGTTTGGTTTTAGACATACTGTCGCCTGACCAGGTTTTTAACCAGAGTGAAATCAAAGCAGAGGCTTTTTCTGAGGCCCTGATGAGTTCCTGTGAAGCATTAGTAAGAAAATCAATGGCTCTATTAAGGGTTGGTAAGGTAGCTACCAGGTCCTGCGAAGGAACCTTACTGTCCATGTATCCACCCATTTAGCCATGCTTCTAAGGACCACATGAAAGGACATTGCTGGTCTAAACATAAAGGCTACTGCATCCCAAGCTCTTCTTAATATATGTTCTCCTCTGCGATCCACTGGATCGCAGAAATGCCCCCATGTCCTGAAAACTTAAATCTGCTGATCTAGACGTTTGCCCTAAGGGGGCATCCAACTTTGGACATTTGCTCCAGTGGTCCATAATTGGATCGTGGAAGGGAAATTTTCTTTTTAGTATAATCAGATTTTATTGGTTTTTCAAAGGTGGAGGGGGGGTACAGAATAAAGAAAAGGGATGGGGGAAGAAGGGAGGGCACAACACATGATCACATTCTGCAACATACACAGGTCCCACATAGTTTCACATAGTATGGCGATCTCCAAAGAACACTCCACATCAACCGAACCCGGGGATGGGGGTAATCACAACTCTTCACATTTAAGTGGGGGTGCGAGGGGATGGGGGTATCCCCGGGAAACAACCGTGAGGCTGCTTAGGCCAGCCCGAGGCTGCCCTGCCTGTCAGATTGAGTCCGCTCCCTGCTACCCATTACGGGAGAACCCCCCGCCCCGGCACCCACGTGTATTCGTAGAGGCGAAGAAGGCCCACAACAAGTACCTAATATCGTGCTGTGTAGGGGATGGGTGGGGCTAGGAGACAAGAAGATGGAGGAGCTAGGGGGGGTAGGGATGGCAAGGTACAAGTAGGGAGAGTATATAAGGGGTTGTGTGGTGGATGGAGCCTGGTAAAATGAAACCATATCTGTGTCCATCCACATCACTATCCATGTCTGTAGGCCGGCTCAAGGCCATTATAAAGCTCCAGGCTCGAGTGACCCATTGGGGGGAGGGGTCATGGCGGTGAGGAGTCGTTCCCATGTCTCATTGGAAGCGCAGCTGACAGACAAGAGTCCCTGTATACTATCCACCCTGTCCAGGTCAATAGGAACCGGTCTGTAGTATCCCTGTCTCTAGCGATTAGGTCTTCCATGCGTCGGATTGCTTCTAACTCCTGTACCCATTCCATTAGTGTGGGGGGATTCTGTGTCTTCCAGTGTCTTGGAATAATAGCTTTCATAGCCGATATAAAGTGCCTCAAGACCCCCTTTTTAAAGTCCAGGGATAAGTGTCAAAAGTGCCGACTGAGGTGTGTTAGCTATCTTAGTGCCTGAAATTTGCTCGTAAATGGCAAATATTTGATCCCAGAGAGCTTTAATAACTGGGCAGCCCCACCAGATGTGGGTCATGTTGCCTGTTTCTTTCTGGCATCTCCAACATTTATCCGGGTATGAAGCCGCAAACCGGTGAATATCCGCCGGACATTTATACCACCTTGCGAGCACTTTATAGTTTCTCTCCTGGGTGGCTTTTGCAACTGACGCTCCGAAGGTGCCCAGATAAATCCTGGAGAGGTCTTCCGCTGTGATCTGAATTCCCAATTCCCTCTCCCAGGTTCCGACAAACTTAAGGGGTGTAGTCTGCTTCGTTCTCTGAAGAAGGGAATAGAGAGTGGACACTACGTGGGTAGGGGGTTCTTCCCGCGTGACAAGGGATTCTAATTCTGTTGGTGGTTTCCGCGACACCTCCACCAGGTTGTTGGAGGTAATGAATGCATGCAGCTGCCTATGTAGCAGCCAAGAGACGTGTCTTCCCTCTGCCTCCCGTTTCAGGTCACTTAATGTAGGTATACTCCCTGTCTTTAATATCTGTCCCACTGTTGTATCAGTCGACGCTTCCCAGATAAGGAAGTTTCGGGAGAGGAGCCCCGGTTCGAATGCGGGGTTGTCAAAAATTGGGGTGAGGGGGCCCGGTCTGCGGACTAGTTGGTATTTACTCTGTAGGGGGTCCCAGGTCTCCAAGAAGTGTCTCACGAGAACAGGTGTAGAATCCCTTTGCGGTTTGGTGAGGGGGGCCGCCCATGCAATCGAGGTAGGGTTGAAAGGGGAGAGTGATTGCTCCAACTGCACCCATAGCTTGTCTTTACCCCGGCACTTCCAGTCCACTACTCTCTGTATGACTGCCGCAGTGTGGAACTCCTTTAGATCTGGAAGACCCACGCCCCCTCCTCTTGTCCCTAGAGAGCGTCGACAATCGTATTCTCGGTTTGGTGACCCCCCATACAAATTTGGAGAAGGCTGACCTCAGTTTCCGAAAGAAGCTACCCGGTATTCTAGGGACCGTTTGGAAGACATAGAGAAGCTTTGGGAGGATATTCATTTTTAAGCTGTTGATCCTACCAAACCAGGAGATGGGTTTCTTGCTAAATGAGCCCAAGTCTGCCAGTGTTTTAGTTAGGAGGGGGGAATAATTTAGCTCATATAGTTTGGAAAGGTCGGCTGGGATTTGGACGCCTAGATATTTGATGGAATGGGGTTTCCATTTAACCCTTCTAGTGCCAGCTACGTGCCAGCTCTCCAACCGTTAAGTGCCAGCTACGTGAGAGTCACGTAGCTGACTTTAGAGGCCCATAAAAAAAAAAGTAAAAAACATACAGACTTACCTTACCCCTCATTTGAAAGGGCCAGCGATTCTGTACAAGAATCTGCTGAGATTTCCGCCCCTCCGGCCTCTGATCTTCAGGAGGGTGCCCGGAATAGCCCCCCACCGGCGCCGACATCTGAAAAAAAAAAAAAACAGTAAATGACATTTACTCACCTGGCAGCGCGATGGCTCTCCCCGAGTCTTCTCTTCACCAGGGGGGGCTCCGATCCCCCCTCCTGGGCTTTCCACGCTGCTTGTGAGGGCCCAGAAACGGGCCATCATCATCCTCTTTGGCCGGCCCCGCCCCTAACTCCACCCACTTGATGACGTCATCCCGCTCCTCGGGTTACTGGCACCCGGGCTCCGATCTGTCAGTTGTCAGCAGCGATCGGAGCAGGGAGGGTGACAGGCAGGGTGGCTCTGATCTCCCTGCCTGCCACCCTCCCTGCTCTGATCACTACCGACAACTGTCATCTGCAGCAGCGTGGGACACTGGATGGGAGGTAAGTATAAGTGAAAATAGAATAATAAAGAACTTGTCTGGTGTCTTTTTTTTAACTTAACCCTTTGTGAACTGGTAAGGGGTCCATGAGACCCCTTATACCAGTTCACAAGGCTCTGGGTATGGCAGGTCACCTGCGGCAAGCGGGTGACTTGCCATAACCCCCAGCCCCCCATTACCTGCCTCCCCAACGGCCAGGGGGGGGGCAGAAGGGCCCGGGCCACGTGGGCTAGTAGCCTGCAGGGCCAGAGGCCACCAACGCTGGCCCCTGCGCCCTGTTCTACAAGCCGGGTCCGGGTCAGTAATGCTGGGTAAGGGGGACCCTATGTCATTTTTTGGGGGGGATTTTAAGGGGTTTTAACCCTTAGAATTCCAAAAAAGAAATGAGGTCCCCCCCCCCCCCCCCCCCCCCCCCCGGGAGGGGGAACCCTATGTCATTTTTTTTTTTTTTTTTTTTTATTAACCCCTTACAACTATGCAATCATATTGCATAGTTGTATCCTATCTGGAATCTCCTAAACTGCTGTTTCAGGAAAGGGGGTATACCTATACATATGTGGTACCATTGTAATCGGGAGAAATAGGGCTTTCACACGCAATAATATTTTATTAACAAACTTACATTTTTTATTACAATAAAAAAACACTACAAATTGTAAAAAAGTTTTTTTTCATTTTTTTGCACATATTTCACCCAAAAGTATTGAGAATACACTAAAAAAAGGCCAAACAAGACATTTCATGTTGAAGCCCAGACTCTGCTGAAAAAAACAATATATAATTTTCATCGAAATCCCTGGAAATCCCTTCAAAAATCAAGGTTGCACATGTGTAGCGCAAAAACGTGAAAAGTCGTCTGGCAACAGATTGTGACAAAAAATCTCGGTAGGCCGGCACTCAAAGGGTTAAAGGGGAAACTGTGTTCCAGCTGGCTAACTGCCCGCTGCGACAGGGGAAATTTTCTTTTTAAGGATTTAGGCATAACATTTTTTTTCTCTGGAAGGTCCCATTCAGTCTTGACCATCTCCTTGACTGAATGGATCGGAAAACCTTTTTCCGATTTTTTTTTTATCTTGTAGTGAAAGGGTTTTATCTTCCTATTAGTTCCTAAGTACCGTATATATCCTGCAACAAAAAATCAAGTTCCTTTGAAAGCTTATGGGAACATTCCTGTTCCCTTTCTTCCTGGGCACCCCCGTCCATGGAATCCTACGAGGAACCCTGTTCTTCCACTAATTCCCCCGGCTCAGAAGATACATCAATCTGTACTGTAGTGAAAAGGAAGGCACTGTGCTAATTAGTGATAATCCCTGTTTTTCTGGCTGATCATCAGTAACTGAAGTGGGGATGCGTGCGGTAGTGAGGGACCATTGAGAATGAGTGACAAAATCTTTTTGGGCATCCCGCATAGAGGCTAACTCCTGCCTCATACTACGGATTTCCCTTAATAATGTCACTGAATCTGCCTCCTTCTCTCCCAATCCATTCCAGGCCATCAACTTCAGTAACGAATGGATTAATTCCTGCCCAGAGGGCATGGACTGCAAGATAGAAAGGTGTGGCTCCTCCCGGCCCTATATACTCCCAGCTGCCACATCACAAGCCAGTTTTATTCTTGCAGTTGGGCTGGACTGTGAAGGTCACGTGGGTTTTCTTTTCACTTGTCTAGTTTTGGCAGGAAGCTGGGGATTTACCCTGTCAGCTTCCTGCACGCCATTATTCCCAGGGATCCCCTGACCCATTCTGCCTCCCCAGCTAAGCTGATATGATGGGATCTGTGCGTGGTAAGGTAAGTGTCTGGGTCTTGGGGCGCTTCGTAGGGTGTCATTCACTCTGGACTGCAGGGTTTCTTAAGAAAAACAAGTCAGCCGCAGGTTTTTTGTATGGTGAACCTGCTGAGGAACTTGGTATATTTATTTTTATACCCCCCTCCTCCCTTTCCACATGTTTTTTTAATTTTCTTTTTAATTTTGAATTTCACCCATTTTACTTTAAGGGGGCGTGAACTTAGCAGGGGGCAGAGTCACAGCTTCTCTCCATGTCGGCTGCCTTGGGAAGTGGTTGTTTGCTGCTCCGCCATCCGCACTAACTGGCTCCCGGGTTGCCGGCGAACTTAGAGCGGGGATGCAGCCTGACGAGGCCGACGCTGCTAATCTCCGGCTTGGCCCCCTGCCTGTCTCCGCCTCGGACCCCGCCATCTTTACCGCTGCTGTCTCAGGCCCATGCCGACACTTCTCCTGCGCCCAGCAGCTTTCTTCTGGGAAGCCCTGGCCAGGATAGTCCTTGGAGCGGTTCTGATTTTGGCACCGCATCTGTTCCGACCCTGTTCCGCTGCCCAGCCTTCTGCCTCTGGGGTCTGCATATGGATGCGGGACCCTATTAAAGCAGCTTTTGTTGGTGCGTGCATTTATTTTCATGTATTTTTCATATAGCATGTCAGTTTGCTCAATTTAAACAATCTTTAATTGTTTGTTAGTTCTATTGTAGATTGTGGGAAGAGGGATAGTTTGTTGTGGTTCCTCCTGGTCTCTCGGAGTAGTCACTTCTGACTATCAGGGACTTATATACTTACGTCTTAGGCCCTTTAGGGTTATTTAGACTATTATCAATTACCATGACAGAGGCATCTGGGATAGCGGATCTTACATCCCAGCAGACGGGATTATGCTTGTCCTGTCGGCAAAAAACGCTGGGAAAGTTTACTACGGTGTGCCCAGATTGTGCTAAATTGTTTACTGGTCATAATAGAAGGTCTATTCCATCAGTAACTATTGATGCGGGTCCCTCTACACCTAATGCTCCTTGGTTGCTCAGCCTGCCCCGGCTAGCAGGGTGAGCGAGATTCAGCCTAATATTGCAGAGAAGTTAGCTAGCCTTGAAAGGCAGCTTGCCCAGTCGGGCTCAAGAAAGCCTTGTAGAGAAGAGGGCATGCAAAGTCCTCCAACTTCTAGGAGGATTTATACCCATCAATAGCTTCTGAGGAGGATTCTCCTCTTGGATTTAATTAGGGATCCTGCTGAAAGGCGCATAGGTCAGTTGGCACATCGCCTTTTCTATGGTAGGCTCGCTGTTGCGGCCATCCTGTGCTATTCTATAGCATCTTGGGCAAGAGAGGTTTGTTAAAACGGCGTGTTGCTAAAACTATAGGTTCCAGGTTTTTTTCTGTGACTTGCGCGTCCGAGTATTCATGACTTGACCACATCCCCTTTTTTCCATGTCATCAGTAGTACCTGCTCTTGCGCTGGATGGCCTACATTTTCAGTTGTGACTGTCCGGCCTGTGCTCTGCTTCAGGGGTGTTTACCAAGGTTTTTAGCAGGGCTCATGGCTCTTCTGAAGGCACAGTGGTTACACATAATCCCTTCCTTGACGATTTACTGATCAGGGCTCCATCCTTTCAGGAGGCCAAGTAGGATACACAGACAGTGTTTCAACACAAAGTTCGGCTGGATAGCCAATTATCCAGGTTGCATATTATTTCATCAACTGTGAGGTTTTAATCTAGAGATGTCGTTAGATATGGCACAGGCCAAATTGTTTTTTTTCCAGAGCAAAAGATATGCCTGCTCTCTTGGCCTGTCTCTGGCCAGCAATCCATCAGTGATGGTATCCTGCCTCGAGGTAGTGCCCTTTTCACAAATTTCACACAATGCCTTTGTAAACAGAGTTGCTATCAGTTTTGGAACGCTCCTCAGAATCTCTGGATTTTTCTTCTGCCACGCTCAGTCAAACAATCCCTTCTGTGTTGACTGGATCCCCAACATATTTTCAGTAGGGAAATTCTTCCGCCTTCTTGGGGGAAAGTCACCACAGATGCCACCGTAATGGCCTGGGGAGGTGTCTGGAGGTCACAGACAATCCAGAGACAGTGGAGTCCGGGGGAGAACATGCATCCCATATTCATCCCAACATTAAGGGCAGTTCTCCTGATCCTCTTACATTGGTCTCCCAGTCTGAGAGGGCATCCTGTAAGGATACTGTCAGACAATCTGATGGCGGTGGCTTACATCAACCTTCAGGGGGCACCAGGAGCAAGGGAGCTCTCAAGGATGTGAGCCAAATAATTTCTGGACTGAGAAGAATGTCCTCGCTTATCAGCAATTCACACTGCAGGAGTGGACAACTCTCAGGCCAACGTTTAAGCAGATCCTGCGCCAGGGGGAATGCTCTCTCAATCAGATGGTGTTTCAGGCTTTACATGCGCTGGGGTCGGCTGGATGTACATTTCTTTTCATCTTGACACAATTGGAAGCTTCTGAGGTTTGTGTCTCTATCCAGGGACCCTCTAGCTGCGGTAATGGAAGCAATGGCTCCTCCTGGTCAGCATCCAGTTTTCTTTATGCATTCCCACTCCTATGGTCGAAGATGGCTTGTCCACCATTTTGGTGGCTTCTCACTGGCCAAGGAGAAGCTGGCTCTCAGCCATAGTTAGGATGTTGGCAGGAGAGCTTTGGCAGCTTCCTGATGATCCAGTTTTCACACAGGGGCCTTTTTCGGTTTCCCAATTTACGAATGTTGGCTTGACGACCTGGCTCTTAACAGAGAGGGTTTTATCGGCCAAGGTTATTCCGACCATAATCCAGGCCCGAAAGCAGATTTACTACAGGCGTGTTTTTCATAACCTGGTGTGAAACCTAGAAGCTTCCTTGTAGGAGGCTTCTGCCTCCATGATCCTTGCATTCTACAAAAGGGTCTGGAGAATGGACTCCAATTTAGCACGCTAGGGGTGCATGTGCCGAGAATAGGATTAGACCTTTTTTACAAGGAGTGATTCATGTGCACCCACTGTGCAAGCCTTCTGACAGTTGAGGCTTGAACTTAGTATGTCGGCCCTCCAGCGTGCTCCCTTGAGCCTTTGGTGGATGCTTCTTCGAGCTCACTGACTCTTAACGTCCATTTTTATAGTAGCTATTACTTCAGTACGACGGGTTTCTGAATTAGCAGCTTCATCGATTTAAAACTCTTTGTCTCGAGTTACATAGGGATAAGACTGTCTTCCGATTTAAGATGGATTTTCTGCCCAAGGTGATTCTTCTTTTCACCTTAATGAAGAGGTGTTTTTTTACCATCTTTATGTCCAGCTCCAGCTAATCCCCAGGACGGTCTCCTTCCTTCCTTGGACGTAGTAGGAGCTTAATATATTATATCTCTGATACAGAGTCTTTCTCTTGTCTGACTTCTTGTTGTAATAGACGAGGGTCCTCGGAACTCGGTCCTTGGTCTTCTGCCAGCTAAGTCTACCATCAGTCGATGGATAAGACAGGTAGTAATCAGGGTCTAGGCTGCCAAACGGAAGGAACCTCCCTTTCAGGTTACAGCTCATTCCACTTGAGCTATTGGCGTTTCCTGGGCTTTTCAGCACCAGACCTTGGTGGAACAGGTTGTAAGCCTCTACTTTGCTTTCGGCTCATACAAGTTTTATAAGGTAGATGTTAGGGCCTTATCGGATGCCATTTTTGGTATGAGGGTCCTACAGACAGTAGTAGCTTAAAGTGGACCCAAACCCAGGATTTTGACTATCCTGGGTTTTGGTCCTTTCCCCGCGGGCACCCCGATCAGGGGTGCCTCGCTGTGTAAAACCCCCCAGGACGCCCGAACGGACTCGCCTCTTCCTGGTCGCACGGCGCGTCTAAGAGCAGCGGCTCTGGCGGCCGCATCCTTCGCTTCTCTCTAGCAGTGCGCATGCCCGCGCGGGCATGCTCCCTGTTAGACGGAGGCGGAGGATGCGGCTGTCAGAGCCGCTGCTCTTAGACGCGCCGTGTGACCAGGAAGAGGGGAGTCAGTTCGGGCGTCCTGGGGAGTTTTACACAGCGGGGCACCCCTGATCGGGGTGCCCCCGGGGAAAGGACCAAAACCCAGGATAGTCAAAACTTTTGACTATCCTGGGTTTTGGTCCACTTTAAGTTGTTGGCTGCTGCTACTCTTTTTCATTTTGGGATTCGCCCATACGTAGGCACTGCGTGGGTCCCATTCGTTACTGAAGCTGATGGCCTGGAATGGATTGGGAGAGTTCGTTTTCTCTTCTACATCCATTCCAGGACGTCAGACCCTCCCTTCTTCTGGGTTACAGATTCTACTCCTTAGATCATAAGTCTTGGTGGATCTGTATATGTGTAAATAGTTTTTAGCATGAAAAAAGAAAATAAAAAGGGTATAAATTGAGAAAGAAAATAAGCAGAAAAACAAGTGGTTTAACATCTTTTGTCTCAACAGATCATAATTGTCTTAGCCTCCTGGTCAGTTGTTCTACTGCTTTTCAATGACTTTGCTTGTGATGAGGCAGCTGGGAGTATATAGGGCCTGGAGGAGCCACACCTTTCTATCTTGCAGTCCACTCCCTACGGGCAGGAATTAACCCGTTCGTTTCTGAAGCTGATGACCTGGAATGGATGTAGAAGAGAAAACAATTCTACAGGTGAGTGTCAAAGAATTGTATTTTCTCAGCCTTGTCACAACCCAGGCACAGAATCAACTGCCAAGTGTCCGGGAGCCCTACATTACAAGATTCACAGCGTCTAGTCTTCTGTTTAAGTTTTAGACTCATTTTATTTCTAAAAACCTAATTTTAATAAAAAATATAACTAAGTACTGAAGCAAAAAAGGGACGGGGAACTGGGAACAAGACCGCACCAGCTACAATAAAGGGAGTGTGCACATGAGAGGGTAGAGGCACACAAAGTGCACTATTGAACCAAACAAACCCTGAGGAGTCCCACAACTCCTCAATCTATCCTCTCCAAACAATGGCACCACTCAAAAATATAAATAAATATAATACTCCATTATTAATTGGGCCAAAAAACTATATACAAAATTACAATCTTTAAAAACAGTTAAAATACATATATATACACCTGTGAAGGAAAAAAAGGGGGGGGAGAAAACACGCACAACCCCCTAAGATGGTAATAGCTTTTGGGCCATGACTATAAATTGATGATAAATTATATCTCTGCTATTTGATAACCCTGACTGTCTATATATAAAGCTGTGTACAGAAATAACTAAAAACTAACCTAATATACTCTACTGTGCAAAATCTGACAACCTGTGCAATGTGCCAATTAAAGTGCTATGTGCCAGTGCAACAATTCATATAATACAAATACAACAGTATACAATACTAATACATCTGATAAGAGGACAGCCAGGGAACAAAAAAAGCAGACCAGATAAACACTAATGAGCTTACATATCAAATTTGGCCAACCAGCATGGACACCCCACACTCCCGCCGACGCGTTGCGTGACGACCGCGCGTCACTTCACCAGGGCAAACACAACTAACTCAGTTGCTGGGATTTGAAAGATATATCGCACAACTAGTGCGTATAAAGGACTATGAGGGCCCCAGCTGTGTCCAGACTGCAGAAGGTACTCCTCTCGTATTTTGTCTAGGACAGTGGGCTACTCCAGTACACATCCAGGCACACTCTGTCCAATGGTTTCCCAGGAAGGAAACACAAAGAACTGAGGTGGGGAAGAAGGGGTGGGCCTTTTAATCTCTGTTCATGTTTGTTTCCCTCCCAGGGGGTGGAGCATAATCTCTCCATGTGGTCAAGATGAAGGATGACTTGGAAAAACAGATGTTAAACACTGCTCAGTACTATAAATGATATTGCTTTTATGGTGCCTTAAAAATGGACATACCCCTTAAACTTTTCCACATTTTCAAACGTTACAGCCGCAAAATTGATTACATTTTATTGAGGTTAGTGAACAAACCACATCATGAAAACCAAGGAACACACACCAGACAATTTGGGGATAAAGTTATGGCGCGTTTAGTTATAAAAAACAGCCAAAGCTCTAAACACGTCAATCCATCATCCAAAAATGTAAGGAGTATGGCAACTCTAAACCCACAGCCTAGGCAAGGAGAGCACTACATAGAGAATCATCCAATAGATCCACAGTCACTCTGGAGGACCAACAGGTGGGAGAATCTGTTCACAGGACAACTATTAGGTGTGTATTCTACAAATCTGACCTTCTTGGAAAGGTGGAAAGAAGAAAGACATTTTTTAAAGCAAGTTATGAGAAGTGCTGTTTGTGGGTTGCCTCAGGTGATATAGGGGACACAATAAATGTGTGTGGAAGAAGGTGCTCTGGTCAGATTAGACCAGATGAGATGAGAGGTTGAACTGGTTGGCCTAAGTACCAAATACTATATGTGAAGGAAAGCTAACCATGCACGTCAGCTTGAATACACTAATCAGCAAGAGAATGGCCCTACGCATACATCCAAAGCTACAACGGAATTGTTTAAATCAAAACATATTCATATGTGGGAATGGCCAGAGAATCTGTGGCATGACTTAAAATTGCTGTTTACAAACATCCTCCATCCAATCTGACTGAGCTAGAGCTAGTTTGCAAAAAATGTCAACCACTAGATGTGCAAAGCTGGCGGAAACATAATTGCAAATATAGCAAATGTTTACTTTTCAAAAAGAGTTGGTGTTGTTTAACGTATACATACATGCTTTATGGTGATGCTTTTCTATCTCTCTGTGCCTGTACAGCTTTGTTTGGTCAGAAATGTAGCTAGTGAGAACACTTGCATACTCCCAACATTTTCCTGGCATCTTCCAACCCCAATACATTAGTCTGACTGCCCAGTGTAGTAATGAATAATTCTTCTTCAGTGTGCAAAAGCTGCATGCTCGACATCAACGAACCACAGCTTGACATTGCAATTCTCAGTGTGGATTCAGTTACCAAGGGTGATAAATTGCCTCAACGCAAGAGGCCTCGTCGCTCCTTTCGGGGTGCGACTTCCTTTAGTCCCTCCTTTCGGGGAGTCAGAGCCGGTAGAGGGGCTTCCTTTCCCGCTACCAGGGGTGCAGGTTGGACCCGGGGGAGGGGCCGTGGCCGTCCCGGTCAGTCCTGGGGCGCCAAGCCCAAGCCCGCTGGTAAGCCCGCTCAGCAATGAGGGGGTGCCTTCACCCGTGCGGGTGGGGGGACGATTGCGACACTTCTCCCTGGTTTGGGACCAGGAGGTTCCGGACAGATGGATCCGGGAGGTGGTGTCGTCCGGTTACAAGCTGGAGTTTGAATCTCGCCCGCCTTCACGTTTTTTCCGGTTTCGGGTGCCCACCGATCCTTTGGCCGCGCAGGGGCTCCTGCCGTTGGTAAGGAATCTTCTGGAAATGGCGGTCATCCAGCCGGTGCCTCGGTTTTTACTCCAATCTTTTCACAGTCCCCAAGAAGGACGGGTCGGTTCGCCCCGTCCTGGATCTGAAGTTCCTCAACAGGTTCATCCGTACTCGGAAGTTTCGCATGGAAACTCTGCATTCGGCCATTGGTTCTCTTCGGCAGGGGGACTTCATGACGTCCATAGACATCAAGGATGCTTACCTTCATGTTCCCAACTCATCAACGTTTTCTTCGGTTCGTGATGAAGGATCGGCATTTTCAACTCGTGGCACTTCCGTTTGGCCTTACCTCAGCTCCAAGAGTGTTCACCAAGGTGCTGGCAGGGGTGATCTCGGGGCATTCGTGTCGTACCTTATCTGGACGACCTTCTCATCATGGCTCCTTCTCTCAATCAATCGGAGACGGACACCAGGACGGTGGTCTCCACGCTGGAAAGCTTTGGTTGGGTGATAAACTTCCCAAGTCCTCCCTCGCTCCGGCCAGGGTGGTGTCCTTTCTGGGAATGGGGTTGGATTCTTGTCAACACAGGGTTTTTCTCCCTCAATCCAAGATTTGTCGGATTCAGGAGTTGGCTCGGGTCCTTCTTTCCAATCCTCGACCGTCCATCCGTTTGGGGATGAGACTGGCAGGGTTGATGGTTGCCTCGTTCGAGGCAGTTCCTTTTGCTCAATTTCACACAAGGACGCTTCAGCTTCATCTGTTGGCGTCTTGGGACCGCCGACCACGGTCGTTGGATTGGCCCTTCCGGTTGTCCTCCCGGGTCCGGCAGTCCCTGCAATGGTGGTTGGTCCCGACCAATCTCTTGAGGGGCAGGTCTTTCCTGACCCCTCTCTGGGAAATTGTCACCACGGATGCCAGTCTTTCGGGATGGGGGGGATTCTGGAAGGATCTTCAGTTTCGGGGGCAGTGGGGGCCTCGAGAGGCCCACTTGCCCATCAATGTTCTGGAACTGAGAGCCATCCGTCTGGTTCTTGTTCTTTTGACTCAACATGTTCTGGGCCTTCCGGTTCAGGTTCGCTCGGACAATCGAACAGCGGTTGCTTACATCAATCATCAGTGAGGTACTCGCAGTCTGGGTGCCCTCAGAGAGGTGTCCCTGATCCTGACCTGGGCGGAGGCCCATGTTCCTTGTCTCTCGGCAGTTTACATTCCGGGGGTGGAAAACAGGGAAGCGGATCTGTTGAGCAGGTGCTCTTCCCGTCTGGGAGAGTTGGCTCTCCATCCTCAAGTTTTTCGGTCTCTGTGTCTCCGGTGGGGGACACCGGAGGTGGACCTGTTTGCCTCTCGTCACAATTGCAGGCTTCCGACCTACGTGTCGCTCTCCCAGGATCCTCTGGCTCTGGCGGTGGACGCCATGTCCCTGAGCTGAGGGGATCTGGGTTTCCTGTACATTTTTCCTCCAATTCCCATGCTAGGCAGGGTGGTACGGAAGCTGGCTCTGGAAAGGGTGTCCGCCATTCTCGTGGCTCCAAGGTGGCCAAGGAGAGTATGGTTCGCAGACATCGTTCGGCTGGCGGTGGATCAGATCGCTCTGCCTCTTCGGCCCGATCTGCTCACTCAGGGCCGGCTGTGTTACCCCAATTTACCAACGCTGGGTTTGACGGCTTGGCTGCTGAAACCTTCATCTTGAAGGAGGAGGGTCTTTTCGACTCGGTTGTTAAGACTCTGATCGGTGCCCGGAAGAGGTCTTCTTCTACCATCTACTATAGGATTTGGAAAGCCTATATCGCTTGGTGTGAGGTTAGATCTTTGCCTTGTAGGGTCTTTTCAGTTTCCAGGATTCTGGAGTTTTTGCAGTCAGGGCTGGACTCTGGTCTTCAGCTGAGTACTTTGAAAGGGCAGGTTTCTGCCTTATCTAAATTTTTTCAGAAGCGTTTTGCGCTTCATCCTTTAGTTAAAACTTTTTTCCAGGGGGTTACGCATGTGCGGCCTCCCAGGAAACCATTACTCCCTGTTTGGGACTTGAACTTGGTTCTTTCTGCTCTTCAGGCTCCTCCCTTTGAGCCCTTGCAGGATATTGCTTTGTCTACCTTGACTCAGAAGATTGCCTTCTTGGTGGCTAACACTTCGGTTCGGCGTGTCTCGGAGTTGGCGGCCTTGTCGATTCAGGCGCCCTACTTTGAGAGGCATCAGGACAAGGTGGTTTTTCGATTCAAACCGGACTTTCTTCCTAAGGTTGTTTCTGCTTTTCATTTGAATAAGGATATTGTTCTTCCCTCCTTGTGTCCTAAGCCTAAGAATGATGAGGAGAGGATTTTGCATTGTTTGGATGTAGTACGCTGTGTTAAGTACTATTTGATTACTACTTCTCCTTTTCGTGAAACTGATGCCTTTTTTTGTTGTGCTCTGTGGGCCTAGGAAGGGTTTGGCTCCGGCCGAGTCTTCCATTAGCAAATGGATACGTCAGGCCATTATTGGGGCCTATTCTGCTAAGGGGAATGTTCCCCCTTTTCGTATCACTGCTCATTCTACTCGTGCCGTTGGAGCATCTTGGGCTTTTCAGCACCAAGCTTCTGTTGAACAAGTTTGTAAGGCTGCTACTTGGTCTTCTGTTCATACTTTTTCTAAGTTTTACAAGGTTGATGTGCGGGCCTCAGCGGATGCTGTGTTTGGCCGCAAGGTTCTGCAGACTGCAGTCATTTAATTTATGCTTCATTTTGCCTTCGGATACCCATCCCTTGTGGACACTGCTTTTGGATGTCCCGATCGTAAGAATTAAAGGGGAAGTGGGGTGTGTGACACACTGAGAATAATACCATTTTGTGAGTACTCACCTGTAAAATGGATATTGTCAGTGTGTCACACACACCCCGCTTCACCCGCCCTTTTTGGTATCCTGGATCCTCTATATGGTGAAGCTTTTCCTTTGTTTTATTTTGAGGTTACCGTTGGATTTCCTGGTACCTTGTCTTACTGCTGTTTGAATTCACTGGGTTTTAAGTGGGAGGTCCCAGGTATATGTAGGCCGGAAGGGGCTCGTTTTCAAGACTTCTCTCTGCAACGTCGCCACCTGCTGGTGGAGTAACCCGATCGTAAGAATTAAAGGGGAAGCGGGGTGTGTGACACACTGACAATATCCATTTTACAGGTGAGTACTCACAAAATGGTATTTTTGGTGACCTTAACAGGACGTGTTTTTTCAGTAAAACAGGAACTGTAGTTTGTGTGGCATTGGAGTGAATGGAGTGCATATTACAATGACTGACACAAGGGGTGAGGACTATTCCAGTAATAGAGAATTATCAGCATACAATTATTTTGTGAAAACCCACCTTTACAAGCTCTTCAATAGTCAGAATCTCAGAGATTAAAGCATTTCTCCGGTATCCCCAGGAACGCTTGTCAATGGTCATGCAGTTCTCCCATTTATGAGGCAACAGGTGCCCAGGATTGTAGCGATCACTGCATGTGTAAAAGCCTCCATGTTTACAGATACAGCCAGATCCCCACCGGTCATTTGTTACGACAGTGTCCCTAACAGGGCTAAATAGGATTAAACAATTTTAAACATTTGCAATACCATCACACAAGATGCAATAAATGTGCTATCTGGCATCAAATAGTAAGTAAACAGTAATGTTCTCACACGTTGTTTTACTAACTCCACTAATATGTTTCCTGATCCTGGGCCATAAACACCTACCTACCTTCATTACAATGAGTGGACAGTGCTGATTGACCTGGGGAGCAGGCAGCGCCCCTAGCGCCATTCTTGGAAACCTGTGCGAGAGTGAATGTGAGTGGCGAGCAAAAGGGCCAGTCTAGTCTAAATAACTCATGTAGTTTATGGGAACAGCCATGATGGAATTGCTGCATTGTCTTCTATTGAGAGAAGAAGGGAGGGGTAGTGCTTTGTCTCATACATCTCAATAGAAAACAATGGAGCGGCATTATGCAGTAATTCCATCAGGGCTGCTCCCATGAACAAGAAGAGGTATTTAGACTGGACTGGCCCTTTAAGATAAAAAAATAAAAGGGATCATTATGCCTGACAGTTTATTACAATATACTGTACTGCACAATACTTTACTGTATTTAACTTTTAATGCTGTACAATGTACATATTGTACAAGACAAAATAATCCCTGTATTAAAAATCCTTATAAAATTGTTGGAAAGTGAGAGTGAGAGAGTTACCAACACCTACCTTGAGATAGAATTCTGCCAAGCCGGAGTGCGCATGCGCGTCGGAGGCTGATGGACGGGTCCTAATCAGCTCCGGGCCCAACGGACACAGAAGGGGGCTGCGCTGCGAGACAGAGCGCACCAGCCAGCAGCAAGGGGACTCCCCGGAGCGCCTGGGAGCAAGAGGAGGCGGCGGGTTGGGCCTCGGCGGTGGCAGGAGCTCAAAGCTGCGAGGTGGTGACTGCAGCTGAACGGCCACAAGATGGCGGTGGAGATCACAGCTGCTGACTTAGAAGAGACAGAGTGTAGTGAAGTCTCCTTCCTCGTGAGTGAGAGGGACGAGCTGGACATGCCGAGCACAACGCAGCAACCTGAAGTAAGTGCTGCTTTACTGTCACAATTTGAGAGTCTGCTACAAAAAGCCCTAGCCTCTAATACTAAGCTAATAACTGATCATCTTTCAAAAGAGCTGGAAAGAGTGACATTAAGCTTGACTGCACTGGAGACCAGGCTGGTGGAGGTCGCAGTAGCACAGGAAGCCTTGGATGGAGAGATAAATCAGTTAAGAATACATTATGCATCTCTATCTGCTAAACTTGAACATATAGAGAACAGGGACAGGAGGTCCAACCTCCGTTTCAGGGGTCTCCCTGAGCATATTGAGGATGTCACATCTGTGGTCACAGCTTTATGCCAGGAGCTAGAACCAGGGATACCGGTAGACCCCTTGGAGTTTGATCGTATACACAGAGCACTGGGCCGACGCAGATCCCCCGATGAGCCGCCACGGGACATCATCGCGAAATTTCATTTTTTTGCCACTAAGGAAGCAATTCCGAGGGCAGCAAGAAATGCGACAACGCTGATGTTCCAGGGTCATAAGTATGACATTTTTTCAGATCTGTCAGCGGCCATTATGGCCAAGAGAAAAGAAATGAAACCTCTACTTGCAGTCCTTCAGGAGAGACGGATCAAATACAAATGGGGCTTTCCCTTTCGCATTACATTTTCCCACAAGGACTCCTCCTATTCGGTATCATCGGTGGAGGACCTGCGGTCGCAGATGACAGCGGCGGCCCTCCTTAGGCAAGCACCTGCTAAATCGCCGAGGAACATGGAAGATTCCCCTAGGGCCCAGAGAGCAGGCAAAAGGCAGAGGCGTGGGATTCATATGGCAGGCCGGAGTTCCTCCTTAGATTTTAATGACACTTGAAGTTGTTTGACTAAGTTTAGGCTTGTACTAAGTTTTTGACCCACCATGTTGGGCCGTTGTAAGGGCTGTATTTTGGTCAGTTTAGATGCAGAGGAGGTTTGGGCGAGCAAACACTTTAATACCAAAGGTTGTCATATGTGTGCTCCCATGGCTGTTTCCGAGTCAATATGTTAATGTGTTTTCTCTTTATATTTAGGTGTGCACCATAACTAACATTTTGTTTTAGGATGATACACTCCCTGGTGCCCGTCGGCATTTACATGTCGTACTCCTAGAGATCCAGAGGGATATTTCCCTGTGGTTCAGTTAACCGTTGGATGAGAAGGAGTCGCTCTATTGAGCGTCTTGTGTTTAATTACTGCTTGTTAATATTTGTATTTGTAACTTATTGGTCTTGGGTCCATTTAGCAGTTCTAAGGTTATATACACTGGGAATTACCCACTCTCCGCAGATTGATCCGGTGGTCCTTTTTCTCTGTGGAGGTTAGGAGGGTACAAGCCACTCGGAGGGAAGAAGAAGTTGGCTGGCGGATCTCGGGTGAACTGGTTTCACTTGGGGTTTAAAGTTATCCCGTCACTCAGAGTCCCTGCATATTTTGAAAGAAACTGCTCTGTGTGTGCCCATGACCTTAAATAGACCCTTTTTACTGTGATCCTCCTTGTTTCCCACCCCCTCCTTCCTATTCCTTTTTTTTTTTTTTTTTTTAGTAAATAGTTCCATCTCTTTATTTCTCGCGTGTGCTTATAGTATTTTTCGGTATAATAATGGCTTCTGTCTTATCTTTGAATGTACAGGGGTTTAATTCTCCCAACAAGAAGAGCATGGCCTTCCGTAAGATTAGAACCTTGCGACCAGATGTGATTTGTTTGCAGGAGACTCACTTCTCAAAATCCTCCAGACCAAAATTGCTTCATATCCTCAGGTATTTATGAGTTGTGTAGAAACTAAACAGAGGGGGGGTCCTGATAGGCTTCCACAGAGGGGCTCAATTTTTATGCAAAAGGGAAATAGCAGACCCAGATGGGAGATTTTTGATCTTGATAGGGCTGCTACAGGACACCGAGGTGACAGTGGTAAATTATTATGCTCCTAATGCTAGTCAGGGTGAGTTTCTCTCAAAACTCCTGAACGAGGTAGTTGCAGTAGCGCAGGGGATGACAGTGATTTGCGGTGACTCTAACCTTACTTTAAATCCGTACATGGATAGGCAGTCTTCTAAAAACCCCATGTCCGCTGCCCCGTCTTAAAAAAAAAAATTCTGAAAATTACTAGACACTTACTCTCTAGTTGATTCTTGGAGAGAGGCCCACCCGGGTAGTCATAACTTTACTCATTTTTCACATCCACATAATACTTACTCTAGGATCAACCATATATTCCTAGTATGTCACACCCCCCACTTCCCGATATTCATGACACTTGGGAACCCGGCCTGTAGAGGGCGATCTTGCAGAGATGACATGGAAAAAAGGAGCCCCTCCTGGTCCATAAGTACTGGGTTCCTCCCACTATTCCTCAGTCTTTTCGTCTCTGCAGTCGGCGAAGCATTCAGAAGATGACTCTCCTTCAAGCTGCAGGTAGCCGGGTTTGCTCCCGGCCCCTTTTTTTCTCTATTTCTGTCTGAAACTCTTTAAACCTGTTTGGTTATATTGTATGCCTCCCAGCCCTGGCTGTGTGGTTCAGGCAAAGGTAGATACATACACCTTCTGGTGTATACAGGAGTATTACTCCCCCGTGAGACCCAAATGTGGGTAGGCAGCTTCCGGGTTGGTGATCCCGGCATGGGATGCCCCTGTCCATTTATAATCCCCTTGTGCCTTATGGGTGCATTTCTATCCTCTCCCCTTAGTCTCCTTTAACCCTGCTGGGTAAAAAGGAGGGGGGAAGGGGGGGCATTATCTGGGCTTATTTGTCGCCATGCGCACACACAAAAAAAAATAGATATATAAAATAAGTCTTTATTTCTTATTTTTATTATGTATGTTTTACTATACTATTTAATAGGAAATGTTTTATTTACATTTTCCTATCTCTGTCTAGGCAGCATTTTTTGCTTACCTATTAAAGCTCTTTGTTTTCTGGCTGTGTTCAGATTTGAATTTTCCCTCCATTTTTGGCCATGTGATCCTGGAAATGGGCGGGGCTTAGGCATGCTTTTATTCAGAGAGCACCTGTATGCTCTGTTTGACTTCCTGTTTCCTGCTTACCTGTGGCCTTACCTCATGATGTGGGCTGTGAGTACCCTTCAGCTTGGCTGAAGGGAGTTTTTTTCTGTCATTTATTTATATTGTGTGCATTTGGTGACTGTTTTTTGTTTTCTCTGTAGGTAGAAACTCCTTATTTAAAAAGGGGTTTCTCCTGGTCCTTATATATAAAAAAAAAAAAAAAAAAAAGCCTTATTTGGGGGTCCATTAGTGTTTCAATCCTCCTACTTGGGACTATTTAAAGGGGCATCCCGGGTAGTAATTGCGTAAATCCCATATATACTTGGCGACTATAATCAATTATAGTATAATACTAAACACCATATGGAGGCATCCCAGGATAAGGGACATGCAATTCCCTCTGCACAGACTCAGCAATGTTTTGGGTGTGGGGCATCCCTTGTTGGGGATAACGCAATTCTTTGCGTCCCTTGTGCACAATTAACTATTATGCAGCAAACTGAGGCACAGGCTTCAGGGCCTGCGGCTAATGCCTCATCTCCTACTCCGCCATGTCTTGTCCGTATCGCCAATGATATTGTTATGGGTGGTGAGTCACATGCTGATTTATGTGCCAGATTGGCTCATCTTGAAAGATTAATGTCTACCTCTGTGCCTAAGAAGGCCTCAGCTAAAAGAAAGCACTTGACTCATGCCGCTCCGGCAAGGGAGTCAGACAATTGTGAATTGCCTGATTGGTCTGATCCTTCTCAGTTAGAAGAAGGAGAATTATTATGAGGAATCAGATGTTTCTGATGAACAGCAATTTGTTGGTACTGAGATTGAGCAGGGTGAAGCAAGTGTTGTGGACACCCCAAAAGCTCTTGCTCAGTTATTTGAGGTTTTGGTTATTACTTTTTTTGAGTAGTCCCTCCTCAAAAAGGGGAATTCTCTGGAGTCTCTAAACCTCGTTTAGAATTTCCAAATCAAAAGCATTTTGATGAAATTATTCTTAAAGAATGGGAGAAGCCTGCGCGGCTTCCTGGCATTCCCTTGGGCTGGGACAAGAAATATCCCTTCCCAGCTGATACTGTTAAGTGTTGGTCATCACCACCTGTGCCCACCGCTCTGGGCATGTGTACACTCACTGCACGGATGGGTTAAATGCGGAGGACAAATTCCTATGTGTGCGCAAGCATACAATGGCCATCTAGGCATTAATATTTAATTAATTTATAGAGAGACTGGATTTTTAATAGATACTCTGCTCATGGGTAGATGCCCCTGTGCTTAATTTATCCAATTCTTCTGTGTTGCATTCTCCTGACTCCACTACACTTAAAGATGGAGAGGATAAGCGTATTGATCAAATGGCGTTCCACGCTTTTTCCAGTGTGGGCTCGGCCTTGCTGCCTGTTGGTGCTTCGGCACTCTTGACAGTGGCTATTAGGTCTGTTGTGAGAGACCTAATGAATTACTCAGGGCTTGATCCGGCCTCTGATGAGTACGCCGCTCTTAAAGTGGACCAACACCCAGGATTTTGACTATCCTGGGTTTTGGTCCACTTCGGGGGGGGGGCCACCCCGAAACCCCCCAGAAAGCCCCAAAAACTCACCTCACGACGCTCCCACGTGACTGCGACGTCCAATCCCCGCCAACAGACAAGCAGGTGACAGCGACGGACAAGACAGCGCGTCCGCCGCCTCCTCCCGCACGTCACTCTTACAGGGTGTGCGCACGTCTAGAGGGGCGCGCGGGAGGCGGCGGCAGGTAAGGTTTTTTTGGGGTTTTCCCGATCTCGGATGTCCCGTGGTGAGGGAGGTGATCGGCCCGGGAATCTTATAGATTCCCGGGACGATCACCCCTGGGTGTTGGTCCACTTTAAGCGATGTGAGATGTTTGCACCTTTTGTACTTTCTGCCTTAGATGATACTCTGCTCATGTGCAGCAGAACCTCTGCCTTGTTAGTCGCCATCCGGCGGTCAGTATGGTTGCGGCAGTGGGCAGCTGATATTGTAGCTAAGAAATCGCTTACAGCGCTCCCTTTTGTGGGATTGCGCCTCTTTGGAGAAAGAATTGGATTCTGTCACTAAAGGAGGTAAATTACCTCAGCGTAAGAAACAACGTCGTTCCTTTTGTGGAATAGAGGAAAGGGACGTGGCCGTCCAAGTCAGAATTGGGGGTCCAAAACCAAATCTGCCACTAAGCCTGCTCAACAATGAGGGGACGCCCTCACCCTTACGGGTGGGGGGACTGCTGCGGTTCTTCTTCCAGGTCTGGGTTCAGGAGGTATCAGACAATTGGATTCTGGAAGTAGTCTCTTCCGGTTACTAACTGGAATTCGAGTCCCGGCCTCCTCTCAGATTTTTCATGTCCCGGATGCCGTCAGATCCGGCAATTGCGCAGGGACTGCGGGCAGCAGTAGCGAATCTGTTAAATATGGCTGTTATCAGCCTAGTGCCTCCAGCGGAAAGGGGTTTGGGGTTTTACTCCAACCTATTCACGGTACCCAAAAAGGACAGCTCTGTTCGGCCTATCCTAGACCTAAGGAGACTCAATCAATTTATCCGTTTCGGAAAATTCCGCATGGAGTCTCTGCGATCAACGATCGATGTCAGGGGGACTTCATGACATCCATAGACATCAAGGATGCTTATTTGCACATTCCTATTTTCCGGGTCACCAGAGATTTCTTAGGTTCTCGATAGAAGACCAGCATTATCAGTTTGTGGCCCTGCCACTTGGCCTTACCTCGGCCCCAAGAGTCTTTACCAAGATGCTGGCAGGAGTGATGGCTATATTCAGGGTCCAGGGCATCCGCATTGTGCCTTTTCTGGACGATCTTATCGCGGCCTCCTCCCTCGAACAATCAGAGTTGGACACCAGGATGGTGGTCTCTACGCTAGAGAGGTTCGGATGGGTAATAAGTTACCCCAAATCCTCTCTCTGTCCGTCCAGGGAAATTCCCTTCCTGGGCCTGATTCTGATTCAGGACTTGATTCGTCTAATTTTGTCCAACCCTCGTCAGTCCATCTGTCTAGGGATGAGACTAGTGGAATTGATGGTATCTGCATTCGAGGCAGTCCCGTTTGCCCAGTTTCACATAAGGGCGCTTCAGCTCTTCCTCTTGGCAAAGTGGGACAGGTGCCCACTATCATTGAATCATGGACCCGTCCAGGCAGCGCGTCGGCGGTTGTTGACTTTGGTGTGGGGGAGACCGGCAGGCATTGATACTTACGGTGACGTACTAACTATCTTATATATTCTTGGTGTGCCACACACCCCGCTTCACTTTTAAATATTCTTCACTTATTGGGTTAACTCACCGCCAGGTGACGCTGTGCAGAGAGGAAGTCTTGTAACGAGCCCCCTTCCGGCCTATATATACCTGGTACCTCCCTTCAATCACCAGTATTTTTCTCTCTGCTTGACGACAAAACAGAAGATTGAAGTCTCCTGCTTACAGGTAGGTCTTATCCCGGCACCCCCCTTTTGGTCTATTTCTGCCCGGTTTGAGTGTTTATACCTTGATGGTGGAATGGAAGCCTCCCAGCCTAGGCTGCTCACTGGGCAAATGGTAGATGGCACTATAGATGCCTAGGAGCTTATCTCCTCCGCTCGACCCCCTCTTTTGGGGGCAATGCGGCTAACCGGCATGGTGATCCGGAAATGGGATGCCCCTGTCCCGAGGGTCCCCGTAGCCCCTTTCTCTCCCGTTACGGTCCCTTCTCCCTTCACTATGGGGGGGGGGGGTTAGAGGGTTGTGTATTATGTGTGTGTTTTTTCACAGTATAACTTTATTACAACATGTGTGTTTTTACGTTATGCATTGAGCTTACTGCATGTGTGCACTCTTTTCCCTTCCGGCCAGGTCTGTTTTTATAGTCCTGGCCGGTTTGTGTGTTTAGGTCAGCTTGGGGCGGTTGGGCGGACCGCGCTGGGCAGGTTGGCTTGCCGCCTGAGTTTCCACAGCCGCCTCCCCCCCTTCCCCGCTGGTCTCCTTGCGGCCACTGTATGAGGTCTGCTGTTGCATGGCTGCGCTATGCTGTTTCCTCTCCTCCTACTCCCCCCTCTTTCATCTCCCCCCTCCGCTGCCTCCTGCCTTGTGTGCGCGTGTAGTGGCTCATCTGATGTTAATTCCCAGATGATTTGGCCGCACTGATCGAGCTTAGGGGGCGGGTCCCGGTGACGCGGCGACAGGGGCGTGGCGCCGGTAGTAGCGTCATGCGGCGGCCCCAGCTTCACTTCCTTCCTTTCAAGTTCAAAAGGGAAGTCACGTGGGGGGGGGACGCGCGGCCGCACTTGGTTTCATTTTCCTGTGCTGCTGGTTGCTGCTTCGTCCCTCCGGTTGCTGCTCTCGGTCCTTTCAGGCAAGCGGCCCCACCCTGGTGGGGCCATTGAGTGGGAATTAAATATCTATCATGTGTAGATATGGGAGTGAGTGGTTTTTTTTGTTAAGGAGGCATCATGTTTTTGAATTTATTAAGGGGCAGGGCTTTTGGTCTTTTCTTGCTCATTTAAAGGCACTTTGGTGCCATGCATACATGGGTTTTTGGCTTGTTACACGCATGTGGGGATCTGATTGTGTTTTTTTCTTTTCCTTACAGATCCCGGGATCCCTGTTTATGGTGGCCCTCCAGCTCTATGTTGCTTGGCTAGTCTTTATTTAAAAAAAATAAATAAATAATAAATTGGGATATTTTTATATTTAAGAATATACATATATAATCTATATATATATACATATAGTTTATTAAGGGGGACCTTCCTTTTTAAAAAAAAAAAAATTCCTCCCTTCTGGGACATTTACAAACAAGGGGGCATCCCGGGTTGGCTTATGCCTTAAAGCCCCAAAAAATTGCGAATACCATAAATCACCATATGGAGGCTTCCGTTATTGCCGGAAACGGTTCTTCTGAGCCAATCGGGTGGTGCATAAGTTGTGGGGCTCTGCTCCTAGCTGATGATGTCTTTATTTGCATCCCTTGTGCAAAGCAGAGCATTGCGCGTCAGTCTGTTGCTTCGGCTGCTGGCCCATCGCAACCTTCATCATCTCCTACCTCTCCCTCCCTGTTCCGGACCCCGCATGACACTGTCAAAAGTGGGGATTCACAATCCGAGGTGGCGGCACGGTCGGCCAGCCCCCGGAAAGTAGTGCCCGTTAAAGCAGGGTTAAAGGCCCCTACAAAACGGAAGCACCTGACTCCGGTTCCTTCGGCTCCACAGGACGAGTTATGTGAGCCTGTGGAATGGTCCGATGGATCCCCGGATGAGGAAGAATTCCTGTTGGAGTCAGATGAGCCTGCAGATCAGCTTGAGGCTGATGCGATTGGTCGGCGGGGGTGGCTTTTGACACCCCCTCCATTCTGGCTCAAATGTTTAAAATTTTGAATTTAGATCCACCTGAGGCTGTCACCCTGCCAAAGGGTCAGTTGTTTGATGAGCCTCAGCCGCGTTGGGTTTTTCCCAGACAACACCACTTTGAGAGGGTGGTCCTTAAGGAATGGGAACATCCCACGCGGTTATCTGGAATCCCTTCCAGTTGGGAAAAGCGTTATCCTTTTCCGCCAGAGTTGGTGAAGCTTTGGTCTGTCCCTCCTGACGTCGATACCCCTGTGCTAGGGCTCTCCAGCACGGCTATGGTACAGTCTGCTGAGACCACTGTCCCTAAAGATGGGGAAGATCGTCGGATTGACCAATACTCCTGTGACAGAGGCTCTGTCTTTTGGATGTCATCACTATTCAGTTGCCCACCGGGTCATTCACTGGCCTTTTCTTAATTAGGTTACAGGCAATGTCATTGTATTTTGACTGCCATTGTGTATTGTTGATTACGTCACAGTCAATGGCATTTTCCTGATTGAGTGTATTACAGCCTGCTATTGTTCTACTGATTGCGTCACCGGCAGAGTTGAGGGATTGTTTGCCCTGCTGCTATTGGTCAGTGTGGTTGTCATTGCATGGAGACTTGTGTATATAAGGCCTAGAGTGGCACTAATAAAAACACTTCACCTTCACCCTCAATACTGAAGTTCTGTCTCTTATTGGGGGAAACGCTATATTACAGTTCACTAGCCCTTGTAAGGGCTGTTCCTGTTTCCTCACGGACGACTCTGGAATTCCAGCAGCACCTCTTACGATTGGGAAAAGGACGTCTCGGGCGGTGAAGCCCTCCGGCGATAAGGGTTATCGCTACAACGCCCGCCATGGTTTTATTTATTCCGGGTCAGCGATGCGCCCGGTGTGTGCTTCAGCCCTTCTCCTGTTGGCGATTAGGTCTTTAATTCAGGGGCTATATGAGGGTCTCAATCCCGCTTGTAAAGAGTTTACTACGTTTCAGCAGTGTGAATCTTTTGTGTCCTATGTCATATCCGCTCAGGACGATGCGCTGGCTATGAGTAGCAAGGCAGCGGCTATGCTGGTGGCTATTCGCCGGTCACTATGGCTGCGTCAGTGGTCGGCGGACGCAGTTTCTAAAAAGGTGCTCACAGCTCTCCCCTTTTTGGGGTTGCGTCTGTTTGGGGAGAAAATTGATTCAGTCGCAAAGGGTGGTAAGATGCCACAACGCAAGAGGCCTCGTGGTCCCTTTAGGGGGGCAGGTTCCGGTAGGCCTTCCTTTCGAGGATTCAGAGCGGGTAGGGGGGCTTCCTTTCCCGCTACCAGAGGTGCAGGTTGGACTCGGGGGAGGGGCCGTGGCCGGCCCACTCAGTCCTGGGGCACCAAGCCCAAGCCTGCTGATAAGCCCGCTCAGCAATGAGGGGCTGCCCTCACCCGTGCGGGTGGGGGGACTATTGGGACACTTCTCCCAGGTTTGGAACCAAGAGGTTCCAGGCAGATGGATCCAGGAAGTAGTGTCGTCCGGTTACGACCTGGAATTCGAGTCTCACCCTCCTTCACGGTTCTTTCGGTCTCGGGTGCCCATCGATCCTTTGGCCACGCAGGGGCTCCTGGCGTCGGTAAGGAATCTGTTAGAGATGGCGGTCATTCGGCCGGTGCCGCGCTTAGAGATGGGCCTCGGTTTCTACTCCAATCTTTTCGCAGTCCCCAAGAAAGATGGGTCAGTTCGTCCCGGCCTGGACTCTCATCAACACAGTGTGTTTCTTCCTTTTGCTCAAATTCACACGAGAACGCTTCAGGTTTTTCTGTCAGCGTCTTGGGACCAGCAGCCTCGGTTGCTGGATCAGTCCTTCCAGTTGTCCTCCCGGGTCCGGCAGTCCCTCCTGTGGTGGTTGGTCTCGACCAATCTTGTGTAGGGCAGGTCTTTCCTGACCCCCCTTTGGGAAATTGTCACCACGGACGCCAGTCTGTCGGGATGGGGCGGATTCTGGAAGGAGCTGCTTTCAGGGGCAGTGGGGACCTCAGGACGCCCACTTACCCACCAATATTCTGGAGCTGAGAACCATCCGTCGGGTGCTTGCTCTCCTGACTGGCACGTTCTGGGCCCTCCGGTCCAGGTGCGTTCAGACAATTAAACAGCGGTGGCTTACATCAGTCATCAGGGAGGGACTCGCAGTCTGAGTGCTCTCAGAGAAGTGTCCCTGATCCTGACCTGGGCGGAGGCCCATGTTCCTTGTCTCTCGGCGGTATACCTTCCAGGGGTGGAGAACCAGGTAGCGGACCGGTTGAGCAGGGGCTTTCTCCATCTGGGAGAATGGGCTCTCCATCCTCGGGTGTTTTGCTCACTGTGTCTCCGATGGGGGACCCCGGAGGTGGACCCGTTTGCCTCTCGTCACAATCACAGGCTCCCAAACTTCGTATTGCTCTCCCAGGATCCTCTGGCTCTGGCAGTGGACGCCATGTCCCTGAGCTGGGGAGTTCTGGGATTTCTATACCTGTTTCCTCCAATACCCATGCTGGGCAGGGTGCTTCGGAAGTTGGCTCTGGAAAAGGTGTCCGCCGTTCTCGTGGCCCCAAGGTGGCCAAGGCGAGTGTGGTTCGCAGACATCGTTCGGCTGGCAGTGGACCAGTTCGTTCTGCCTCTTCGGCCCCGTCTGCTCACTCAGGGTCGATTGTGTTACCCCAATTTACCAGCGCTGGGTTTGAAGGCCTGGCTGCTGAAACCTCCATCCTGAAGGAGGAGGGTCTTTCTGATTCAGTCGTTAAGACTCTGATCAGTGCCCGGAAGAGGTCTTCTTCCATCACCTACTATAGGACTTGGAAAGCCTATATCGCTTGGTGTGAGATAAGATCTTTTCCTTGTAGTCTTTTCGGTCTCCAGGATTCTGGAGTTTTTACAGTCAGGGCTGGACTCTGGTCTTCAGCTTAGTACGTTGAAAGGGCAAGTTTCTGCCTTATCTATCTTTTTTCAGAAGCGTGTTGCGCTTCAGTCTTTAGTTAAAACTTTTTTTCCAGGGGGTTACACATGTGCGGCCTCCCAGGAAACCATTACTCCCGGTTTGGGATTTGAATTTTGGTTCTTTCTGCTCTTCAGGCTCCTCCTTTTGAGCCTTTGCAAGATATTGCTTTGTCTACCCTGACTCAGAAGATTGTCTTTTTGGTAGCGATCACTTCGGTCCGGCGCGTCTCGGAGTTGGCGGCCTTGTCTATCCAGGCGCCTTACTTTGAGAGGCATCAGGATAAAGTGGTCTTTCGGTTCAAGCCAGACTTTCTTCCTAAGGTTGTTTCTGCTTTTCATTTGAACCAAGATATTGTTCTTCCCTCCTTGTGTCCTAATCCTAAGAATGACAAAGAGAGGGTTTTGCATTGTTTGGATGTAGTACGCTGTGTTAAGTACTACTTGATTATCACGTCTCCTTTTCGTAGGACGGATTCCTTTTTTGTTATGCCCCATGGGCCTAAGAAGGGTTTGGCACCAGCCAAATCTGCCATTAGCAAGTGGATACGTCAGGCCGTTACTGCGGCCTATTCTGCTAAGGGGAAAGTTCCCCCTTTTCGTATCACTGCTCATTCTACTCGCGCCATTGGGGCGTCTTGGGCTTTTCAGCACCAAGCTTCTGTTGAACAAGTTTGTAAGGCCGCCACTTGGTCTTCTGTTCACACTTTTTCTAAGTTTTACAAAGTTGATGTGCGAGCCTCAGTGGATGCTGTTTTTTGCCGCAAAGTTCTGCAGACTGCAGTCATTTAAGTTATGCTTCACCTGGCCTTGAGATGCCCATCCCTTGTGGACACTGCTTTTGGATGTCCCAATAAGTGAAGAATATTTAAAAGTGAAGCGGGGTGTGTGGCACACCAAGAATAATACCATTTTGTGAGTACTCACCTGAAAAATGGATATTGTTGGTGTGCCACACACCCCGCTTCACTCCCACCCTTTTCGGTATTTCCGAAGCCTTTATATGGTGAAGCTTTTTTATTTTATATCAAATTGATTTTGAGGTTACCGGTAAAATACTGGTACCTTGTCTTTCTGCTTTTTTAATATACTGGTGATTGAAGGGAGGTACCAGGTATATATAGGCCGGAAGGGGGCTCGTTACAAGACTTCCTCTCTGCACAGCGTCACCTGGCGGTGAGTTAACCCAATAAGTGAAGAATATTTAAAAGTGAAGCGGGGTGTGTGGCACACCAACAATATCCATTTTTCAGGTGAGTACTCACAAAATGGTATTTTTATTATACTTGATTGAATTGTATTGTGCTATTCGCCAGGCCAATCAGTATTCATTTATACCTCTTATTCACTTTGCACAGCTATTTCTGGGCACATGCTTTTTGGCACTTTGCTTTATATATTTGGCACACTCTTTGCGTTCTTACTATCCTCTTTTGAACACAGCCTACACCTTGTTTTCAGGGTTTCTACTATACCTCTGGGCATACACCCTATAGCACATTCTTGGTTCAATAATTGGTCTAATCTATACTTATTGGCCTGGTGACAACACTATATAATGCCATGCTCTTCTTTATTGCGTGGCATGGTATTTAACATATATTAATTGTGATTACTTATTATCCATTATTGCCTCGCCTAAGCTCCCCCTACCCTCCTGTTTTATATTGTCTTGTATATGTTTTTTAATTGTGTAATGCCCATCTGGGTTCCTTGTTGTTCCATTGTTGTATTCAATAAAGTAGCACAACAAATTTTATATATATTGGTTTGTACCAATTATTCAGGGTGAGTGCAGATTTTTGTTGGTGCATGTATGGGACACACCAGAGTGCCTCTTCTATGTTTTTGTACTATCATTGAATCAGACTTGTCTATTGTCTCCCCACGTTTTGCAGTCCCTTCAGTGGTGGTTAATATCGCACAACCTCCAGAAGGGCAAGTCATTTCTGACTCCGCGTTGGGAACTGGTTACCACGGATGCCAGCCTGGTGGGCTGGGGGGGCTTCTGGAGGAAGCATCAGTTCCAAGGATTGTGGGGGCCTCAGGAGGCTCATTCTCCAATCAATGTATTAGAGCTTCGGGCCATAGGTCTTGTTCTACTTCGACTGACCCATTTCTTACAGGGTCTGCCAGTTCAGATTCGGTCAGACATCAATCACCAGGGAGGGACTCGCAGTTGGGGTGCCCTACGGGAAGTGTCTCTGATCCTTCAGTGGGAAGAGATCAATGTTCCCTGCATATCAGCAGTTTACATTCCGGGGATAGAGGATGGTGAGGCAGACTCCCTGAACAGGGGATGTTCTCGCCAGGGAGAATGATCTCTCAATCCAAGGGTCTTTCAGTTCCTCTGTCACAAGTGGGGGACTCCACGGTTGGACCTGTTTGCTTCTCGTCACAATCACAAGCTGCCAGCTTTTGTGTTTCTATCCCAGGATTCTCTGGCAGTGGCAGCGGATGCCATGTCTCTAGCCTGGAAGGATCTGGGGTTCCTATATCTGTTTCCCCCATTCTCCATGATCAGCAAGGTGGTGCGCAAGCTAGCACTGGAGGGGGTGCCAGCAATTCTGGTGGCGCCAAGGTGGCCAAGACGTCTGTGGTACGCAGACGTTGTAAGGCTGGCAGTGGATCGTGTCCATCTGCCTCTTCTTCCAGATCTCATCACTCAGGGTCAACTTTGTAACCCCAATTTACAAACGCTGGCTTTGATGGCATGGCTGCTGAAGTCTCCATCTTGAAAGAAGAAGGTCTTTCTGATGTGGTTATTCAGACTCTTATTAGAGCTAGGAAGAAGTCTTCCTCTGTCATTTATTACAGGACTTGGAGGTCCTATATTGATTGGTGTGAATCCAGGGCTTTGCCCTGTACAGTATTTTATATTCCTAGAATTCTGGAATATCTGCAACGAGGTCTGGATATGGGATTACAGATTAGTACTTTGAAAGGGCAAGTCTCTGCCTTGGCAATTTTCTTTCAAAGATCGTTTGCTCTTCATCCTTTGGTTAAGACCTTTTTCCAAGGAGTCGCGCATGTGCAGCCTCCCAGAAAGCCTTTACTTCCTGTTTGGGATCTTAATTTGGTGCTTTCGGCTATGCAAGCTGCTCCCTTTGAGCCATTGCAGGATATTCCTCTTCCTATTCTTACTCAGAAGGTTGCCTTTTAGGTTGCTATTACTTCTGTCCGCCGAGTTTCTGAACTGGCGACTTTGTCTATTCAAGCCCCTTATTTTGAGAGGCATCAAAATAAGGTTGTTTTCCGTTTTAAACCGGATTTTCTTCCTAGGGTGGTGTCTACTTTCCACCTAAATGAGGATATAGTTCTTCCTTCCTTGTGTGCTAAACCTAGTAACGACAAGGAAAGGGTCTTACATTCTTTGAATGTAGTTCGTTGTGTATTATTTAGTTACTACCTCGGCCTTCCGCAAAACGGATGCCTTTATTCTTGGTGTGCCACACACCCCGCTTCACTTTTAAATATTCTTCACTTAATGGGTTAACTCACCGCCAGGTGACGCAGTGCAGAGAGGAAGTCTTGTAACGAGCCCCCTTCCGGCCTATATATACCTGGTACCTCCCTTCAATCACCTGTATTTTTCTCTCTGCTTGACAAGGCAGAAGATTGAAGTCTCCTGCTTACAGGTAGCCGGGGTCTTACCCCGGCACCCCCCTTTTGGTCTATTTCTGCCCGGTTTGAGTGTTTATACCTTGATGGTGGAATGGAAGCCTCCCAGCCTAGGCTGCTCACTGGGCAAATGGTAGATGGCACTTTAAGTACCTAGGAGCTTATCTCCTCCACTCAACCTCATGCGTGAGGCAATGCAGCTATCCGGCATGGTGATCCGGAAATGGGATGCCCCTGTCCCGAGGGTCCCCGTAGCCCCTTTCTCTCCCGTTACGGTCCCTTCTCCCTTCACTATGGGGGGGGGGGTAGAGGGATGTGTATTGTGTGTATGGTTTACTGTATGTTCATGTGTTTTGCTTATTTCAACGTTGTCAGGCTGCACTGCAAGTGAGTGTGCATATGGCCTGACTTTGATTCCTCCTTATATGGCAGTCTCTGTTTTGCAGGCTGCTGCTGCTGGCCTGTAGAGCCAGAGCTTTAGGGGTGTCAGGCTTGCTTTTGGCTGCCTGCGCTTTTCTCACCTTATCCAGCTCCCCTCCCCCCTCCGCTTTTCTACTTTGTTTTTAATCGGCCACTCCTGCCTTCGCTGACATTTTCTGCCTGTCTCCACCACCTCTTTGGTTGGGTGCTGGGCTTTTGTAAGCCTTACTGGGGCAGGTAAGCGGCCTCACCTGGTGGGGCCGTCTATATTTTTATGGGTTTGACTGTTTATTAAAAAGTAATATATTTAATGGAAATATACTTTTGTTTTGAAAAAAACAAAAAAAAGGGGGAAAAATATATAAGGAGGAAAATCAGAGGCCAGTTTTATTGCCTCTTCAAAGCACTTGGTGCTGTGTATGTATGTTATATTGCATGTTGCCATTGGTTTCTGGGGGTTTTTACTGTTGGTTGTTTTTTCCCCACAGATCCTGGGATTCCTTCAATTAGTAGCCTCCCAGTTCTTTATTGCCTGGCTAGTCTCTTTTTCTCCTAAATTGGGACATATTTATTTATATATACTTGCGTATATATATTTAAAAAAATAAATAAATATAAAAAAAAAAATAATATATATATATATATATATATATATATATATATATATAATCTATATTTGTATATACCCGTATATACTCGAGTATAGGCCGACCCGAATATAAGCCGAGGCACCTAATTTTACCCCAAAAACCTGGAAAAAGTTGTTGACCCGAGTATAAGCCGAGGCGGCTTTTTTCAATTGGAATTGGAGTTGATTTGAGGAATCACCCCTGACCACGCCCCCAGCCATCACCTAAGAATTAAATAAAAATAAATAATAATAATACAGTGAGGGGCATCCCTTGTTACAGCCAGTTAGGGGCATCCCTCATTACAGCCATTCAGGTGTAACACAGCACACACACAACATACACACAGCACACACAACACACACACAAACACAACACAGCACACAATACAGCACACATACACACACAAGGCACACACAACACACAGCACACAACACAGCACACATACAATGCACACAACACACACACTCACCAGTTCAGCTCCTGCAGAATCTTCAGCGAGGCTCCTTCCAGCGACGGTGCGGGACAGAGTGAGGACGGCGCGGGACGACGGCATGGGTCCATCTAGTCGCAATGCCCCTGGACGCAGGGCAGAAGAGCCGCCTCGGAGGCTTCAGAACTCGGCGGGGAGATCAGTACACCCAGCGCGAGGTGGGTGTACCAAGATGGCGGCCGGCGCGCTCTGCGCCGCCACGTCACTGAGGCCCGGGCCGCCATCTTGGTACACCCACCTCGCGCTGGGTGTACTGATCTCCCCGCCGAGTTCTGAAGCCTCGGCGGCTCGTCTGCCGCCTCGGAGGCTCTTCTGCCACTTCCTCCGCCCCCTCGCTCAGGTAAGTCAGGTTACTGACTCGAGTATAAGCCGAGGCTGCTTTTTTCAGCCCAAAAAGTGGGCTGAAAAACTCGGCTTATACTCGAGTATATACGGTAGATTATTAAGGGGGGCCTTCCTTTTTGAAAAAAAAAAATATATAAATAAAAATCCTCCCTTCCGGGACATTTACAAATAAGGGGGCATCCCGGGTTGGCTTATGCCTTAAAGCCCAAAAATTGCGAATACCATAAATCACCATATGGAGGCTTCCGTTATTGCCGGAAACGGTTCTTCTGAGCCATTCGGGGGGTGCGTAAGTTGTGGGGTTCTACTCCCAGCTGATGATGTCTTCATTTGCATCCCTTGTGCAAAGCAGAGCATTGCGCGCCAGTCTGTGGCTTCGGCTGCTGGCCCATCGCAACCTTCATCATCGCCTACCTCGCCCTCCCTGTTCCGGACCCCGCATGACACTGTCAAAAGTGGGGATTCGCAGTCCGAGGTGGCGGCACGGTCGGCCAGCCCCCGGAAAATAGTGCCCGTTAAAGCAGGGTTAAAGGCCGCTGCAAAACGGAGGCACCTGACTCCGGTACCTTCGGCTCCACAGGACGAGTTATGTGAGCCTGTGGAATGGTCCGATGGATCCCCGAACGAGGAAGAATTCCTGTTGGAGTCAGATGAGCCTGCAGATCAGCTTGAGGCTGATGCGATTGGTCGGAGGGGGTTGTTTTTGACACCCCCTCCATTCTGGCTCAAATGTTTAAAATTTTGAATTTAGATCCACCTGAGGCTGTCACCCTGCCAAAGGGTCAGTTGTTTAAGGAGCCTCAGCCGCGTTGGGTTTTTCCCAGACAACACCACTTTGAGAGGGTGGTCCTTAAGGAATGGGAACATCCCACGCGGTTATCTGGAATCCCTTCCAGTTCGGAAAAGCGTTATCCTTTTCCGCCAGAGTTGGTGAAGCTTTGCTCTGTCCCTCCTGACGTCGATACCCCTGTGCTAGGGCTCTCCAGCACGGCTATGGTACAGTCTGCTGAGACCACTGTCCCTAAAGATGGGGAAGATCGTCGGATTGACCAATTACGCGCGCCATGGTTTTATTTATTCCGGGTCAGCGTTGCGCCCGGTGTGTGCTTCAGCCCTTCTTCTATTGGCGATTAGGTCTTTAATTCAGGGGCTATATGAGGATCTCAATCCCGCTTGTAAAGAGTTTACTGCGCTTAAGCAGTGTGAATCTTTTGTGTCCTATGTCCTATCCGCTCAGGACAATGCGCTGGCTATGAGTAGCAAGGCAGCGGCTATGCTGGTGGCTATTCGCCGGTCAGTATGGCTGCGTCAGTGGTCGGCGGACGCAGTTTCTAAGAAGGTGCTCACAGCTCTCCCCTTTTTGGGGTTGCGTCTGTTTAGGGAGAAAATTGATTCAGTCGCAAAGGGTGGTAAGATGCCACAACGCATGAGGCCTCGTGGCCCCTTTAGGGGGGCAGGTTCCGGTAGGCCTTCCTTTCGAGGATTCAGAGCGGGCAGGGGGGCTTCCTTTCCCGCTACCAGAGGTGCAGGTTGGACTCGGGGGAGGGGCCGTGGCCGGCCCACTCAGTCCTGGGGCACCAAGCCCCAACCTGCTGATAAGCCCTCTCAGCAATGAGGGGCTGCCCTCACCCGTGCGGGTGGGGGGACTATTGCGACACTTCTCCCAGGTTTGGAACCAAGTGGTTCCAGGCAGATGGATCCAGGAGGTAGTGTCGGCCGGTTACGACCTGGAATTCGAGTCCCCGAGAAAGATGGGTCGGTTCGTCCCGGCCTGGGCTCTCATCAACACAGAGTGTTTCTTCCTTTTGCCCAAATTCACACGAGAACGCTTCAGCTTTTTCTGTTAGCGTCTTGGGACCAGCAGCCTCGGTCGCTGGATCAGTCCTTCCAGTTGTCCTCCCGGGTCCGGCAGTCCCTCCTGTGGTGGTTGGTCTCGACCAATCTGGTGTAGGGCAGGTTTTTTCCTGACCCTCCTTTGGAAAATTGTCACCGCGGACGCCAGTCTGTCGGGATGGGGCGGATTCTGGAAGGAGCTGCAGTTTCAGGGGCAGTGGGGACCTCAAGAGGCCCACTTACCCACCAATATTCTGAAACTGAGAACCATCCGTCGGGTGCTTGCTCTCCTGACTCAGCACGTTCTGGGCCTTCCGGTCCAGGTGCGTTCAGACAATCAAACAGCGGTTGCTTACATCGGTCATCAGGGAGGGACTCGCAGTCTGAGTGCTCTCAGAGAAGTGTCCCTGATCCTGACCTGGGCGGTGTCCCATGTTCCTTGTCTCGCGGCGGTTTACATTCCAGAGGTGAAGAACCAGGTAGCGGACCGGTTGAGCAGGGGCTCTCCCTGTCTGGGAGAATGGGCTCTCCATCCTCGGGTGTTTCGCTCACTGTGTCTCCGATGGGGGACCCCGGAGGTGGACCCGTTTGCCTCTCGCAGGCTCCCGAACTTCGTGTCGCTCTCCCAGGATCCTCTGGCTCTGGCAGTGGACGCTATGTCCCTGAGCTGGGGAGTTCTGGGATTTTTATACCTGTTTCCTCCGATGCCCATGCTGGGCAGGGTGCTTCGGAAGTTGGCTCTGGAAAAGGCGTCCGCCGTTCTCGTGGCCCCAAGGTGGCCAAGGCGAGTGAGGTTCGCAGACATCGTTCGGCTGGCAGTGGACCAGTTCGTTCTGCCTCTTCGGCCCGATCTGCTCACTCAGGGTCAATTGTGTTACCCCAATTTACCAGCGCTGGGTTTGATGGCCTGGCTGCTGAAACCTCCATCCTGAAGGAGGAGGGTCTTTCGGATTCAGTCATTAAGACTCTGATCAGTGCCCGGAAGAGGTCTTCTTCCATCACCTACTATAGGACTTGGAAAGCCTATATCGCTTGGTGTGAGATAAGATCTTTTCCTTGTAGGGTCTTTTCGGTCTCCAGGATTCTGGAGTTTTTACAATCAGGGCTGGATTCTGGTCTCCAGCTAAGTACGTTGAAAGGGCAGGTCTCTGCCTTATCTATCTTTTTTCAGAAGCGTGTTGCGCTTAAGCCTTTAGTTAAAACTTTTTTCCAGGGGGTTACGCATGTGCGGCCTCCCAGGAAACCATTACTCCCGGTTTGGGATTTGAATTTGGTTTGTCTGCTCTTCAGGCTCCCCCTTTTGAGCCTTTGCAAGATATTGCTTTGTCTACCCTGACTCAGAAGATTGTCTTCCTGGTAGCGATCACTTCGGTCCGGCGTTTCTCGGAGTTGGCGGCCTTGTCTATCCAGGCGCCTTACTTTGACAGGCATCAGGATAAAGTGGTCTTTCGGTTCAAGCCAGACTTTCTTCCTAAGGTTGTTTCTGCTTTTCATTTGAACCAAGATATTGTTGTTCCCTCCTTGTGTCCTAATCCTAAGTATGACAAAGAGAGGGTTTTGCATTGTTTGGATGTAGTACGCTGTGTTAAGTACTACTTGATTATCACGTCTCCTTTTCATAGGACGGATTCCTTTTTTGTTGTGCCCCATGGGCCTAAGAAGGGTTTGGCACCAGCCAAATCTGCCTTTAGCAAGTGGATACATCAGGCCGTTACTGCGGCCTATTCAGCTAAGGGAAGAGTTCCCCCTTTTCGTATCACTGCTGATTCTACTTGCGCCGTTGGGGCATCTTGGGCTTTTCAGCACCAAGCTTCTGTTGAACAAGTTTGTAAGGCCGCCACTTGGTCTTCTGTTCATACTTTTTCTAAGTTTTACAAAGTTGATGTGCGAGCCTCAGCGGATGCTGTTTTTGGCCGCAAAGTTCTGCAGGCTGCAGTCATTTAAGTTATGCTTCACCTGGCCTTGAGATGCCCATCCCTTGTGGACACTGCTTTTGGATGTCCCATTAAGTGAAGAATATTTAAAAGTGAAGCGGGGTGTGTGGCACACCAAGAATAATACCATTTTGTGAGTACTCACCTGAAAAATGGATATTGTTGGTGTGCCACACACCCCGCTTCACTCCCACCCTTTTCGGTATTCCGAAGCCTTTATATGGTGAAGCTTTTTATTTATATCAAATAGATTTTGAGGTTGCCGGTGGAATACTGGTACCTTGTCTTTCTGCTTTTTAATATACTGGTGATTGAAGGGAGGTACCAGGTATATATAGGTCGGAAGGGGGCTCGTTACAAGACTTCCTCTCTGCACTGCGTCACCTGGCGGTGAGTTAACCTATTAAGTGAAGAATATTTAAAAGTGAAGCGGGGTGTGTGGCACACCAACAATATCCATTTTTCAGGTGAGTACTCACAAAATGGTATTTTTGCGTCCTGCCTGCGCTACTTCAAATTATGTCTTTTGGCAATTAGAAAATTGTAAAGCAGCTTTTGGCCAGGGCTAGGTCTCAAAGTCCTTCTCAGGACTCGGGCTCCCGCGATTTCAGAACTTGTTTAGAGATGAAAAGCTATATCACTGCTATGGGTGATTTGGTCAGGCTTGGTGCCAGAACCTCTGCCTTAATTGTTGCTTTGCACTGTTCTTAATGGCTGAAGGCATGGTTGGCAGACCTTTACACTTGGGATTACCTCCTTGCCGATTGGATGTGAGTGCAAGACAAAAAAGGCATGGCCCCTCCCGGCCCCACAAGTAGAAACTGCCTCCTAACGAAGATCAGTTTCATTCTTGCAGTTGCAAGTGACTGTGAAGGCTGTTCAAGATTCGCTCTTAAGGATTGGCAGCAAGCGGGGGAAGGCACCCTGTCGGCTTCCTGCGTAGCCTTATTTCCACGGATCCCCTAGACCCAATTGTGCCTCCCACAGTTTTTGGCTGTTTGGGGTTCGTGAGGTAAGGTGGAAGCGCCGGGGTCTTGGGGGCGCTCTGGGCTGCAGGCTTTTGGAAAGCACGTCAGTCGCAGGTTTCTCTCTGGTGTACCTGCTGAGGAACATGTTTTTATATTTTCAACCCATCCTTCTTCCTTTTTTTGTGTATAAAGAAAAAATGTAATATTTTTTTTTTTTTAAATCGCGCTTGTAGTCAGTGTTCTCTCTCTCCGGCTGGAGGGAGGTTGGGGCCGCATCTTCTCCGTCAAACCCGTCAGTTGCCTTGAGGTAGGTGCCGGTAGCCTAGGGGTCAGTGTAAGGTGCAGGAGGTCGTGCGGCGCGGCCGCAGCAACAGTGGCGGCAGGGAGCAGCTAAGAGCGGGCTTCCCCGTTGTTCTCGCTGGCCCGGCCTCGGTCCTGGGGGTTTTTTTGGAAGCTCCATTGGCCGCCATTGTAGCATACTATGGGCGGCTATGGGGCACAGACTCCCATGGGGGCCACTGCTTCTGCTAGGCATTATAATAAAGGTTATGCTACAAGTTAATCTTGTTATTGTCTAGGCATATATAAGAAGGGCTGCTGGGGTAAGTGGACGTCGATGCTAGTATATCATATTTATTATATTTATTATATATTTATTATATTTTTTAAAGTAGGATTTTTATGCATTAAAGAGGAAATTACATTTTTTTTTCTTTTCTAATAGGATTTTTTCTCCTGTTTATTTTTTAGATATTGGAAGAAAGATAAAAAAGAGTTGTGGTTTCTCCCAGTCCCTTTGGGATTGGCTTAAGCTTAAGACCTTAGGTCTTTTTGCCAAATTTAAAAAGAAAAAAAAAAAACACCATGAGGGAGGCATCAGGGGATAGTGATTCGGGCATCCCACTTGAGCAAGGCAGGCTCTGCCCCTTATGTAAGCAGGATCCCCTGGGTAGTTTTAGCATGGTGTGTTCCGCTTGTGCCATAAGAATCGGATTAGACCATAATAGAACAGCGGCTCCGGTCTCAGCCTTCTCTTACATCCCCCGGAGAAGGGGAAGGCAGCGAGGCGGATGTAGCGCACAGGTTGGATAACTTAGACAGTTATCCTTGGTCGTTCCTAAAAAGGCCACCTATAAGAGGAGGCATTTGGAGCCTGTTTGTGAGGAAAAGGATTTATTTGCCTCTTTTGGGTCTGAGGAGGAGGAAGAATATATAGATGAGCAGCTCTCAGAGGGCGAGTTACGCTCTGGTGAGGAGGATAGTAATTCTATTTTGTTCTCTTCTGATGAGGATCCCCTTCTCTCAGACGAAACAGAGTGTTTACTTTCATCAGTTTTTGAAACTTTGAATATTACCGCTCCTGAGATGGCAAAAAGAGGGAAGGACGACCTGTTTAGGCCAGTAAGGCAAAGGCAGGTTTTTCCGGAACAGCCGCATTTTTCCAGAATGGTGTTAAAGGAGTGGGAAAATCCTAACAAACTACCGGCTGTTCCCAGGATCCTAAACGCTAGGTATCCCTTTCCGGGGGATATGATTAAGCTTTGGTCTTTTCCACCCGAGGTGGATTCTCCAGTGTCACGCTTGTCCAATACTTCTATAATGCCGTCTGCTACTAATGCATCCTTAAGAGATCCCACAGAGAGACGAATGGATCAGTTGGCCTGCCATGCCTTTGCTATGGTGGGTTGCTTTCTACGCCCTGTTTGTGCCACGGCTATTGTGTCTTTGGCTTTAAGGAAAAAGGTGAAGAAGCTTTTGGCCAGGGCTAAGTCTCGCAGACATACTCAGGAGTCCAAGGATTTTAGAGCTTGTTTGGATTTTAACGCTTTTGCTGTTACGGCTATGGATAATGCGGTCAGGTTAGGTGCCAGGACCTCTGCCCTTCTGGTTGCCTTGCGCCATTCCTTATGGCTAAGACAATGGTCAGGGGATGCTGCCGCTAAAAAAGACTCTTTGGGGAGCGGCTGGACCGTATGGTCAAGGATGGCAAACTTCCTCAGAGGAAGAGGTCGGCTCGGCCTTTTCAGAGGTCTGCATCATATCGGCCCCTTCGGAGCGGTAGAGGCATTTTCTTTTCATGCTCCCGTAGAGATTTCTGGGGCAGAGCTCGTAATAGGGCAGGAGGGGTCTGGAGAAGTATTCATAAACCTCCAGCCAAGCCCACTCCAGCATGAGGGGGTGCCCTCACCCGAGCGGGTGGGGGGACAGCTCTTGCAATTTGCTCCTATCTGGAGACGCCACGTGGCGGATCTTTGGATCCAAGAGGTGGTGTCATCGGGCTACAAGATCGAGTTTGCAGCCAGACCGCCCACAAGGTTCCTTTGGTCAGGGGCATCCCGGAACCAGTCAAAGGCAGATGCCCTGAGAGCCTTTGTTCAGCATCTTCTTCAAAACGGGGGAATTTGTTAGGTACCCTTTCAGGAGGAAGGTCGGGGGTTCGATTCAGCCCAGAGATCTTATGACTACAATAGACATAAGGGACGCATATCTTCATGTTCCGATTTTTCCAGGGCATCAGAAATTCTTGAGGTTTGCCCTGGAAGACCAACATTTCCAGTTCGTGGCACTTCCATTCGGCATATCCTCGGCTCCAAGGGTATTCACCAAAGTCTTGGCCTCATGGCCATTTTTGAGAAGCCAGGGGATATGCATAATTCCATACTTGGACAATCTCTGGATTTCGGCGAGGTCTCTTCAGCAGATCATGAAGGACATGCAGACGGTCCTATCGACTCTGGAGGAGTTTGGCTGGGTGATCAATTATCCGAAGTCCCATATCACTCCGGGAATGACTCTGGACACAGTTCAAGCCAAGGTGTTTCTGCCAGAGCAGAAGGCTCTGTTAATTCGGAACCAAATATAGGCTTTACTGGCCTGCCGGCAGCTGACCATTCGGCTAGGGATGAAACTAGTAGGCCTTATGGTGGCCTGCTTCGAGGCCGTGCCTTTTGCTCAGTTTCACATGAGGCCTCTTCAGTTGAATCTGTTAAACTGGGATCGAGCCCCGCAGTTGCTGGATCAAGTCTTTGTTTTGACTCCCTCAGCCAGGCTATCTCTCCTGTGGTGGTTGGACCCTCTGCACCTTTCGGTAGGCAGGTCCTTTCTGACACCGCAGTGGCAGATCGTTTCCACGGATGCCAGTCTTTCAGGCTGGGGGGGCATCTGGCAAATCCAGGGACAGTGGGGTCCGAAGGAGAATCAGCTTCCCATAAATATATTGGAATTAAGAGCAATCTGGCTAGTGCTTCAGTATCTGACCCCCAGTTTAAAGGGGCAGGTTGTCCAGGTCCAATCGGACGGCGGTAGCCTATATCAACCGTCAGGGGGGTACTCGGAGCAGGAGTGCCCTAGAGGAAGTGAGACGGATTCTGACTTGGGCAGAGGAGAATGTTCCCTGCATCTCGGCAGTTTACATCCCGGGGGTATAAAACCAGGAGGCAGACGCATTGAGCAGGAGGTCGCTGCATCTGGGAGAATGGGCCCTCAGTCAGAAAATCTTTCAAGCCCTTTGCCTTCGTTGGCGTTGTCCAGAAGTGGATCTCTTTGCATCCAGGCACAATCACAAGTGGCCGAAGTTCATGTCCCTGTCAAGGGACCCTCTGGCCATAGCAACGGATGCCCTGTCAACCTCTTGGGCAAGGTTGAAGCTCCTGTACGTTTTTTCTCCCGCTCCTGGGTCGTGTACTAAGGAAGATAGCTCAGGATTGGGTACCAACCGTTCTGGTGGCTCCTCGCTGGCCAAGGAGAAGTTGGTTTTCAGACATAGTAAGGATGTTGGTAGATCATTGGCGCCTGCCAGTCTATCCAGACCTTCTCACACAGGGGGCGCTTCGGCATCCGAATTTACAGATGCTGGCTTTGACGGCCTGGCTATTGAGACCTCGATCTTAGCAGAGAGAGGTTTATCGGCTAAAGTTATTCATACCATGATTCAGGCCTGGAAGAAGACATCTTCCAAGATTTACTACAGGGTCTGGCGGGCGTTCATTTCCTGGTGTGAGGCTAGGAAATTTTCATGCAGGAAGTATTCGGTTTCTAGAATTTTAGAATTTCTGGAGGCTTAGAAATGGGCCTACAATTAAGTACCCTAAAGGGGCATGTATCGGCCTTATCTATTTTTTTTTTTCCAGAAGTCTATCCCTAGTAATAGACTCATAAGAACTTTTTTCAGGGAGTCACTCATGTCTGTCCACCGCGCAAGCCTATTTTACTGGTGTGGGACTTGAATTTGGTACTATCTGCTCTCCAGGGTGCTCCCTTCGAGCCTATGATTGACGCTCCATTGAGCATTTTGACGCTTAAGGTGATATTTTTGGTGGCAATCACCTCTGTGCGGCGAGTTTCACAAGGTAGTTTTTTCGGTTTAAGCCTGATTTTTTACCTAAGGTCGTCTCTCCTTTTCATCTTAATCAGGAGGTAATTCTGCCTTCTTTGTGCCCAATCCCGGCTAATGCTAAGGAAAGGGCGCTTCATTCTTTAGATGTAGTCCGAGCCATAAGATATTACATGGCAGCGACAGAGTCCTTCCTCAAGATGGATTTTCTTTTTGTTATATCGGAAGGGCCTAGAAAGGGGCTTCCGCCATCTAAATCCACTGTGAGTAAGTGGATTAGGCAGGCAGTAGAAAAAGCCTACTCGGCCAAGGGGAAGGAACCCCCTTTTCGGATCATGGCTCATTCCACTAGGGCCATTGGTGCTTCCTGGGCTTTTCAGCATCGGGCTTCGGTGTAACAGGTTTGTAAAGCTGCCACCTGGTCTTCGGTTCATACATTTACCAAATTTTACAAGGTAGATGTTAGAGCCTCAGCTGATGCTGTGGTTGGTCGAAAGATTCTTCAGGCGGTAGTGAAATGAACTACCTGCTGTTCTGCGCTGGGAATCCCGCCCATAGATGCCACTGCTTTTGGAGATCCCAAGTGTAAGGAGGGTCTGGAATGGATTGGAAGAAAAAACGCAATTCTGTGAGTACTCACCTGTAGAATTGTTTTTTCTGGGAATCCATTCCAGACACTCTGGCCCACCCTTTTTGGGTCATGATCTATCTTTTGATGCTTTTTGATGGTGTCCATTTATTATTTTCATTGGCATTAAAAAAGAGATGCTATATTTTGAGTGAATTTAAGCGGCATGGTCTCCTATATAGGGGCCTCCCGGCCTGCCTCTGATTTATGTTTTACTGCTTTTTAAGTACTGATCTGAACTGGCAGCTGATACTTATGGGTCCGGGAGGGGCCACACCTTTTTTGTCTTGCAGTCGCATCCAATCGGCAAGCAGGTAATCCCAAGTGTAAGGAGGGCCTGGAATGGATTCCCAGAAAAAACAATTCTACAGGTAAGTACTCACAGAATTGCATTTTTTTTTCATAAGTCCTCGGCATCCCGATCCTTTCGAGGTGGTAGAGGTTCATCCTTTTCGGGTTCCCGAAGGGAGTTTTGGAGCAGGTGTAAGTCCCAGAACAGGCCAGGAGTCTCTTGGGGAGTTAAATCAAAACCTCCAGCCAAGTCCGCCCAGGCATGAAGGGGCGCCCCCACCCCTGCTGCTCATTCAGTTTGCTCCGGTCTGGAAGCACCACGTGTCAGATCTCTGGATACAGTAGGTGGTGTCTTCAGGCTACAAGATCGAGTTTGCAGCCGGACCCCCCAGATTTCTTTGGTCAAGGGAATCCCAAAACCCGGTAAGGGCGGAGGCCTTGAGAGCCGCAGTTATGCATCTGCTGCAGATAGCAGTGATTTGTCAAGTTCCCCTCCTGGAAAGGGGCCAGGGGTTTTAATCCAATCTGTTCACCATACCCAAGAAGGATGGATCGATGCGGGCGATTTTGTCCGGCTAAGACATTTTCGCATGGAATCGTTTCGGTCTGCAGTAAGGTTCATCAGAAATTTCTGAAGTTTGCCCTGGATTGATAACATCCATTCCTTTTGGTCTATCCACAGCCCCAAGGGTGTTTATCAAGGTGTTGGCGGGGCTCATGGCTGTCCTGAGATCTCTCGGGATTCACATAATCCCTGGATGATCTCCTGTCTGCCTTTTCAGGAAGCCGAGAAGGATACACAGACAGTGTTATCAACCCTAGAGAGGTTTGGCTGGAAAATTAATTATCCAATATCGTACATCACCCTGGCGACGGGTCGTTTTTGGGGATGTCATTGGACACTGCCCAGGCCAGAGTTTTTCTCCCGGAGCAGAAGATTTTACTGCTTCAGACCCAGATAGAGGCTCTTTTGGCCTGCCAACAGCCAACAATTCGCCAGGGAATACGGCTGGTAGGTCTGATGGTGTCCTGCTTCAAAGCAGGCCTCTACAAATGGAACTGTTGTCGGACTGGGACTGGGCCTCGGAGTCACTGGATTAGACTATTGTTATAACGCCCGTATCCAGGCAATCCCTCCTGTGGTGGTTGGATCCCCTAGAGGCAGGCAGGTCCTTTCTGCCTCCCATCTGGGGTATTGTCACCATGGATGCAGTCTGACATGTTGGATGTGTCTGGAAGGCACAGACAATCAAGGGGCAATGGGGTCCGGGGGAGAATCTGCTTCCCAGAAACCTTTTAGAGCTAAAAGCAATTGTTTTAGTGCCCCAACATTGGACCCCCCAGTCTGAAGGGACATGCTGTTCGAGTCAGACATTCGGACAGCTGTGGCTTACATCAACCACCAGGGGGGTACAAGGAGCAAGCGAGCTCTCAGAGAAGTGGGCTGGATAATGCTATAGGCGGAGGAGAATGTCCCCTGCATCTCGGCAGTTCACATCCCAGGAGTGGACAACTTGGAAGCAGACTCCCTGAGCAGGACAACTCTGCATCAGGAGGAGTGGTGTTAGGCCAGAAAGTCTTTCAAGCTCTATGCTTCCGCTGGGGTCGTCCGGATGTAGACCTGTTTGCATCCAGACACAATCACATGCTTTCGAGATTTGTGTCCCTAACCTGGGACCCTCTGGCCGTGGCGACAGACGCACTGACTACCCCATGGTCAGGGTTCAATCTCCTATATGCATTCCCTCCATTCCCGCTCCTGGGTCGAGTCCTAAAGAAGGTAGCTCGTGAGGGAGTTCCAACCAATCTGGTGGATAATCGTTGGCTAAGAAGCTGGTTCTCAGACATTTTAAGGATGTCAGTAGGAGATCATTGGCGGCTTCCCGACGATCAAGATTTTCTCACACAGGGGCATCTTCAGCACCCGAATTTACGAATGCTGGCTTTGACGGCCTGGCTATTGAAACCACAATCTTAACAGAGAGAGGTTTATCGGCCAGGGTAGTCCACACTATGATTCAGGCCGAAAGCAGTCTTCGTCAAAGATTTACTACAGGGTCTGGCAGGCGTTCATCGCCTGGTGTGAGTCCAGGAAGTTTTCTTGTAGACGATAGGCTGTGTCCAGAATCCTGGAATTTCCACATTTCTAGAGGATGGTCTACAGCTAAGCACACTAAAGGGTCATGTTTTGGCTTTATCCATCTTCTTTCAGAAGCCCATTTCCGAAAATAGGCTCATTAGAACCTTCTTTTAAGGATTCACCCATGTACACCCGCCGCGCAAACAAATTTTGCCGGCATGGGACTTCAATTTAGTATTATCGGCCCTCCAGGGCGCTCCTTTTGAACCTCTGATTGACCCTCCTTTGAGCATCTTGACGCTCAAGGTCATATTCTCAGTGTGCCACACACCCCGCTTCCCCTTTAATTCTTCACGATTGGGTTACTCACCGCCAGGTGACGCAGTTGCAGAGGGGAAGTCTTGTAACGAGCCCCCTTCCGGTCCATATATACCTCGTACCTCACACTTAACACCAGTGTTTTTCTCTCTGCATGATGACAAGACAGAAGAAAGAAGTCTCCTGCTTGCAGGTAGCCGGGGTCTTACCCCGGCACCCCCTTTGGGTCTATTTCTGCCCAGTTTGATTGTTTGTTACCTACGTGGTTAATGGAAGCCTCCCAGCCCAGGCTGCTCACTGGGCAATTGGTAGATGGCACTATAGGTGCCTAGGAGCTTATCTCCTCCGCTCGACCTCATGCGTGGGGCAATGCGGCTATCCGGCATGGTGATCCGGATTTGGGATGCCCCTGTCCCGAGGTTCCCCTTGGCCCCTTTCCTCTCCCGTTACGGTCCCTTCACTCGGGGGGGGGGGGGGTTTGGGGGATGTATATATGCATTTGGTGTTTTTACTTGTGTTTTTAACTTGTGTTTATAACCATTGTCAGTTTCAGGTCAGCGCCGCTGGATGTGGGCACACGGCCTGACCTGCTGACACTTTTTTGTTTACAGGTGTCCCCCACTGATCAGCGCCCTCTCTCTTGCAGCTCGGCCATTGTGCGGGCCGCGCTGTTGGCAGTTTCAGGCACGGCCTGAACTGCCAGAGTTTAGCTCCGCTTTAAGTGCGGCCACTGTTGGCGGTTCAGGCGCATGGCCTGAAGCTGCCAGAGATGTTCTCCCCTCCAATAACCGAGGGCGTTGGCGCCCTCTCGTTTTGCGGCACCGCCATTTGGCGGGCCGCACTGTTTGAATCTGGGGGGGGGGGGCCGGACGACGTAATGAGGGGGCGTGGCCTGAGCGGTTTCGACGCGCAGCTCGGCCCCAGCCGCACTTCCTCCTTCTTATTAGGAGTCAGGTGCGGGGTACTCAGCTGCAGGAAGTGGATTGTCTCTGCTGCTGCTGTCTTTGCTCTCAGCCTTGGGCAGGTAAGCGGCCTCACCTCGTGTGGGGCCGTCTTTTATTTATACTCATGATTGTCTTAAAGCACTTTGGGATGTTTTACTATATGTTGGTATATGCTGTTTTCTGCATGAATGTTGTACTGCATGCTGCCCCTTTTTTTCTGGGGATCTTACTGTTGTTTCTTTCCCCACAGATCCTGGGATTCCCTCACTGCAGTCGCTTCCCGGTTCTATTATACCTGGCTAGTCCTATTACTCTAAATTGGGATATATATATAAAAAAAAAAAGGGGGGGGATAATTATAATTTAAATCCTCCCTCCCGGGACATTAATTTAAAGGGGCATCCCGGGTGGCTTTATGCCTAAAACCCACGGTTGTTGCGAATACCATAAATCACCATATGGAGGCTTCCGATAATACCGGAAATGGTTCTTCGGGGCCATCTAGGCTGTGTGGGGGTTGTGGGCGCTCCCAGGCGATGATGTTATATTATGCATTCCTTGTGCAAAGCAGAATATTGTGCGTCAGTCCATCGCTCCGGCTTCTGGCTCCTCGCAAATTCCATCATCTCCTACCCCCCCTCCCTGTTCCGGACCCCGTGTGACATTGTCAAAAGTGGGGATTCGCAATCCGAGGTGTGTGCACGATTGTCCAACCTCAAGAAGATAGTTTCCGCCAAGGTAGGTCAGAAGGCTACAGCGAAGCGGAAACACCTTCCTCCTGCAGCTCCTGCTTCACAGGATGAAGGGTGCAAAGCTGTGGATTGGTCCGATTATTCCCTGGACGAGGAGGGGGAACTCCTTGTGGAGTCGGATGAGCCTGCAGACCAGCTTGAGATCGATGCTGTTGGCGATCTGGCTGCGGGGGTATCCCTTGACACCCCCTCCATTTTGGCTCAAATGTAAATTTGAAATTTTGAATTTAGATCCGCCTGAGGCAGTCGCCCTGCCAAAGGGTGATTTGTTTGATGTGCCTCAGCCGCGTTTGGTGTTTCCCAGGCAACAACACTTTGAGAGGGTTGTGCTTAAGGAATGGGAACATCCCACGCGACTGGCTGGAATCCCTTCCAGTTGGGATAAGCGCTATCCTTTTGCGGTGGAATTGGTGAAGCTTTGGTCAGTTCCCCCTGACGTCGATACCCCTGTGTTAGGGCTGTCTAGCACGGCTATGGTACAGTCTTCTGAGACCACTGCCATTAAGGATAGTGAGGATCGTCGGATTGACCAGTATGTTCGCCATGGTTTTATCAGTGCCGGATCGACGATGCGGCCGGTGTGTGCTTCGGCGCTTCTTCTATTGGCGGTTAGGTCCATTATTCAGGATCTATGCGCAGATCTTGATCCCGCTTGTAATGAGTTTAGTGCTCTTAAGCAGTGTGAGTCTTTTATTTCCTTTGTTCTGACCGCTCAGGACGATGCGCTGGCAATGAGTAGCAGGACAGCGGAAATGCTGTTGGCTATTCGTTGGTCAGTATGGCTGCGCCAGTGGTCGGCGGACTTAGTCTCTAAAAGGGTGCTCACAGCACTTCCTTTTTTGGGTTTGCGACTGCTCGGTGATAAAATTGATTCAGTTGCAAAAGGTGGTAAAATGCCTCAATGCAAGAGGCCTCGTCGCCCCTTTCGGGGTGCAAGTACCGTTAGGCCTTCCTTTCGGGGATTTAGAGCGGGTAAGGGGGTTTCCTTTCCCGCTACCAGAGGTGCAGGTTGGACCCGGGGGAGGGGCCGTGGCCGTCCCACTCAGTCCTGGGGCCCCAAGCCTGCTGGTAAGCCCGCTCAGCAATGAGGGGCTGCTGTCACCCGTGCGGGTGGGGGGACGATTGCGACACTTCTCCCAGGTTTGGGACCAGGAGGTTCCGGACAGGTGGATCCGGGAGGTGGTGTCGTCCGGTTACAAACTGGAGTTCGAGTCTTGCCCTCCTTCACGGTTCTTTCGGTTTCGGGTGCCCATCGATCCTTTGGCCGCACAGGGGCTCCTGCCGTCGATAAGGAATCTTTTAGAAATGGCGGTCATCCGGCCGGTGCCGCGCTTAGAGATGGGCCTCGGTTTCTACTCCAATCTTTTCGCAGTCCCCAAAAAGGACGGGTCGGTTCGTCCCGTCCTGGACCTGAAATTACTCAACAGGTTCATCCGTATTCGGAGGTTTCACATGGAAACTTTGCGTACGCCCATCGGTTCCCTTCGGCAGGGGGACTTCATGACGTCCATAGACATCAAGGATGCTTCTCTTCATGTTCCCATCTGCCAGGCTCATCAACGTTTTCTTCGATTCGTGATGAAAGATCAGCATTTTCAATTTGTGGCACTTCCGTTTGGCCTTACCTCGGCCCCAAGATGCTGGCAGGGGTGATGGCCATTTTCAGATCTCGGGGCATTCGTGTCGTACCTTATCTGGACGACCTTCTCATCATGGCTCCGTCACTCAATCAATCGGAGACAGACACCAGGATGGTGGACTCCACGCTGGAAAGCTTTGGTTGGGTGATCAACTTCCCCAAGTCCTCCCTCGCTCCGGCCAGGGTGGTGTCCTTTCTGGGGATGCAGTTGGACTCAACACAGGGTGTTTCTCCCCCAGTCCAAAATTCATCTGATCCAGGAGTTGGCTCGGGTCCTACTTGCCGATCCTCGGCCGTCCATCCGTCTGGGGATGAGGCTGGTAGGGTTGATGGTTGCCTCCTTCGAGGCAGTTCCTTTTGCTCAATTCCACACGAGGACGCTTCAGCTCTATCTGTTGGCGTCCTGGGACCGGCAGCCTCGGTCGCTGGATCAACCCTTCCAGTTGTCCTCCCGGGTCCGGCAGTCCCTCCAGTGGTGGTTGGTCTCGGCCAATCCCGTGAAGGGCAGGTCTTTCCTGACTCCTCTTTGGGAAATTGTCACCACGGACGCCAGTCTTTTGGGATGTGGGGGATTCTGGAAGGAGCTTCAGTTCCAGGGGCGGTGGGGACCTCAAGAGGCCCACTTACCCATCAATGTGCTGGAACTGAGAGCCATCCGTCGGGTTCTTGCCCTTCTGACGCAACACGTTCTGGGCCTTCCGGTCCAGGTTCATTCGGACAATCGAACAGCGGTTGCTTACATCAATCATCAGGGAGGGACTCGCAGTCCGGGTGCTCTCAGGGAGGTGTCCCTGATCCTGTCCTGGGCGGAGGCCCATGTTCCTTGTCTCTCGGCGGTGTACATTCCAGGGGTGGAGAACCAGAAAGCGGACCGGTTGAGCAGGGGCTCTTCCCGTCTGGGAGAATGGTCTCTCCATCCTCAGGTTTTTCGCTCACTGTGTCTCCGGTGGGGGACCCCGGAGGTGGACCTGTTTGCCTCTCGTCACAATTGCAGGCTCCCGAACTTCGTGTCGCTCTTCCAGGATCCCTTGGCTCTGGCAGTGGACGCCATGTCCCTGAGCTGGGGGGATCTGGGGTTTCTGTACCTGTTTCTTCCGATACCCATGCTGGGCAGGGTGGTTCCAAAGCTGGCTCTGGAAAGGGTGTCCGCCATTCTCGTGGCCCCAAAGTGGCCAAGGCGAGTGTGGTTCGCAGACATCGTTCGGCTGGCAGTGGACCAGTTCGTTCTGCCTCTTCGGCCTGATCTGCTCACTCAGGGTCGGTTGTGTTACCCCAATTTACCAGCGCTGGGTTTGACGGCCTGGCTGCTGAAACCTCCATCTTGAAGGAGGAGGGTCTTTCTGACTCGGTCATTAAGACTCTGATCAGTGCCCGGAAGAGGTCTTCTTCTATCATCTACTATAGGACTTGGAAAGCCTATATCGCTTGGTGTGAGATTAGATCTTTTCCTTGTAGGGTCTTTTCGGTCTCCAGGATTCTGGAGTTTTTACAATCTGGCCTGGACTCTGGTCTTCAGCTAAGTACGTTGAAAGGGCAAGTTTCTGCCTTATCTATCCTTTTTCAGAAGCGTTTTGCGCTTAAGCCTTTAGTTAAAACTTTTTTCCAGGGGGTTACGCATGTGCGGCCTCCCAGGAAACCATTACTCCCTGTTTGGGACTTGAATTTGGTTCTTTCTGCTCTTCAGGCTCCTCCTTTTGAGCCTTTGCAAGATATTGCTTTGTCTACCCTGTCTCAGAAGATTGTCTTCTTGGTAGCTATCACTTCGGTCCGGCGTGTCTCGGAGTTGGCGGCCTTGTCTATTCAGGCGCCTTACTTTGAGAGGCATCAGGATAAAGTGGTCTTTCGGTTTAAACCAGACTTTCTTCCTAAGGTTGTTTCTGCTTTTCATTTGAATCAGGATATTGTTCTTCCCTCCTTGTGTCCTAATCCTAAGAATGACAAAGAGAGGGTTTTGCATTGTTTGGATGTTGTACGCTGTGTTAACTACTATTTGATTATTACGTCTCCTTTTCGTAAAACGGATGCCTTTTTTGTTGTGCCCTGTGGGCCTAAGAAGGGTTTGGCACCGGGCAAATCTTCCATTAGCAAATGGATACATCAGGCCGTTATTGCGGCCTATTCAGCTAAGGGGAAAGTTCCCCCTTTTCGTATCACTGCTCATTCTACTCGCGCCGTTGGAGCGTCTTGGGCTTTTCAGCACCAAGCTTCTGTTGAACAAGTTTGTAAGGCCGCTACTTGGTCTTCTGTTCATACTTTTTCTAAGTTTTACAAAGTTGATGTGCGGGCCTCAGCGGATGCTGTTTTTGGCCGCAAAGTTCTGCAGACTGCAGTCATTTAAGTTATGCTTCATTTTTGCCTTCGGATACCCATCCCTTGTGGACACTGCTTTTGGATGTCCCAATCGTGAAGAATTAAAGGGGAAGCGGGGTGTGTGGCACACTGAGAATAATACCATTTTGTGAGTACTCACCTGAAAAATGGATATTGTCAGTGTGCCACACACCCCGCCCTTTTCGGTATTCCGGTTCCTTTATATGGTGAAGCTTTTCTTTATTTTGAGGTTACCTTTAGATTACTGGTACCTTGTCTTTCTGCTTTTGTCTTTCTTTTTTCTGCTTCTGCTCACTGGTGTTAAGTGGGAGGTACCAGGTATATATGGGCCGGAAGGGGGCTTGTTACAAGACTTCCTCTCTGCAACTGCGTCACCTGGCGGTGAGTAACCCAATCGTGAAGAATTAAAGGGGAAGCGGGGTGTGTGGCACACTGACGATATCCATTTTTCAGGTGAGTACTCACAAAATGATATTTTTTCTGGTGACTATTACTTCTGTGCATCATGTTTTTGAATTGGCCGCCTTGTCGGTCAAGGCCCCTTATTTTGAGTTGCACAGGGATAAGGCTGTCTTCCGTTTTTTAAGCCGGATTTCTTACCCAAGGTGGTTTCCCCATTTCACCTTAATCAGGAGGTGGTATTGCCATCCTTATGTCCGGTTCCGGCTAACCCGAAGGAGAGGGTACTTCATTCTTTGGACGTATTAAGAGCTTTGAGGTATTATGTCTCTGCTACTAAGTCCTTCTGGAAGTCAGACTTTTTGTTTGTCATAGCAGAAGGACCTCGAAAGGGGCTCAGCCATAGTAGGAGCCTATTCTGCTAAGAAAAGGAAACCCCCCTTTCGGGTCAAAGCTCATTCCACTTAGGCCATGGGTGCTTTCTGGGCTTTTCAGCATCAGGCTTTGGTGGAACAGGTGTGCAAGGCCGCCACTTGGTCTTCATTTCATACATTTACCAAGTTCTAAAAGGTAGATGTTAGAGCCTCGGCAGATGCCATTGTTCATAGGAAGGTCCTACAGACGCTAGTGAATTGAGCTACCTGCTATTTTTCGTTTGGATTCCCGCCCATATGTAGGCACTGCTGTTGGAAGTCCCATTTGTGACTGAAGCTGACGACCTGGAATGGATTTGGAGAGAAAACTCAATTCTATGACATTCAGCTGTAAAATTGTTTACTCTTCCACATCCATTCCAGGCCGCCAGACCCTCCCTTTTACTAGGTTATGGTTCTACTCCTTAGATGCCTTGTCTTGGGTATATAAAAAAAAAAGAAGAAAAGATACGATTGAAAAAGAAAATAAGCTCAGATCGGTGTGGTTTAACATTTTTGGTCTCCTATACATAATAGACCTTAGCCTCTCGGAATGTGGTTCTACTGCTTTTTAATTACTGGCTTGGCCTGAGGCAGCCGGATGTATATTGGGCCAGGATGAGCCACACCTTTGCAGTCCACACCCTCCGGGCAGGAATTAACCCATTTGCACCTGAAGCTGATGGCCTGGAATGGTTGTGGAAGAGAAACCAATTCTACAGGTGAGTGTCACAGAATTTTTCCGTGGAGGATTTGCCTGCGTTTTCTGAGGAAACCTGTTTTTTCATGGAAGGCTTGGCCAACCTTTTCCTTGTGAGGTTGTTCCACCTTTTTCCTGTGTTTTTTTTCTCCCTTTTTACTGGGAGCTTTTGTCCAGGAGCATTTCCACTGGAGGCCATCATCACACTGTGGATACTAAACAGAAGGGCTTCACTAAAAGCAAACACCCTAGGAGGGATAGCAAGGTAAAATAATCAATATGGACTATTGTAAGGAACCCCAAAGAAACAGTAAAACAACTTACTGTACCTGTACAGAGGTATCGACAGCAACCTGTGCAGTGTTTTGCAGCCTTTCTCTGAGGGATCGGGCCCCTGAGAAGCGGATAGATCCAGGTAGCATAGCTAGAGTGAAAAAGAATGGTGCCTTGTGAGGAGCCAAGGCTGAGCTGGATAAGATCTCTTGAGGGTATTCCCTACTCTGGGCAGGGGGGCTGGGAGTTACATTTTGAATCCCTCCTTATATCTTAAGAATTCAAACAACGGGGTCGGTTAAGAGCCAGGTGAGAAAACTCACTTTTTCAGGAGAGACAACTGCCCTTCACTTTTATTGTCCCCTGGTGTTGATTTGGCCCCAAGACAGACAATGAAAGCAAATGACAGTTTCCTCTCCTAAAAAAGGAGTGAGTTTTCTTACGTGGCTCTTAAACGCCCCCTATGAACCTGTGAGCTAAGTCAGGCAAGGATTATTCTGTAGGCCAAATTTTCTGTCACTCAACAAGATGCTCATACAGTCCCTTCTTCTTCCTCTCTCTCTCCTCATAACTTTAATGTAATTTTGAGATAACTTATTGAAAATAATTAGGATAAACGGACTTCATACCTTTCATTGTACAGCCAAGCCAAAAATCCAGTGCTGTTCCAGTAGGTGTCTGGGGCATCACCATCTCCATCTGACCAGAGGATTTCAGGTTTGTATTTCATTACAATTTCATACAATTCAGGCAATGATTTTGTATTTGGAAAAGTGCGTGTTTGAAAAGCATTGTCTTTATCAGAAAGGAAAAGTGGGTGAAACCACTCAAATAAAGAATGGTAAAGTCCAAAGTGCAGCTCTGTGGTATTCCTAATAGCCTCTGCAAGTTCCTCAACAAGGTTCCTCTTTGGTCCGACATCCACACAGTTCCAGTTCCATGAGAATTTGGAGCCCCATAAAGTAAAGCCTTACAAAAAACAATGTAAAACACTGTTAAACACAGGGGGGAGGTAAATTAGGTATTATGAAACTGCCACATTTACAACACAGGGGGAAATTGGGTATTATGAAACGGCCACATTTACAACATAGATAGCCAAAAGGATTGGCAGACAAATACAATACCTGCTGAACTATCTGGAAAACCAGAAGTTTGAAATAAACAATGATAACATTGCTGTAAATGTATTTAGCACTTTATTAATACACAGATCAGAAGATGTACATGGATTAATGTAAAGCTGTAGCCAGTCCCATTCTTTAATCTTTTGTGCCCATCCTTTGTTTAAATGACTGCATCCAGCCAATTCCACTTTAGTTTTGGACAGAGTGGGCAAGCATTAGGGTCACTTTAATAACTCTCTTGTTGCCCATTAATTTACTTTCCCATATATAATGGTGGTTAACATGCTTCACCTGTAGCAGAGAGGCATTGCACCATAGAAACTTCATATTTTGAGCTGTTGAATGAAACGGTGTTGTAATCAGGGCTGTGGAGTTGGAGTCGGTAAAAAGGTACTGACTCCAGCATAAAAAAAGCTCTTACTAATATTGTATAATGAAAGTAAATTCAGTTTACGAACATTAACAAGGGTTTTTAACCCTTAAAATCCCCCCCAAAAATGGGGCCCCCGACCCTATGTCATTTTTTTTTAATTAACCCCATGTTACCTGTCACCCAGCAGGTATAAAATGCTTCCAGCAGGAGAGCCGAAGCCAAAGTGATCAGCGTGGGACACAGTGCTCCGGGATGGATGGGAGATAAGTATAAAAAAAATAATAAAATATTTTTTCAGTTTTTTTTTTTTTTTTTACATTTAACACTTTGTGAACTGGTAAGGAATCTATGTTGACCCCCTATACCAGTTCACAAGGCTCTGGGTCTGGCTAGCAGGTGACTTGTCATTAACCCCTGGCACCCCAATTACCTGCCTTCCCAAAGCCTGGGGGGGGGGGGGGGGGGGCAGAAGAGCCCGTGGCCATAGCCTATGCCGGCTTGCAGCCTACGCCCTGTTCTAAAGCCCCCATAGCTGGTCATGGGCTAGTTATGCTGGGTGGGGGGTCCGCATGCCATTTCTTTTTTTAAGGGTTTTTAACCCTTAAAATTCCTTCTCAAAAAAATGGGGACCCTATGCCAATTTATTTTTAATGAACCCTTTATAGTGTGGATAGCAGTTGTATTTTATTTGTAAAGGTTATAAAGTGCTCTTTTCAGTTTGGGAAGTCTCCTGGACAGGAACGGGGGGCTACCGATACATATGTGGTACGGTTGTAATTGCGAAAATGGGGCTTTCACATGCAATATGGGTTTTTTTTATAAAATAAATGTGACAATTTGTAAAAAATATTTTTTTAGTTTTTTTACATAAAAATATTTTTTAAAACAGTAGAAAAATTACAAACAAGGCATTTCATGTTAAAGCCTAAACTCTGCCGCAAAAAAATATATAGAATTTTCCTGGAAATTCCGGCAAAAATTCTTCGAGGGATTACTTCCAGAAAGATGAGCCCACTACAACAAGCTGGGTACTCTTAGAAAGCTTAAAATGTGTTTCAGGGAATATATAGTTTGTGGGGGGTATTCCAAATGTAAAGGGTTGCTTTGGTAGAAAAAGCGCAAGGTGCGCAATTTGTCTTCAAATAATTTTCAAGTAAAATTATTCTTACGCATATGCTTTACTTTGGGGTGTTTGGCAACTCTTCCCTCGACAGGACCTATGCATGTTGGGTAATGTTCTCTTCGGGGGATGTTGCTTTTTCAGATTTAACTTTTTTCTTGTTTGCATATAGTTTTTTAGGAAAATGTGGCTTTGATTCTGCTTTTCTATTCTTTTTTAGGGACACCCTGTGCAACCAATGATTACTTCCAGAAAACTGCACCCATGTCAACAATCCTGATACACCTAGAAAGCTTGAGGTGTGTACTTCCAGAGAATATATAGTTTGTGGGGGGGGGGTGTATCTCAAATGTAAAGGTTTGTTTATCTTGCAAAACTGCAATGTGCGCATAGCCCCTAGCATAGTTGTATTTTATCTGAAAATCTCCTGAAGCACTGTTTCAGTTTGGGGGAGTCTCCTGGGCAGAAAAGGGTGTCTACCAATACATATGTGGTACGCTGTAATCGGGAGAAATTGAGATTTCACACGCAATAATATTTTGTTGACAAACTTACATTTTTTATTACTAAAAAACACTACATATTGTAAAAAAAATTGTTTTTTTTCTTCTGATCCATTCCAGACCCTCCTTACACTTGGGATTACGTCCTTGCCCGAAGGGTGTGACTACAAGCTAACCAAACCAGTTTCATTCTTTCAGTTGACTGTGAAGGTTGTTTGAAGTTCTCTCTTAAGGATTGGCAGCAAGCGGAGGAATGCACTCTGTCGGCTTCCTGCACAGCCTTATTCCCTCGGATCCCCCAGACCCATTTGCCTCCCACAGCTCTGCTGTTCAGGGGTCCGTGAAGGTAAGGTGAAGCGCCGGGGTCTTGGGCTTGCAGAGTGTATAAGCTCTGGGCTGCAGGCTTTCTTTGAAGAGCACGCCAGCCGCAGGTTTTTATCTGGTGTACCTGCTGAGGAACTGTGTGTAATTTTATACGACCCACCCTTCTTACCACATGTTTTAGGTTTATTTTTAATTTCGCGCCTTCGGCTTTAAGGGGTGTATTTGTTTATGGTGACGTCACGTTGGGGCCGGGGCCGGAAGCGCGATGCGGCTTTCCGGTCCTTCATTCGCACTCTCTCCAGCATGAAAGGAGGAAGAGAGAGTGCGCTCTCCGCCACCGAGACCTCCGCTGCATACCCCTGCATAGTGGGGAGGTAGGTGCAGCGGACCCCCGTACGTACGGCGGCAGCAGCAGCGGCAGGGAGCGGCCATATGCTGGGCTTCTCCGCAGACCACGCTTCGGCTTCTTTCTGCCCCTGGCTTAGCAGCAGCTACTCGCGTAGTAGTAGTGGAGGTGGCGAACGGCCATGGTCAGGCTCCTCAGCAGACCCAACTACTGCATCTTGCCCTAGCCCTAAGAGGATCTATGGGGGGCTCTTGAGTACTAGGCCGCTCTAAGGCGGCGCAGCCGGGCAGGTGCACCCGAGGGTGCGGTATAGGTGTGGGCCCCTAAAGTATTAACCCCTGCTCCACCATTTTTTTTTCACTTTGGGTCTAGGGTGCCATTGTGTGGAGTTCGTGGTGCATGTGGGTCGCCAGTTCTGAGTGTTTTGGCTGCTGCAGGGGTAAGTGGACGTCGATTGTACTATTTTTATGATTATTATGTCTTATTGTATTAATTTTTGAAAAAAGAAAAAAAAGACATTTTTTAATAAGTCTTTCTCCTGTTTATTTCTTAGATTGGGAAGAAGGTTAAAAGAGTTGTGGTTCCTCCCAGTCCTGGGGATTGGTATAGGCTTAGGACCATAGGTCTTTTTTTGCAAATTAAAAACACCATGACGGAGGCATCAGGAGACAGTGAGTCGGGCATCCCACTTGAGCAAGGCAGGCTCTGCCCTTTATGTAAGCAAAATCCCCTGGGTGGTTTCAGCACGGTTTGTTCCGCTTGCGCCAGGAGAATTGGTTCAGACCATAATAGGACGGTTGCTCCTGTATCCAGCCCAGCAATAAATTTGGTTTCTCCTGAAGCTCAGCCTCCTCGGGTAGCCCCTAGAGAAGGGGAAGGCAGTGCAACGCAGGCGGATATGGCACACAGGTTGGATAACCTGGAAAGACAGCTCTCTTTGATCGTCCCTAAAAAGGCCGCCAATAAGAGGAGGCATTTGGAGCCTGCTTATGAGGAAGAAGATTTATTTGCCTCTTTTGGTTCTGAGGAGGAGGAAGAGATTATTGAGGAACCACTCTCAGAAGGTGAGTTACGCTCCGGTGAGGAGGACAGTAATTCTATTTTATTTTCTTCTGATGAAGATCCCTTACTCTCAGACGAAACAGTTTACTTTCTTCTGTGTTCGAAACTTTAAACATTACCCCTCCTAAGTTGGCGAAGAGGGCGAAGGGTGACCTTTTTAGGCCTGTGAGACAGAGGCAGGTGTTTCCGGAGCAGTCACATTTCCCCAGGATGGTGTTAAAGGAATGGGAAAATCCTAACAAGTTGCCTGCTGTCCCTAGGATCCTAGATTCAAGGTATCCTTTTCCTGCTGATATGATAAAGTTATGGTCATTTCCACCTGAGGTGGTCTCACCTGTGTCAGGCCTGTCCAACACTACTATCATGCCGTCTGCTACTAACGCTTCCTTAAGAGATCCTAAAGAGAGATGAATGAATCAGCTGTCTCGCCACGCTTTTGCCATGGTAGGTTCTCTATTACGCCCTGTTTGTGCCACGGCTATCGTTTCTTTGGCTTCAAGGAAGAAGGTAAAGCAGCTTATGGCTAGGGCTAAGTCTCGCAGACATACTCAAGAGTCCAAGGAATTTAGAGCTTGCTTGGATTTTAATGCCTTTGCTATCACTGCTATGGATGATGCGGTCAGGCTAGGTGCCAGAACCTCTGCTCTTCTTGTTGCCTTGCGTCGCTCTTTATGGCTATAACAATGGTCGGCTGATGCTGCCGCTAAAAAATCTCTTATAGATTTGCCCTTTTTGGGGAGCAGACTCTTTGGGGAGCGGCTTGACCTTATGGTCAAGGATGGCAAGCTTCCTCAGAGAAGAAGGTCGGCTCGTCCTTTTCAGAGGCCCTCATCATATCGGCCCTTTCGGAACGGTAGAGGCTGCTTCATATCAAGTTCCCGCAGGGATTTTTGGGGCAGAGGCAGGGTCCATAACATGGCGGGTGGCGCTTGGAAAAGCAGGCCTAAGCCTCCGGCCAAGTCCACCCAGGCATGAAGGGGCGCCCTCACCCGGGCGGGTGGGGGGACAGCTCCTGCAGTTTGCTCCAATCTGGAGACACCACGTGGCGGATCTTTGGATCCAGGAAGTAGTGTCTTCAGGCTACAAGATCGAGTTTGCAGCCAGACCGCCCACAAGCTTCCTTTGGTCAGGGGCATCCCAGAACCAGTCAAAGGCAGATGCCCCGAGAGCCTCTGTTCTGCATCTACTTCAGAAAGGGGTAATTTCTCAGGTACCCTTTCAGGAAGAAGGTCATGGGTTTTACTCCAACCTGTTCACGATCCCCAAGAAGGATGGGTCAGTGCGTCCTATTTTAGACCTAAAGGGTCTCAACAAGTTCATCCGGGTGAGATATTTCCGCATGGAGACTTTGAAGTCAGCAGTAAGATCGATTCAGCCCGGAGGTCTTATGACCACAATAGACATAAGGGACGCATATATTCACATCCCGATTTTTCCAGGGCATCAAAAATTTTTAAGGTTTGCCCTGGAAGGCCAACATTTGCAGTTTGTGGCTCTTCCTTTCGGCATATCCTCGGCTCCAAGGGTGTTCACCAAGGTTTTGGCAGGTCTCATGGCCATCCTGAGGAGCCAGGGGATTTGCATAATCCCATACCTGGACGATCTTTTGATCTCTGCCCAGTCCCTTCAGGAAATCGAGAAGGACACGCAGACTGTATTGTCAAACCTAGAAGAGTTTGGCTGGTTGATCAATTATCCAAAGTCGCATATCACCCCATCATCAGTAAGGTCTTTTTTGAGAATGACTCTGGACACAGTTCAGGTCAGAGTTTTTCTGCCGGAGCAGAAGGCTCTGCTACCCTGGAGCCAGATAGAGACCTTGCTAGCTTGTCAGCAGCCGACTATTCGGCTAGGGATGAGATTAGTAGGCCTTATGGTGGCCTGCTTCAAAGCAGTGTCCTTTGCTCAGTTTCACATGAGGCCTCTTCAGTTAAATCTGTTGTCAAGCTGGGATCGAGCCCCGCAATCTCTGGATCAGTCGTTTGTTCTGACTCCCTCAGCCAGGCAATCTCTGCTGTGGTGGTTGGATCCTCTACACCTATCAGTAGGCAGGTCCTTTGACACCTCAGTGGCAAATCGTTTCCACGGATGCCAGTCTTACAGGCTGGGGGGGGCATCTGGCAGACCCAGAAGATCCAGGGGCAGTGGGGTCCGAAGCAGAATCAGCTTCCCATAAATATCTTGGAGTTAAGAGCAGTCTGGCTAGTACTCCAGCATCTGACCTCCAGTTTAAAGGGGCAGGCTGTCCAGGTCCAGTCAGACAATCGGACGGCGGTAGCCTATATCAACCATCAGGGGGGTACTCGGAGCAAGAGTGCCCTAAGGGAAGTAAGCAGGATTCTGGTTTGGGCAGAGGGGAATGTTCCCTGCATCTCGGCGGTTTACATTTTGGGAAAAGAGAACCAGGAGGCAGACTCCTTGAGCAGGGGGTCGCTGCGTCGGGGAGAATGGTCTCTCAGTCAGAAGATCTTTCAAGCCCTTTGTCTTCGCTGGGGTTGTCCAGAGGTGGATCTCTTTGCGTCCAGACACAATCACAAACAGCCGAGGTTTGTCTTTCGAGAGACCCTCTGGCCATAGCAATGGACGCTCTGACATCTCCATGGACAAGGTTCAATCTCCTGTGTGCATTTCCCCCGCTCCCACTTCTGAGCCGTGTACTAAGGAAGGTAGCTCAGGAGGGGGTACCAACCATCCTGGTGGCTCCTCGCTGGCCAAGGAGAAGCTGGTTTTCAGACATAGTAAGGATGTCAGTAGACCATTGGCGCCTGCCAGGCGATCCAGAGCTTCTCACACAGGGGTCTCTTCGGCACCCGAATTTACAGATGTTGGCTTTGACTGCCTGGCTATTGAAACCTCGATCTTGACAGAGAGGGGTTTATCGGCCAAGGTTATTCATACCATGATTCATGCCCGGAAGAAGACATCTTCCAAGATATAGTACAGGGTCTGGCGGGCATTCATCTCCTGGTGTGAGTCCAGGAAATTTTCATGCAGAAAACATTCTGTTTCTAGAATTTTAGAATTCCTGCAGAATGGTTTAGAGCTGGGTCTCCAATTAAGCACCCTCAAGGGGCATGTTTCGACCTTATCTATTTTTTTCCAGAAGTCTATCGCTAACAATAGACTCATTACTACTTTTTTTCAGGTAGTCACTCATGTCCGACCACCGCGCAAGCCTATTTTACCGGTGTGGGACTTAAATCTGGTGCTATCTGCTCTCCAGGGTGCTCCCTTTGAACCTTTGATTGACACTCCATTGAGCATTTTGACGCTCAAGGTGATATTCTTGGTGGCAATCACCTCTGTGCGGCGAGTTTCCGAATTAGCCTCTCTAAGTATTAAGTCTCCTTATTTCGAGTTACACAGAGACAAGGTAGTTATTCTTGGTGTGCCACACACCCTGCTTCACTTCTTAAATATTCATCCATTATTGGGTTAATCCATCGCAGGTGACGTAGTGCTGAGAGGAAGTCTTGTAACGAGCCCCCTTCCGGCCTATATATACCTGGTACCTCCCCTCAATCACCAGTATTTTTTCTCTCTGCTTGCTGACAAGTCAGAAGATGGAAGTCTCCTGCTTACAGGTAGGCCGGGGTATTCTTACCCCGCCACCCCCCTTTTGGTCTATTTCTGCCCGGTTTGAGTTTGTATACCTTTATGGTGAAATGGAAGCCTCCCAGCCTAGGCTGCTCACCGGGCAAATGGTAGATGGCACTTTAAGTGCCTAGGAGCTTATCTCCTACCGCTCGACCTCATGCGTGGGGAAATGCGGCTAACCGGCATGGTGATCCGGAAATGGGATGCCCCTGTCCCGAGGGTCCCCGTAGCCCCTTACTCTCCCGTTACGGTCCCTTCTCCCTTCACTATTGGGGGGGGGGGGGTGAGGGTGTGCTTTTAGTATATGTGTTTCACTTGTATCACTGCATGTTAACATATGTGTCATGTTTATACATTCACTGTAGCATGTGTATATTTTTGGGTCTGCTTTAAGGGCAGGTTGCGCTGGGTAAAGGCTGGCCACTTCTCTGGCAGTTTGTTGCTTTGTGACCCCCTCCCCCCTCTCCTCGCCGGGCATTCATGTAGCATTGTACAGCACCATGCGGTTTTTACCCTCCCCCCTCCGCCGCTTGGGCGCACGTGCTGTGGCCCAGCTGTAAGTGTTTTCCAGCTGATCGGCGTGGGGGGGCGGGTCCCGCTGACGCGGCGCCGGCGTCATGCGGCATCTGCGGCGGGCCCAGCGTCCTTGCTTCCTTCAAAACACAGGAAGTCACGTGGGCGCACGGCCGCGCTTTGTCTTCATGTCTGCTCATGGCTGCTTGGCTGCAGGCTTACCGGCTGATTGCTGTCCAGGTAAGCGGCCCCTCCCGTTGGGGCCGTTAAATGGGGAATACTTTTTAACAATACAGTGAGAAGTCACTGTTATTAAGGGGGCGTCATTTAAGGGCACTTGGTGCCATACTTATATGTTATGCACATGTGAAGGATCTGATGGTTGTTTCCTTGCCTTGCAGATCCTGGGATCCCTGCTTATGCTGGCCCTCCGGCTCTATGTGCCTGGCTAATTATTGGGATTGCTTTGAATGTTTATATACATAGACTATATATAAATATATATATATAGTTTCTATTAAAGGGGACCTTAACTTAAAAAAAAAAAATTTTTTATAAAAATCCTCCCTTCCGGGACATTACTAATAAAGGGGGCATCCCGGGTCGGCTTATGCCTTAAAAGTCCCAATACCATAAATCACCATATGGAGGCTTCCGTAAATTCCGGAAACGGTTCTGCTGAGCCGTTTGGGGGGTGCGTAGGTTGTGGGGTTCCACTCCCAGCTGATGATATCTTTATTTGCATCCCTTGTGCAAAACAGACTATTGCGCGCCAGTCCGTTGCTTCGGCTGCGGGACCATCGCATCCTTCATCATCTCCTACCTCTCCCTCCCTATTCCGGACCCCGCATGACACTGTCAAAAGTGGGGATTCGCATTCCGAGGCGGCAGCACAGCCCTGCCCCCGGAAAATGATGCCCGTTAAAGCAGCGTTGAAGGCCGCTGCAAAACGAAGGCACCTGACTCCGATACCTTCGGCTCCACAGGACCAGTTTTGTGAACCTGTGGAATGGTCCGATGGATCCCCGGACGAGGATGAACTCCCGTCGGAGTCAGATGAGCCGACAGGTCAGCGTGTGGCTGATGAGATCGGCGATTGGTCAGAGGGGGTTGTTTTTGACACCCCCTCCATTCTGGCTCAAATGTTTAAAATTTTGAGTTTAGATACGCCTGAGGCGGCCGCCCCGCCAAAGGGTCAGTTGTTTAAAGAGCCTCAGCCGAGTTTGGTTTTTCCCAGACAGCACCACTTTGAGAGGGTGGTTCTTAAGGAATGGGAACATCCCACACGGTTATCTGGAATTCCTTCCAGTTGGGAAAAGCGTTATCCTTTTCCACCAGAATTGGTGAAGCTTTGGTCTGTCCCTCCGGACGTCGATACCCCTGTACTAGGACTCTCCAGCTCGGCTATGGTACAATCTGCTGAGACCACTGTCCCCAAAGATGGGGAAGATCGTCGGATTGACCAATACGCTCGACATGGTTTTATCTATTCCGGGTCAGCATTGCGCCCGGTATGTGCTTCAGCCCTTCTTCTATTGGCAATTAAGTCCCTAATTCAGGGGCTATATGAGGATCTTGATCCCGCTTGCAAACAGTTCACTGCACTTAAGCAGTGTGAATCTTTTGTGGCTTATGTCCTGGCCGCTCAGGACGATGCGCTGACTATGAGTAGCAAGGCGGCAGCTATGCTGGTGGCTATTCGCAGGTCAGTATGGCTACGTCAGTGGTCAGCAGACACGGCTTCCAAAAAGGTGCTCACAGCTCTCCCCTTTTTGGGGTTGCGTCTGTTTGGGGAGAAAATTGATTCAGTCGCAAAAGGTGGTAAGATGCCACAACGCAAAAGGCCTCGTGGTCCCTTCAGGGGGACAAGTTCCGGTAGGCCTTCCTTTCAAAGGTTCAGAGCGGGCAAAGGTACGTCCTTTCCCGCTACCAGTGGCGCAGGTTGGACTCGGGGGAGGGGCCGTGGCCGGCCCACTCAGTCCTGGGGCACCAAGCCCAAACCTGCTGATAAGCTCACTCAGAAATGAGGGGCTGCCCTCACCCGTGCGGGTGGGGGGACTATTGCGACACTTCTACCATTGGAACCATGTGGTTCCAGGCAGATGGATCCAGGGGTGTACGCCGTTCTCGTGGCCCCAAGGTGGCCAAGACGAGTAAGGTTCGCAGACATCGTTTGGCTGGCAGTGGACCAGTTCGTTCTGCCTCTTCGGCCCGATCTGCTCAGTCAGGGTCAATTGTGTTACCCCAATTTACCAGCGCTGGGTTTGATGGCCTGGCTGCTGAAACCTCCATCCTGAAGGAGGAGGGTCTTTCTGATTCAGTCATTAAGACTCTGATCAGTGCCCGGAAGAGGTCTTCTTCCATCACCTACTATAGGACTTGGAAAGCCTATATCACTTGGTGTGAGATAAGATCTTTTCCTTGTAGGGTCCTTTCGGTCCCTAGGATTCTGGAGTTTTTACAATCAGGGCTGGACTCTGGTCTCCAGCTAAGTACGTTGAAAGGGCAGGTCTCTGCCTTATCTGTCTTTTTTCAGAAGCGTGTTGCGCTTAAACCTTTAGTTAAAACTTTTTTCCAGGGGGTTACGCATGTGCGGCCTCCCAGGAAACCATTACTCCCTGTTTGGGATTTGAATTTGGTTCTTTCGGCTCTTCAGGCTCCTCCTTTTGAGCCTTTGCAAGATATTGCTTTGTCTACCCTGAGCGATCACTTCTGTCCGGCGTGTCTCAGAATTGGCGGCCTTAACTATCCAGGCGCCTTACTTTGAGAGGCATCAGGATAAAGTGGTCTTTCGGTTCAAGCCAGACTTTCTTCCTAAGGTTGTTTCTGCTTTTCATTTGAACCAAGATATTGTTCTTCCCTCCTTGTGTCCGAATCCTAAGAATGACAAAGAGAGGGTTTTGCATTGTTTGGATGTAGTACGCTGTGTTAAGTACTACTTGATTATCACGTCTCCTTTCCGTAGGACGGATTCCTTTTTTGTTGTGCCCCATGGGCCTAAGAAGGGTTTGGCACCAGCCAAATCTGCCATTAGCAAGTGGATACGTCAGGCCGTTACTGCGGCCTATTCTGCTAAGGGAAGAGTTCCCCCTTTTCGTATTACTGCTCATTCCACTCGCGCTGTTGGGGCGTCTTGGGCTTTTCAGCACCAAGCTTCTGTTGAACAGGTTTGTAAGGCCGCCACTTGGTCTTCTGTTCACACTTTTTCTAAGTTTTACAAAGTTGATGTGCGGGCCGCAGCGGATGCTGTTTTTGGCCGCAAAGTTCTGCAGACTGCAGTCATTTAAGTTATGCTTCACCTGGCCTTGAGATGCCCTTCCCTTGTGGACACTGCTTTTGGATGTCCCAATAATGGATGAATATTTAAGAAGTGAAGCGGGGTGTGTGGCACACCAAGAATAATACTATTTTGTGAGTACTCACCTGAAAAATGGATATTGTTGGTGTGCCACACACCCCGCTTCACCCCCACCCTTTTCGGTATTACCGAAGCATTTATATGGTGAAGCCCTTTTTTATTTATATCAAAATTGATTTTGGAGGTTACCGGTGGAATACTGGTACCTTGTCTTTCTGCTTTTTAAATATACTGGTGATTGAGGGGAGGTACCAGGTATATATAGGCCGGAAGGGGGCTCGTTACAAGACTTCCTCTCTGCACTACGTCACCTGCGGTGGATTAACCCAATAATGGATGAATATTTAAGAAGTGATGCGGGGTGTGTGGCACACCAACAATATCCATTTTTCAGGTGAGTACTCACAAAATGGTATTTTTTGGTTTAAGCCTAGCCTAGCTTAAGCCCAGTTCCGGCTAATACTAAGGAAAGGGCTCTTCATTCTTTGGATGTAGTCAGAGCCATAAGATATTACATGGCGGCTACAAAATCCTTCCGGAAGTCGGATTTTCTTTTTGTTATATCAGAAGGCACTAGAAAGGGGCTTCCACCTGCTAAATCCACTGTCCGTAAGTGGATTAGACAGGCAGTGGTAAGAGCCTACCCGGCCAAGGGGAAGGAACCCCCTTTTCGGATCACGGCCCATTCCACTAGGGCCATTGGTGCTTCCTGGGCTTTTCAGCATCATGCTTCGGTGGAACAGGTTTGTAAAGCTGCCACCTGGTCTTCAGTTCATACATTTACCAAATTCTACAAGGTAGATGTTAGGGCCTCAGCTGACACCGTGGTTGGTCGAAAAGATTCTTCAGGCGGTAGTGAAATAAACTACCTGCTATTCCGCGCTGGGGATCCCGCCCATAGATGGCACTGCTTTTGGAGATCCCAAGTGTAAGGAGGGTCTGGAATGGATCAGAAGAAAAAACACAATTCTGTGAAACTCACCTGTAGAATTGTTTTTTTTGGGGATCCATTCCAGACCCTCCGGCCCACTCTATTTGGGTCATGATCTATCTTTTGATGCTTTTTTGATGGTGTTAGTCCATTTATTATTTCATTGTCATTATAAAAAAAAAAGAAAAAGTATATTTTGAGAGAAATCAAGAGTTCGGTGTGAGGTAACATTGTCTCCTATAAGGGGGCCTCCTGGCCTGCCTCTGGTTATATGATTTACTGCTTTTTAAGTACTGGTTTGGTTAGGAGGCAGCTGCTACTTATGGGCCGGGAGGGGCCACACCCTTTTTGTCTTGCAGTCACACTCTTCGGGCAAGGAAGTAATCCCAAGTGTAAGGAGGGTCTGGAATGGATCCCCAGAAAAACCAATTCTACAGGTGAGTTTCACAGAATTGTGTTTTTTCTTATTTATTTGCACATACGGTATTTTACCCAAACATATTGAGAATGCACCTAAAAAATGGCAAACAAGACATTTCATGTTAAAGCCCAAAAAACCTAGGAAATCCCTGGAAATCCCTTAAAAATCGCAGTTGAACATGTGAGCACAAAATAGTGCAACATGGTCTGGCAACAAAGGGTGACAAAATCTCCAGATAGGCTGGCAGGTAAAGGGTTAAATGTGCATGTTTTTTGCTTGTTCGCACTTTGCATTCACTGATAAACCCTATAGAAGTTGCTGCCCTCTGCTGACTCATCTTTCTAAGTCCCAAAAATAATTTACGTCTGAGGAGAGTGAGACACTGTGACATGCACGGATGAGTCATCCTTTGCTGCTGAGGAGAAGCCGCAAAAGAGTTCATTAGGACACAAGCCCCTGTCAGCCAGCATGGGAAAAGCAGAAAGCAGGCTAATACAGCTCATTGCCTGGAATGTCCCTTTAAGCCCCAGTGACATCTATAGGTTTTCTTTTAGACCCAGACTAAGATTTTGGCTTCAGATATGCTTTAACTGAACTGGTGGCTATGGCTTAAAGAGGAACATAAGACCTCTGGGTCAATTCCAATTTAGGATGCCCCAATGTGTGAAACCCCCCGAGAAAGCTGAGTTAAAACTCACCTATCCACAATCCAACAGCACATGCATGGACACATTCTGCTAGGCGCATACCCGCACCATGTGTGTGGCTGGCGCGGGTATGCCCCACAGCTAAAGGGGAGCATAGATGCAGGCAGTGGTGCACTCTGCTCCATTCAGCTCACTTGCTGTAACATCAGGGCAGCTCGCAGAGCTCCATGGAGCTGAGCATACTTATTGGCTAGCGACCTGTGTCATGGGAATGCCTGTAGGTGAGTTTTCTCAATGATCTGTGGGATTTCACACAGCAAATCTGCGATGCCCCATCACAGAGCAACAACACCTGGGAGAGTGGGTTGCCCTCTCCATTGCAGAAGGGCAGAGCCATTTGCCAAATGACACAGGCACCAAACGGCTCTAATTTGATATGCGTGCATGTTTATTTTTAGCCCAGTTTGGATTATCCCTTCGGTTATAAAATTTTTAAAAAAATAGTTCCAAAAAACACGTTCAACTGTAAACATGAACAATGTTTACATCAAAGAGAGTTTTCCAGCACAAGAGCTCTGAGATGACCAGATTAAAACAACTTTTTAAAAAATCTCACGCAGGGACCGGCTGCCCCTGCCGAACCCCCAGACGGTCGATGCGTTTCAGGGGGACACCCCTTTATCAAGTAGCCTGATGATAAAATGTTTACAGCCTACACTGCTTTTCTGCAATACACTACTAGATTTGGATTTGTTAGGCTACTTTCAAATTTGTTTTGTCAGATGCACCCCGCTATATTTGTGGTGCAATTGGCTAGTATTGTCATGCAGAGCACCAATGTAATGATTTTAATGGGTGGGTTTGTTTCTCCACTTGAGATTCACAAATACTCCAGCTCAGCTGTAGGCTAGGAGGGTTAGGGCCCTTAGTATAAAGCAAGAACTGCCACTAAACAAGGTTCTTCCATGTAAATACCTTTGCATTACATAGACTGTTTCATTCCAGAACTCACCTTCATGGTGCTTGGAAGTAAGAACCACATACTTGGCTCCTGATGCCTTTAATGTGTTTGCCCATTGCACAGGGTCATAAAATTCTGCTGTAAACTGGGGTCCAAAATCTTCATAATTGAAGCCAGGAGGATAGTTGCTCTTCATGAAGTTAACATAAGACGGCAGCTTTCTTCCCTGCCAATACCACCTAAAATAGTTCAACAAGAACAAAAGGCATTATATACATTATCATATATGTGTTGCTATATATAATACAGTCACCAATGTGCTGTTAAGCCAAATTGGAAATAATTCTATCAAAAATGCTAGCCAGCAATTATTATTCCGTTGTATATTATGCTACACCAAAGTAATGAGCCCGCCAGCACAAGCTCAAGCAGGTGCCTTGAAAATGAGGCCGCACAAACCAGGATAGTTCAATGTATTTAATATCAAAAAAGTACCAAAAAAAAATTATATACACATACATACATAAACAAGACTCTTTAAAAACATAAAAAGACAGTGCCCTCCGGTGGCAAAACCCTATAAATGACTCTGCACATATATATATTAATAGCCTGTAAAAATTCATATAAATGTTTGGGACCACTTGTGTGCAGAAAAATATATAAATACAAAATGTTATAAATTAAACAAATAGACACACAGTGTCAAAATAGGCCAATCTGTGTGTTTATATGTGAGCCATACTGGTAATCCAGTCTGGTTAAAAAGTGCAATGTGCTGAAAAACTTCTGTGCAAAAACATGCTGAATATAGCAGCTCAACAATATCAAAAAATAAATATCAAAGACAGGCAGCATCCTGAGGAAGTGGGCGGGGCCACGTAACGCGTAGATGCCGGTAACCCCTCGGTGGCACCTGGGACTCATCTGTATCATGGTGATATGAGAATTACTTATCTATGCCTGTCTTTACCTATATCTTTACAAATAACGGTTTGGGAACTGAGTAGATAAGAGGATTGTTTACTATACAAAGCTTGCACATTTCACTTTTGATATTTTCATTGCACATAGCACTTTTTTGATATTGTTGAGCTATATTCAGCATGTTTTTGCACAGAAGTTTTTCAGCACATTGCACTTTTTAACCAGACTGGATTACCAGTATGGCTCACATATAAACACACAGATTGGCCTATTTTGGCACTGTGTGTCTATTTGTTTAATTTATAACATTTTGTATTTATATATTTTTCTGCACACAAGTGGTCCCAAACATTTATATGAATTTTTAATAGACAGGCTATTAATATATATATGTGTAGATTCATTTATAGGGTTTTGCCACCGGAGGGCACTGTCTTTTTATGTTTTTAAAGAGTCTTGTTTATGTATGTATGTGTATATAATTTTTGTTTTGGTACTTTTTTGATATTAAATACATTGAACTATCCTGGTTTGTGCGGCCTCATTTTCAAGGCACCTGTTTGAGCTTGTGCTGGCGGGCTCATTACTTTGGTGTGTTCATTAGGTGATACTGTGTATCTGGGCGCCTTGGGGCCTGCACCCCTGTTTGTGACTTTGATAGCTGCGCATTACATTTGGTTTTTTGTTTGGTATATTATGCTACAGGTACAGTATGTATGCTGCCATAAGGTTATGTTTCATACTGCCATCTAGTGACTATTCTTTAACTGTTCATTTTTTCTTGTTCATTCTGTGCAACTTGTCATTGGTTATTGATTAAAGTTATACTAAAGGCAAGTCCAATTGTTGTCTCATTGTCTAGGGCTACATGTTGCACAGTCCTAAACTTCAATTCGTTTTCAAAAAGACCCTGTAGTTCCTAAGTCATTAGTGCATTGGAGATTCATATAAAATTAAGAGAAGCAGTAGGTGTGGCAACAACGTTGTGATGTAAGAAGTGTGTGCTTAGAATATTCATAATGGACAGTCTCTAGGCAAAGATTGTAGCTTGATCATGACTGTGAGAGACATATTGCAGGCAGAGATGGCAAAGCTGGAATACATGGTGGCAGGCAGGTGCAGCTTGTTGATTGCTGGCAGCCTGATCACAGACTGGAGACAGACGCTAATATCTGTGCAAGTTCACGAGGAACAAGAGAGAACAGGGAGGGGGTTTCAGCGCTGCAGGCAATCAGGATGTCTGGGGAGGGAGTGGAGGGTGTTTCCGTTCTCTGTCCACTGAAGGTTGATTGAAAGAACCAGGTCAGTGGACTGGTGATTGAAAGCTTAAAGGAAGTGATTTCCTAACTACAGAGACTGAGAGAGCAGAAAGGACAATGCTGGAGGAACAAAATGAAGGGTAAGCTACTGATATTTATTTTTTATTTACTTTTGACTTGTCAAACACTTGAAAGCTAATTTATGATATGCCTCCTTCCCCTCAGATCATGTCCTCACCAGCCAGCCAAAACCTTTTGAGGTGAAAGATGGGTGCAACAGAACTGGAGTAGGGAATTACTTTTGACAACTACATTCTGCTATAACATGAAGGTATCCTCATTAATCTGCCTAAAGCTTATTTAAACTGGAATAACACCTCACAACCGATTTTGCTGCATCTGGATTGCACACCTGCGCTATCCAGATTGCAATGCTTACCTTTTTTGTCCGTTGTAAATACTGTTTTTTGCTTCAATAATGGTGACGCATGGGGGCTCTGTGGCCGGCGAATCGGAAGCGATGCTCGGCTCCTAAATGAGTAAAGCACTCTTGCTGTCTGTAAAAGCACACCTTGCGCATGCCCAGTTAGCAGGGCGGGTGTTGTTCTTTGCTCTTATATGACAGGTGGGGGGCATCCAGCATGCTGCAGCCCCCCCACACATAAACCCCCAAACGCCCGTAAATCTTACCAGGAATCCCAGCGGGGGACCGGGGGAAACGTAAGATTTAAGGGCATGTGCAGGAGTTATATTTAGGGGGGCTCCAGTGTTCTGCATGCCCCCCCTCACTGACATATAGCAAAGACCAACACCCAGACTGCATGGGTGTTGGTCCGCTTTAAAACTGACTCACACCCACTGCCTAGCTAAGGGGTGTGGATCGGGGGGGGACCAGATTGTGTGCAGGGGGGCTCCAGCAGTGTCCCCCACAAATCCTTGCCTTAACCGCGATCCTCCTATAAAATGTGGCCCCCCCAATAGGCCCACATAATCGCAAGTGGCCAATTGTGGAGATACATTTCAGTGAAGGTAAAGGTAAGGATTTGTGGGCATTCCGTTGCGGGGGGGGGAAAAGTATTAACACGTTTTTCACAATTGAGCTGCTTTTATAAAATCACACATATATTAAAAGGAGTGCATTGGGCAGCTTCTACTTTCATTACTTCATCTCAGCTACCATGACCAGACCAAAGCCAATCACAGACGGCCCTGAAATCTATAAGACCGTCATATTTGGAATGCACCACTGTGTGGAATCCCCCCCCCCCCCCCCCCCCCCAAGTAAAACCTACCTGCATCTCTATCCAAAAGCGCTCACCTCCGTTTGCATGCTTCGGATAGATTCGGCCATTACCCGATTCGTAGCCAAAATTGGACAAGAGCCCCGTATGCACCCATAGGACCAGGGAAAGGTATGTTTTTATGGGTGACCTGGGGGGTTTCACACAGAGGGGCATTTCAAATCGGGGTTGCTTGGGGCAAGAACCAGAACCCAGAATAGTCAAAATTCTGGGCTTCGAACCACTTTAACATCGAAGCTCCACAGGAACCCATTTTGAGCTCCTTGTTTTCTACACAATTGTATAGCCTCCTTCAATTCTCTCAAGACAAAGGAAATGGTTGCAGACTTTAGCACCAAGCAAAATATCAGCTCTGTTGTATTAGCTCATTTTCAAAACACATTCCCTTTTGCTGCAGAACTTGAAATACCCCAGATACGTCATTTTAGAGGATAGGTGTGAGTCAGTGGCTACATTTTGTGCAGTAGTTCAGTAGTGTTAAAGCAGACCAAACCCATCATACCACCTCCCTACACCCCCCCTCCCCGTGCTCCCACCTGGGTACCTAAGAGACATTGTTGCTGGTTTGGTGGCTACTCAGTTTAGAAAAAAAATAATGACCCTGTACTTTGGAATAGGTAAGGGTTTTTTTTCTTAGGCTTGCCTTGTCAGTGCCGGGAAGGGGGGGCTCTTTTTGAACTTAATTACTGAAAATAAACTCAGACTTTTCAATGATATACTAATTAAAGAAGCTGTAACGCAAAATCATCCAATATTAGAAATCCATATTAACATGTTGGATAGTAACAGGAGGATTTCATTACACACACCAAATGAGGAACAAACTTGAGGTGGCATTCTAAAAAACATGACAGGTTTTTGATCGTACCATTCTATTTTCATAGGGTAGATCTGCTCTATTAATATGCCTGTCTCCTGTGTGGAACATTGACTACTTTAACATCTGCCCAAAGCATTGTATGATAGGTAAAAGCATCTGCACACATCAGAATTTCAATAGCAATAAGCTGCTGTTCCACCTCAGGAGACTCACCAGTAGTCATGCACTGCTGATTCACACTATGGCGGTAGTTTGGAACCTGTCCCCATGGCCCGCAGCTAAATCACGGTAACTAGCAGTGCCCACTCCATTCACTGCAATGGCACGCTCCTCCTAAAAAATAAATAGCGTGGGCATGACCAGTCAGCATAAGTGATGCAAGGAGACGGTCAGGGAACCATAGGCTGTGGTTGTAATGGGGGATGGCGCAGTCTGGATCTCCAGTGGAGGCAAGTTTCAAACTCCCGGTATAGGGCTGATCAGCTGCGTGGGACTATTGGTGAGACTATGTATCCTTTTTTTTTTTTTCAGGCAGTTCCTTTAGATAGGAGCAATCACCTCCCTAGAGGGATGATGGTCTACTTTATGGGGCATTGTGAACTGGAATGTATTCCTACAGATCATGCAGTACACTCACCTTACCTGCGATCCAACCTTGCATCCCCACTAAGCCCTAGGCCTAGGCCTGCACCAGACATTTCTGAATGGCTGGGGTGGGCACACCACAGCTAAAGGCGAGCGAGAAAGCAGCCGGCGGCAGACAACCATTGGACCATTTATTTCCAATAGCTCCTTTAATTGAGATGCACCTGTACATGTACACTGAAAGTTATATTTGGTGCACTCTCTATAAATCATTCTGCCTCCTAAGGGGAAGAGGGAAAGAGTGACTGCTGGACAAAGGTCCTGTGTGTTTGGTAAGTCCCTAAAAATGAAAAATAAAGAATTAACTACCAGAAAAAAAGGAAAGAAAAAATACTGGGAAAATTGGGTTGGGTCTTTATGTGTCCAAGTTTGAATAGACTTTTCAGCAAAAGCTGTTATAAGTGAGGGTGGTCAAGAGCACATGATCAGTGGTCCACCATTTCAAAATATTTGTTAGGTCTAACTACTTACCTGGCCACTGCTCTCACATTGTGCTAAGGTGGGGGACTTGGGCTGGCTGCACCCTGCCATCAGCACCTGTGCACAGAGGGGCATCCCAGAAGGTATACCCCCATGCTATTTGTCCTAAACCTTTTCCAACTCAATCCAAATAGAAGGAAAGTTGGTCTTTAAAGCAAGTTTAAAGTCTATTAAACACAGTTCTCATCCTTTTACCTGCCCTAAGGCCAATTATGCATGTGGAACAAAAATAAAATTGCTATTGGCTAACTGAACAATCCCACAACAGGGACTAAGTGCTGTGGTATAGGCTCCCAAGTCTGGGGATCATGTATGATGGTTTTGTCAGCCAATCACTGCAGCAGCAGGCCCGCCACTGCTCCATTGGTTGGGTGACTAGACTGTCACCTAAGATTAGGCAGTTCAGCAGCTCCGGAGCCCGCTTCTCCCATTTGACCAGTTTAAAAAACTGTGAGAGCTATTTGTTTGTGCCAAGAAGAGGAGAGGGTGTTACCTATTTTTTTACTTGACTTTTGCTTTAAAGTGGACCAACACCCAGGATTTTCACTATCCTGGGTTTTGGTCCACTTCCCCGAGGCACCCCAGTTCCCTAGATCGACGATTAAAACTCACCTCACCCCGCTCCTACGGCGCATGCGCAGCCGCTCGGCCAATCAGCGCGCCGTCATAGCTCAGCGGCTCAGAGCATGCTGGCGGCCGCATATCGCGCTTCCCTCTAACAGGGACCCTGATAGAGAGAAGCGCAAGATTCGGCCGTGGCCCACGCATGCGCCGTTGGATTGGGATGCAGGTAAGGTGAATGGGGCGTCCTGGAGGGTTCCCAGGCCGATCCCCCCTGGGTGTTGGGGATTTCACAGCACCACTTTAAAGGGGATCAAAACCCGCCCCCCTCAGGATCTGGTCCTTTTACCAAGGTAATCCTGGTTCGGGATGGTCCTGTATGTGAAACCCTACAGAACTGTCTCTTTGATACCTTGCTCCACCCTCCCATGGTGCATGCCTCAGCATACCTCTTTATTTGTGTGCAACCCTGTCTGCCATGTCTGAATGCCAGGATAGAGGGAAGCTGGTGGAAGCCCGCACATGTGCCGTGGGACCCATTCCCAAGATCAGTAACTGGGGGTTTCATGCAGCCATTCACAATTATATGGGCTTTCACTAGGCCCTGGAATCTTTCTGGGGCTCAGTGTTGGTCTACTTTAAACACTCTCCTGTCCCCAGCCCCTCAGTGAGCGTCACATTTGACAGGGACTAGAAACCACTGCAGGTAATTTAATACTGCAGGGCTGTTTAGCGTGCTGGAAGGAAGCTTGTCCCATACTTATCACAGCAAATGTAGGCAAGTATCTTGTCCTGGTGACTAAACCTGCTCTGATAAGGTGTAGGTGTGTATTAGGAGGATGCTACAGTGTGACATGATGAGTATGGGCTGTAATACAAAGTCATTACATAATAAATGGGGGATTGTATATCTTATTTAGAGACATCTAGTAACAAGCAGCCTGCATAGCCCTCCCTCCCCGAGGCTCACCAGAACCACTCGCTGCCATAGCAGGGCACAGAGAACACCCCCCAATGGATGAAGATCCCGAACTTGACGTCGTCGAACCAGCCGGGGACGGGCCTGGCATCCAGCGACTCCCAAGTCGGCTCATATGTCACCCTGGGCCTGCCTGCCCCGGGCGCTGCGCCCACCAGCACTACGGCGCCCAGCACACACAGCGCCCACCACATAGCCCGTACTGGCCGACACATGACAGCACTTGGCGCCGGTTTCCTGTCACATGAACGGTGTCTGCGAGCAGGAAGCTGGGAAGCCTCGCCTTACTGTGTCTCTATGTAAATATCGCACTGAGCTGCTCCTAAGCCTCAACTCACCCGTGTCTCTATGTAACACTGAGCTACTGCTAAGCCTCACCTCACCCGTGTCTCTATGTAACACTGAGTTACTGATAAGCCTCACCTCACCCGTGTCTCTGTAACACTGAGCTACTGCTAAGCCTCACCTCACCCGTGTCTCTGTAACACTGAGCTACTGCTAAGCCTCACCTCACCCGTGTCTCTGTAACACTGAGCTACTGCTAAGCCTCACCTCACCCGTGTCTCTATGTAACACTGAGTTACTGATAAGCCTCACCTCACCCGTGTCTCTGTAACACTGAGCTACTGCTAAGCCTCACCTTACCCGTGTCTCTGTAACACTGAGTTACTGATAAGCCTCACCTCACCCGTGTCTCTGTAACACTGAGCTACTGCTAAGCCTCACCTCACCCGTGTCTCTATGCAACACTGAGCTACTGCTAAGCCTCACCTCACCCGTGTCTCTGTAACACTGAGCTACTGCTAAGCCTCACCTCACCCGTGTCTCTGTAACACTGAGTTACTGATAAGCCTCACCTCACCCGTGTCTCTGTAACACTGAGCTACTGCTAAGCCTCACCTCACCCGTGTCTCTGTAACACTGAGCTACTGCTAAGCCTCACCTCACCCGTGTCTCTATGTAACACTGAGTTACTGCTAAGCCTCACCTCACCCGTGTCTCTGTAACACTGAGCTACTGCTAAGCCTCACCTTACCCGTGTCTCTATGTAACACTGAGCTACTGCTAAGCCTCACCTCACCCGTGTCTCTATGTAACACTGAGCTACTGCTAAGCCTCACCTTACCCGTGTCTCTGTAACACTGAGCTACTGCTAAGCCTCGCCTCACCCTTGTCTCTATGTAACACAGCTACTGCTAAGCCTCACCTCACCCGTGCATCTATATAATGGTACTGAGCTGCTGCAACCTTAACCCTTTTATGCTATCAGCTCTTCCATATCTCCCATAACCCTGCCATGCTGACCCACAACCCATCCATACCTCCCTGCCACCCATAACCCTTCCATGCTGACCCATGGCCCTTCCATACCTCCCTGCCACCCATAACCCTTCCATGCTGACCCACAGCCCTACCATACCACACTGCCACCCATAGCCTTCCCATACCTCCCTGCCACCCATAACCCTCCCATGCTGACCCACAACCCTTCCATACCTCCCTGCCACCCATAACCCTTCCATGATGACACACAGCCCTACCATACCTCACTGCCACCCATAGCCTTCCTATACCTCCCTGCCACCCATAACCCTCCCATGCTGACCCACAACCCTTTTCATACCTCCCTGCCACCCATAACCCTTCCATACCTCCCTGCCACCCATAACCCTTCCATGCTGACCCACTGCCTTTCCATACCTCCCTGCCACCCATAGCCTTCCCATACCTCCCTGCCACCCATAACCCTTCCATGATGACACACAGCCCTACCATACCTCACTGCCACCCATAGCCTTCCTATACCTCCCTGCCACCCATAACCCTCCCATGCTGACCCACAACCCTTTTTTTACCTCCCTGCCACCCATAACCCTTCCATGCTGACCCACTGCCCTTCCATACCTCCCTGCCACCCATAACCCTTCCATGCTGACCCATAACCCTTCCATACCTCCCTGCCACCCATAACCCTTCCATGCTGACCCACTGCCCTTCCATACCTCCCTGCCACCCATAGCCTTCCCATACCTCCCTGCCACCCATAACCCTTCTATGCTGACCCACTGCCCTTCCATAACTCCCTGCCACCCATAGCCTTCCCATACCTCCCTGCCACCCATAACCCTTCTATGCTGACCCACAACCCTTCCATACCTCCCTGCCACCCATAACCCTTCCATGTTTACCCACAGCCCTTCCATACTTCCCTGCCCCTTCCATGCAGACCCATAGCCCTTCCATACTTCCTTGCCTCTTCCATGCAGACCTGCAGCCCATAATGCCCTGCCACCCGCAACCCTTCCTTGCAGACCCACAGCCTTTCCATGCCTCCCTGCCCGTTCCATGCAGATCCACAGCCCTTCCATACTTTCCTGGCCATTCCATGCTGACCCACAGCCCTTCCATACCTCCTTGCCACCCATAACACTTCCTTGAGGACCCACAGCCTTTCCATACTTCCCTGCCACCCATAACCCTTCCATGCTGACCATCAACCTTTCAGTGCCTCCGCTGTGCATAACCTTTTTCAGAAACCAGACACCCCCACAAAATATAACTTGCCCCATGGGGCTGCATGCAGTGGATGTGCAGTATCCTTCAGTTGGTGGAGAATAGTGCTGGGGTTTAAAGAGGACCAAAAGCTTTTCTGTGCCCCCCCTCCCCCATTGGCTGATTTAAAGTTTGTTGGATGAAGTTGAATGTTGCCTGGCCACTCCCCCTGGCTTCCTGTAGTCTGAGAAATGCTCCTGCCCCCCACCCCCAGCCTATCTGAATGGCTGGGTGCCACAGCGTGCCTCAGCCCAGAGATGCAGGGCATGGGGCCAGGAGACATGAGGTGACATGGAGTTTCCTTGGTCCTCCCACTCCTAGCCTATCTGCACCTCAGCTGCAGGGAGGCTATGGATGCAGCTCTGGAGCACAAGAAAGGAAAGTGTGTGTGGGCAATCGTGGGGGTTTCACACAGTGGGGCATTTAGAATTGTGTTACTTGGATGGCCGGCCATGAGTCTTTTGGATTCCAGGGCTGGTATACTTTAAAGGTACATTCCAAGAAAAGGCAGTAATAAGGCAGAATGCCTGAAATCTGTCCCATATGCGTTGTAGTGGGTCTCCAAATATTCTAAGCATACAGCACGTTCTGCTCCCGAATAGTCATAACATGACGGTGCCTCCGGCGCCGTGCACTGCAGACATGTAGAAAACAAGCTCCTCCCGGCCCTACATATACTGGAGGACCTCCCACAAATCCCCAGAATTCTCTGCAGTGCTGGAACTGCGAAGACATGAAGTATCACGCTCTCGCAGGCGAGCGGGCCTTGCGGCCCAAGGTCCTGTGGGACTATTTCCACCCGTCCTCTTCAGAAGAAATATGCCTCCCAGCCTAGGCTGCGCTGGTCAGGTGAAGGTAGGTAGCACCTGGTGTGCTGAATGGAGCCATGCTCCACCGCAATCCCCCTCCATAGGGTAGGCGGTCAGGCCGATGGTGAGCCTATAGAGGATGCCCCTCCCGCAACTTTGCCCGTGCCCCTCACAAAATTAGTCCATGGACACCGTCAGCTTCCCCCTCGCTTCCTCCCGTAACTCGGGGGAAAAGAAGGGGGGGTATGTGTGGCAGCCCTAGCGCTATTTCGCCTTTAGACTTCGGTCCCTGAGTTAGGGGGTCAGTGTCGCTTCTCGCTATACAGCATGTGCTGGCTTTTTCACTAACTATCTGCTGCTCAGCAGCTTCATTCAGCATGTCAGCATGAGACTTATACATCCACTCTGTTCTACCTTTTCTGTCGGTTGGAGCTTCGCGCTCTCTGGGGGAGGCAGAGACTCGCCCTGATGAGTATTGCGTCACAGCCTGGCCTGGCCCTCCCCTCGAGGTTCGCTGGCGCCATTTTCTCTATCTTCCCGTGCGCGCGTGGTGTGGCTCGTCTCCTCCCTCGGTCATGTAAGTGCCCTCCGGGGCGGTATGATTTCATTGTGTCTTTCAGAAGCCAAGACCTCGTTACCGGCCCCGGCCTAACATATATTACACGGGTCCTCTTTACAAATTCTCCCACATTACTAGCGGGTTGGGGCATCCACGGTTGCTTATTGCATAATTCCCTGCGTTATACTGCACAAAAATCACCATATGGAGGCATTTCACAATTATGGAACCGGGGTCCCTCCGGGACGTGACCGGCTGTGTGCAGTGTGTGGCCAGACCCTGGCTGAGGCCGACAGGGCACAGGTCTGCGGACAGTGTGCAGCACAGGCATTGCTAACAGAGGATCCTCCCTTCCTCACCCCCGTCTCCCCGCTCCCAAACATCGCTCAAGATGAGTCCCACTCCAGTGGGGATGACCTGCAAGAGGTGCCGAGAACGTTGCTCACGGCGGAGCAGGTGCTTTCTGGATTGGCGGAGCGTATGGGCCCTGGTAAAAAGCGGTCCCCGACGCCCCCAGGTTCTTCGGTTCCGATGATTCTGCTGACATGCTGGACCCTGACCCTTCTGAGGAAACTGAGCTATTTTCAGACTCGGGCTCCTCCCATGGGGTGCCCGCGGGCCGTGAGGAATCCGAGCCTGGCTCCTGGGATCTGTGTGATACGAATGAAATCCTGATCAAAATCTTTGAGGTCTTGTCAATCTCCCCCCCTGTCGTCTTTCTTACTCCCCCGCCTCTGCATCAGACAAAATGGGTCGGTTGGCCGACAGTGTCCCCTGGAAGCTACTGGATGCTTAAACTCTCCATCCCTTTACCGTCACTTATTCACTGTTCCCCATCCTGGGAAATCGGTTCAGGCTTGCTGCCTTCTTCTCTGGCATTAGGGGACCCCTGGTTACGGGGGCTCTGCCCCCCTTTACTTGCGCCCTACCTTCACCAAGCGGGATGGCAGCTGGTGGGTCTGTAGGTGGCACATCAAGATGATGTCATTTATATACCGAGCCCTCGGGCTCTTCGGCGCAGTAGGTTGCTAAACCTTCATATGTCCCAGCATCGGGTGCTTGGTCTGTGCTCAGGCCTTCTTGGTAAGCTGGTTCCTCTGGAACTTCCCATTTGCAAGGGCCCATCAGGGGGGTACCTCCCTTCCTTGCTAGCATCTCCTAGAGTATGACTCCCCTGGGTACCAAGTCTAGCAGGTTTGGAAAGGGAGAGCCAAATCTCTCCCACGAACCACGGGGTTCTAGGTTGGGCCCTTAGGGGGTCCACCTTATCTGCTGGGCTCGCTGAAACGGTGGCCCCCCTTTGACTCTGTATGGCGGGCCTCCTCCTCCTTCAGGACCGGTCGGTTCATGAGGGATTCCGGGCCTGTTGTAAGACGATGGCATGTTTTTAATGCTGGTTTAAAGATTGTGACAGGTTGCTACCTCTGGAGGGTCCCTGTCCCTGGCCTGGGGAGGGGGGGGTTCTACCCCCCCTGCTTCTCAGCGGTATTCGATTTTATGGTTGCCTTAGCGGCAGGTTTTGCCATCACGGGTTGCCCAGGGAGCCTAGACTGGCTCTGAAGGGTCTCCCTTCTGACACAGGGCCTCTGCTCTTGTCCCTACTGTCCCAGGTTATTCTGGTTCCTGTTGGTGGGCCTGAGTATTTAGGCTTAGCCTTATTATTTCATATGCCTTCTTTTCACTAACCTACCTTTGGGCTCTGCGCACGGCTGGCCGGATAGTGAGTCCCATGGGATCTATGGCCTAGGCGGCCTTGGGAGTAATGGCTCGCAGACGCCTCTGCCGAGGGCTGCGGAATTGTGATATCCCAGTTGGGGTGTGGTCCTGTCCTTATCAGGTCTCTTCCTGTTTCCAATCAAAGGCCTCCTGTCTGGGGATTGATTGCTAATCGCCCCTTGGAGGCGGGCCTCATCTTCTGGGTGACCTAGTATGAGTGGAGGTTTGAGGGCTAGCTCCCCAGCTTCCCTTTATTCCACCTATAATGGCTTGGTGGTTCCCATATTGACTGACAGGGGCCTTAGTCTCTTCCCTGTGAGCTTATCGGTCCCCAGGGCCTTAAAGCCATTACTCCGTCTGGCTAATTATTCCCTGACGCTATGTATACTCATATATACATGTAAGGCTATATGCGGCTACAGGTACCCCATGCCTGGGGGTGTTCCCTTTATCCTGGGCTTCTGGTCCAGGTGGTCTGTTGGACCCTTGGTTCAGACCCTTTAGTATAATCATGGGCTGATTACTAATATACTAATTGTGAGGGCCTACATCCCTCTTCAGGTTTTGCACTTCTCCCCATGCTGGCCTTATAGGCCTTTGGGGGACTGCTGCTCTTGGAGTCTACGGGCGCCTCCTTAGGTATGCGCCCGATATCTATTCCAGTGCCATTGCGCCTTGGAGCGCTCCTTCTGGATGTTCTCTGATCCTGGGGAAGCTTGGCTTCCTGGTAATTGAGGGTCTGTATTCCCGCCCTGGTCGGGCGCCCTGTTTTTGTTCCCCTTGAGGGTGTTACAAGAGTTGCCACAAGGCTTCCTTGCCTGTGAGCTGGTTGGGTCACTACACTGACCTATGTTCCTTCAGGGGAGCGTTTCTTCCCCGTTACTGTTTACTCTGTTATCATGGGTGCTTGGGTATCATGTACCCTTCAGCACCAGGGTTTTGTTTCTCTGTTAGTTCAATTACTTGCCTTATGGCCTGTCTCTGTTCATACCTGCTTGGCTCTGTTATGAGACTGATGTTGGAGCCTATGCTCTTGTCATGCCTGTTGCAAGTTTTGCAGGTTACAGCGTCTTTACTGTCCGCTGTGCCTTGCTTTTTCTGGGGATCCCACCCTGCTTATGGACACTGCTATTGGATGTCCCACATGTTATGACTATTCGGGAGCAGGACGTGCTGTATGCTTAGAATAATACAACTCTGTGAAGTACTCACCTGTAGAGTTGATATTATACGCATACAGCACGTCCTGCTCCACCCCACCCTGGTTTCACTAATTCTGGATCCCCTGTATGGTGATTATTATCATTCAGATATTGCTACCAGTTATTCTGGGTGGTTGGTTCCTTCTGGCTTCTCTTCTCACTGCTTTTCAATGCTGGGGATTTGTGGGAGGTCCTCCAGTATATGTAGGGCCGGGAGGAGCTTGTTTTCTACATGTCTGCAGTGCACGGCGCCGGAGGCGGGGGACTACCCACATGTTATGACTATTCGGGAGCAGGACGCGCTGTATGCGTATAATATCAACTCTACAGGTGAGTACTTCACAGAGTTGTATTTTTTCTACTCTTTGCCCCTGTGCCTCATCACTCCCAGTATGAGCGAGCCCACAATGCGACCATTGATGCTGGCTCACATCGAATGTAGTGAAGAACAGGGCGGACATGTGACCACATATACAGAGGGTGGACATGAACAAATGGAAAAGAAAGAAGGGGGCAAACGCGCAACACAGAAAATAAAGGAGAGGCACATGTGACAAGCTTTAGGTGAGCTCTTTGCTGCCTTATTATAGCCATTGCCTGAACTGTTCCTTTAATGCTGCTGCTCCCCACAGGCCGACTGGCTCCATAGTTTTTGGAGTGTTCCATTTCACTTTTAGAGGGGCGATCTGCTCCATTTAAATGCATGTCTCCTGAGCCAGCCTGTGCTGGTCATAAGGGTGTGAGAACGGCAGCTGGCACTGAGAAAATTAAAGTGGTAAGTTTTGCTCCTACTTACAGGTGTATGCATAGATAAGTGGACCTTGTTTCACTTTAAGTGCACAAAGAATGTTAGTGCACCCCAAAAATTAATGATACTATATGTAATCAATGTGCTGCAGTGGGGAAAATTTTCACTTTTTTCTGTTTCTTCGTTATCTAGCTTTGCTTTATATTAAATGTCAATATCCTCCTCTGTAAGACCTACTGTGATTAGCTGTGTTCCCTTAGAAACAATTTGCTGGTGCTGCTAAAATCTATGATTCGATCCATATCTGAATAAATATTATTCTCACTGGTACACTCTAATATAAAGTTCTGGTTGCCCAGCAACAGGGTAATGTTTTGTGTTATTGTGCCTGTTTATACTGGCTGCTACTTAAAATACACAGCTTAAGCTAACCAAAAAGATGCCAAATTGTAGACAATCTATTCAATGTTTAGGTTAGCAATACAAAGAATTTTTAAGAACACTTAAAGTGGCTCTATACTCTCTTGGTCCTGGTTGACTGGCACACTATGCTAAGCTAATCTACCTTTTTCTATCAGAGCTCCATTTCATGGGGAACAAATGAACAGCTGCACATCCACACGGCAGGCTCGATTTTTCCAATAAGAGTCATGCTTCATTGCAGTTTCTCCCCTCTCATATATGCCTGTTTCTGGCTTCCTAAGAATCTTTAACTGGAACTGTGTTAAAATATGGAAAGGGATACAAAATGGCTGCTGGGACCGATCTTAACCTGAAGTTTACTTTGCTGAGTAATACAAAACAAATAATCTGCTGTTCTTTTAGTTTGCTTTACTGAAGAATACAAAACAATCTGCTGAGAAAATTTGCATTATCCTTTTATGATATTTCTATCTCTTTGAGATGTTTCCCACGCAGGGTGTAGAGACATCTGGCCAAAGCATGGGAGGCCAGTGATGTTAAACTTTTGATGAAGAGAAGGGTATAAAATACTGGAGAGGTTTCCCATGTCAGACAGGAGCTTGATGCAGGTCTAACAGGATGCTATTCTAGCTGGAGTTACCCATCCACAATTGTTTTGTAGCTTTGGCAAGAGCAAAGCATGATTACAGTCACTTAATTTGTCTATGATCCTTAATCCTTTTAGATAACCACACATGAAGTTAATCTAACAGATATGTCATTGTTGACACTTTAACAAAGGGGATGCTTGCCAGGTCCAAACCATTTAGAATTAAGTGACATACATGGATATTCTGTTGGCTCTAACCCACCTCTAACCCCAATTTCCTCTATAAGGACAGTAGGCAAGAGGCAGCTCCAGTGGACTAAGGGGATCCCTCACTCTAACTTAATATTGTATTTCACAAGTTTTTCTTGGCCATATACCTTTGCACAGCACTGGCACTTTAGATAGGGTTATTGTCATTTTGTCTTATTGGTGCACTTTGATTCACATTTTTACACTCATTATGAGAGCCCATTGATTTAATTTTCATGATATATTTATTGTATTAGCCCGTTGTTGTTCCCACCATTGTTTTTGTCATAGGTGTTTTTTATCTTGTCTCTTGGTGTTTTGATCAGCTTTTTATTCAAATAAATATGAAGTCATTTATATCAACTGCGTGATCGGCACTTTCCTATGGGTTTATGTATGGGCTAAGCTGATAGTCCACCTTATAGCAGTTAGGATTTTGCACTTTTACCCAGGGTGCCAGCTTCGCTCACCATTAATTTTGTTGATATTCAGTGGTGCAGACCAATTAAGTTGTGTTAACTCCGCTTGTGCCTAGACTACTAGTATGGTTATAGAAAGGCCTACACATGGGAAGGCCATGTGCCTCCTATGCAGATGTTATACAGAGATTGTAACGTGAGTGAGATCAGAGATTACTTATAAGGTCCTGTCCTGCCTCAGCACCAAGGGAAGGTGGCAGGACAGAGGCTTTGGCCAAATGTATTTAATAATTTCAGTGGGTTTTGGTGCCCTTTAAAGGTGGAGATTTTTCTTCCAATCCTTTCCAGGCACTCCTTACACTTGGGATTACCTCCTTGCTGATCACGTGACTGCAAGAAAGAAAACAGGTGTGGCCCCTCCCGGCCCATAAGTAGCAGCTGCCTCCTCACCAAGATCATTTTTTCTTTCTTGCATCGGCAAGTGACTGTGAAGGTTGTTCAAGAAATTAGCTCTCAAGGATTGGCAGCAAGCGGGGGACTGAACCCTGTCGGCTCTCTGCGTAGCCTTATTCCCACGGATCCCTCAAGACCCAAGTTATGCCTCCACAGCATTGGCTGTTTTGGGGTCCGTGAAGGTAAGGTGGAAGCGCCGGGGTCTTGGGGCGCTTACAGAGTGTATATGCTCTGGGCTGCTGGCTTTTTTGAAAAGCAAGTCAGCCGCAGGTTTTTCTCTGGTGTACCTGCTAAAGAATGTTTTTTTATTTTTTACCCAACCCTTCCTTCTTCCAGTTAGGTAGGTTTTCTTCTTAAAAAAAAAAAAAAAAAAAAATGTATGTATGAGAGGGACATTATTAATGCTCTTTTTTCCTGTCTTATTTTTTAGAATTTGGAGGAAGGATAGAAAAGGGTTGTGGTTCCTCCCGGTCCCTTTTGGGCTTGGTTTTAGGCTTGAGGCCTTTTAGGTCTGATTGCCAAAAATAAGAAAAAACACCATGATGGAGGCATCAGGGGATAGTGATTCGGGCATCCCATTTGAGCGGGGCGGGCTCTGCCCCTTATGTAAGCTGGATCCCCTGGGTAGTTTCAGCACGGTTTGTTCCGCTTGCGCCATGAGAATTGGAGTAGAGCGGCAGCTTAGGTCTTTAGTCCAGTTATTGCTGGTGTGAGCGCAACGGCTCACCCATCCCTTCCTTCCCCTGGAGAGGGGGAAGGCAGGGAGGCGCAGTCAGATGTGGTGCACAGGTTGGATAGTCTGGAGAGACAGTTATCCTTGGTTATTCCAAAGAAGGCCACCTATAAGAGGAGGCATTGGAACCTGTTGCGGAGGAAAGAGATTTATTTGCCTCTTTTGGAGAGTGGGAGGAAGAAGAGTATATAGATGAGCAGCTCTCAGAAGGCGAGTTACGCTCTGGTGAGGAAGATAGTAACTCTATTTTTTTTCTCTTCGGATGAGGACCCCCTCCTCGCAAGCGAAACACAGTGTCTGCTCTCTTCGGTTTTTGAATATCACTCTCTCCCCTATTGTATCTTGTACTCAGAATATCCACTGTCAAATCTGTAAAACTGCGTTTGAAATAGTGTATGTACTGTATGTTCTACCCTGTCTGTAGTTACTACTTTGTGGAGTGCTACGGAAGATGATGGCGCTATATAAATGAGCAATAATAATAATATCACCCCTCCTGAGGGGGCAAAAAGAGGAAAGGATGATCTGTTTAAGCCAATAAGGCAAAGGCAGGTGTTCCCGGAGCAGTCGCACTTTTCTAAAATGGTGTTAAAGGAAGGGGAAAATTACCGGTTGTTTCTAGGATACTAGACTCTAGGTATCCCTTTCCGGCAGACATGATTAAGCTTTGGTCTTACCCACCTGAGGTGGATTCTCCAGTAGCAGGCTTGTCTAATACTTCCATCATGCCGTCTGCTACTATGGGATCTTTAAGAGATCCCATGGAGAGACGAATGGATCAATTGGCCCGCCATGCTTTTGCTATGAAAGGATCCTTTCTACGTCCTGTTTGTGCCATGGCCATTGTGTCCCTGGCTTCAAGGAAGAAGTTGAAGAAAAAGTTTAGCCAGGGCTAAGTCTCGCAGGCTTATTCAAGAGTCCAAAGATTTTAAGGACTGTTTGGACTTTAACCAGTTCGCTATCACTACGATGGATGATGCAGTCAGGCTAGCTGCTAGAACTTCTGCTCTGCTTGTGGCCTTGCGCCGTTCCTTATGGCTAAGACAATGATTGGCGGATGCCGCCGCTAAGAAAGCTCTTATAGATCTACCTTTTTTTGGGAGCAGATTTTTTTGAGAAAAACTGGACGGTATGGTGAAGGATGGCAAACTGCCTCAGAGGAAGAGGGCGACTCGGCCTTTTCAGAGGACTTCATGATATCGACTCTTTTGGACTGGCAGAGGGGCCTACCGTCCTTGCTCTCGTAGAGATTTTTGAGGTAGAGGCAGAGCGCGTAATAGGGCAGGAGGGGCCTGGAGAAGTAGGCCTAAACCTCCAGCCAAGCCTACTTCAGCATGAGCATCAGCTCATATCTGGAGGGGAGGTGGTGTCATCAGGCTACAAGATCGAGTTTGCAGCCAGACCACCCGCAAGGTTCCTTCGGTCAGGGGCATCCCGGAACCAGTCAAAGATAGATGCCCTGAGATCCGCAGTTCAGCATCTCCTTCAAAAAGGGGTAATTTGTCGGGTACCCTTTCAGGAGGAAGGTCAGGGGTTTTACTCCAACCGGTTCACAATCCCCAAAAAGGACGGGTCGATGCATCCCATTTTAGACTTAAAGGGTCTCAACAGGTATATCCGCGTGAAACATTTCCACATGGAGACGCTAAGGTCAGCGGTAAGAATAGTTCGGCCCGGGGATCTTATGACTACTATAGACTTAAGGGACGCGTATCTGCATGTTACAATTTTTCCAGGGCATCAGAAGTTCCTGAGGTTTGCCCTGGAAGACCAGCACTTCCAGTTTGTGGCACTCCCATTCGGGATATCATCGGCTCCAAGAGTGTTCACCAAAGTTTTGGCGGGTCTCATGGCCATTTTCAGAAGCCAGGGGATATGCATCATTCCCTATTGGGACGATCTTTTAATTTCAGCCGGGTCTCTTCAGCAGATTATGAAAGATACGCAGATGGTCCGATCAACTCTGGAAGAGTTCGGTTGGGTGATCAATTACCCGAAGTCCCATATCACTCCGGCGCCAGTAAGGAACTTCTTAGGTATGACTCTGAACACGGTTCAAGTCAAAGTGTACCTACCAGAGCAGAAGGCTCTGCTAATTCGAAATCAAATAGAGTACTTACTGGCTGGCCGGCAGCCGACCATTTGGCTAGGGATGAAGCTAGTAGGCCTTATGGTAGCCTGCTTCGGCCGTACCTTTTGCCCAGTTTCACATGAGGCTTCTTCAGTGGAATCTGTTGGCAAACTGGGATCGAGCTCCACAGTCGCTGGATCAAGTTTTTTGTTCTGACGCCCTTGGCCAGACAATCTCTTCTGTGGTGGATGGACCCTCTTTATCTGTCTGTAGGCAGGTCCTTTCTGACACCACAGTGGCAGATAGTTGCCCCAGATGCCAGTCTCACAGGTTGGGGGGGGCATCTGGCAGACGCAGAAGATCCAGGGACAATGGGGGCCGAAGGAGTATTGGCTTGTCATAAATATATTGGAATTAAGAGCAATCTGACTAGTGCTTCAGTATCTGACCCCCAGCTTAAAGGGGCAGGCAGTCCAGGTCCAGTTGGACAATCGGATGGCAGTAGCCTATCAATCATCAGGGGGGTACCCGGAGCAAGAGTCCTCTAGAGGAAGTAAGCCGGATTCTGACTTGGGCAGAGGAGAATGTTCCCTGCATCTTGGCAGTTTACATCCCGGGGGTAGAAATCCAGGAGGCCGACGCTCTGAGCAGGAAGGTTCTGCGTTGGGGAGAATGGTCCCTCAGTCGGAAGGTCTTTCAAGCCTTTTGTCTTCGCTGGGGGTGTCCGGAAGTGGATCTTTTGCATCCAGACACAATCACAAACGGACGAAATTCATGTCCCTATCAAGGGACCCTCTGGTCATAGCAACGGATGCCCTGTCAGTCTCTTGAGCAAGGTTCAAGCTTCTGTACATTTTTCCCCCGCTTCCACTTCTGAGCCGTGTATTAGGAAAGATAGCTCAGGAGGGGGTACCTACCATTCTAGTAGCTCCTCATTGGCCAAGAAGAAGTTGGTTTTCAGACATAACAAGGATGTCGGTAGACCATTGGCGCCTACCGGTCGAGCCAGATCTTCTCACTCAGGGGGCACTTCGGCGCCCGAATTTACAGATGCTGGCTTTAACGGCTTGGCTATTGAAACCTCGATCTTAGCAGAGAAGGGTTTATCGGCCAAGGTTATTCATACCATGATTCAGGCCCGGAAGAAGTCTTCTTCCATGATTTACTACAGGGTCTGGCGGTCGTTCATCTCCTGGTGGGAGGCTAGGAATTTTTTGTGCAGAAAGTATTCGAATTCTAAAATTCCTACAAGATGGCTTAGAAATGGGCCTACAGTTAAGCACCCTAAAAGGGCATGTATCGTCTATTTTTTTCCAGAAGTCTATCGCTAGTAATAGGTAGGACTTGAATCTGGTGTTGACGGCTCTGCAGGGTGCTCCCCTTGATCCTATGATTGACGCTCCATTGAGTATTTTGACGCATAAGGTGATATTTTTGGTGGCAATCACCTCTGTGCGGCGTGTTTCTGAGTTAGCCGCCTTATGTATGAAGTCTCCTTATTTTGAGTTACACAGAGACAAAGTAGTTTTTTCGGTTTAAGCCTGATTTTTTACCTAAGGTTGTCTCTCCCTTTCACCTTAATCAAGAGGTAACTTTACCTTCTTTATGCCCAGTTCCGGCTAATGCTAAGGAAAGGGCGCTTCATTCTTTAGATGTAGTCAGAGCCGTAAGATATTACTTGGCAGCTACAGATTCCTTCTGCAAAACGGATTTCCTTTTTTGTTATATCGGAAGGGCCGATAAAGGGGCTTCCGCCAGCTAAAGCCACTGTCAGTAAGTGGATTAGGCAGGCAGTAGGAAGAGCCTACTCGGCCAAGGGGAAGGAACCTCCTTTTCGGGTCACGGCCCATTCCACTAGGGCCATTGGTGCTTCTTGGGCTTTTTCAGCATCAGGATTCAGTGGAACAGGTTAACACAGCTGCCACCTGGGTTTCGGTTCATACATTCACCAAGTTTTACAAGGTGGATGTTAGAGCCTCAGCTGACGCTGTTGTTGGTCGGAAGATTCTCCAGGCAGTAGTGGAGTGAACTACCTGCTGTTCTGCGTTAGGGGATCCCGCCCATAGATGGCACTGCTTTTGGAGATCCCAAGCATAAGGAGTGCCTGGAATGGATTGGAAGAAAAAACACAATTCTGTGAGGTACTCACCTGTAGAATTGGTTTTTCTGGGAATCCATTCCTGGCACTCCGGCCCACCCGTTTTGGGTCATGATCTATCTTTTGATGCTTTTTTTGATGGTGTTTAGTTCATTTATTTCATTAGCATTAAAAAAAAAGAGAGAGAGAAAATAGAAAAAGTGTAAGAGAAAGTGAAAAGAACAAAACTTAATTTCTGAGAGTATTTTCGCGGAGTTCGGTGTAAAGTAACATGGACTCCTATATAGGCCCTCCCGGCCTGCCTCTGTTTTTCTGTTTTTTACTGCTTTTTAAGTAAACTGATCTTGGTGAGGAGGCAGCTGCTACTTATGGGCCGGGAGGGGCCGCACCTGTTTTCTTTCTTGCAGTCACGTGATCAACAAGGAGGTAATCCCAAGCGTAAGGAGTGCCTGGAATGGATTCCCAGAAAAAACAATTCTACAGGTGAGTACCTCACAGAATTGTGTTTTTGCCAAACGTTGGTTTGTAAATGTTATTAGTAGCGGTTGTACTCATTGCTTTAACATTTTATCTTATATATTGATGGCTTAAATCCTGGGTCCTCTGGACATAAGGGTAGAAACTAGATCAAATACTAAATAATAAGTCAGTTAAAGTACTTTTGTCAGGCCTGTTTGTGGTTATGAAAATGAGAAGTATTCTTGGTGGGATGTGGTTACTTCCGGTGTCTGTTTGGTGCTAGGTGTTTGTTTTAAGTCTCAGTAGCTGATATTTAGCTGAGATGTGCCTTAGCTTTCTCCACAGGACTAAATAAGACTAAGGACACGTCTTTGCTTTCTCCGCCAGACTAAATGAGATTGAAGATGTGCCTTAGATTTCTCCACAAGACTAACTGAATATTATGTGAATAAGGACAGAATCAGGCAGCTAATGGAAACCACAGGTAGTTGCACATTGGAGACACCAGTATGGCAATCAATGGCAAGACAACTTGCTGGGACACATGCCAAGCCACAGCTGAGACCAGAAATGTCCTCCTCAAATAGGCATCATGAATGTCCTTTGCAAGACCTTTTCATCCGAGCTAGATCTCAGAGTGACACATCCTCCTTTGCACAGGTGAAACTGCTCAGAGTTCGAACTCCCGGGTCAGGTAAATTCACTATTTATATATTTTTGGGCACCCTTTAAACTAGTCCTTTATTATGTATTGCAATTCATATCTCTTGTGTCCTTTTGTAGGCAACATTTTTCCCACACCTATCTAGATTATAATTGTGTATTTGTTGCATCCTAAAATATATATCTTACATATTTTCCATTGTACATCCCTCTCCTGATGGAATCATCAGGGGGATGAATCTAGGCACATCTTTGGTGGCGGGGCACAGACAGCTTCGATTAAATTTAGCTGTCAAATTCTCTGTTCTTCCCCATAATACCAAAAGTAACCAACCAGAAGCCAAACAGAAAGTTTGTCCTCCGTCTTGTATATGGGACATAATCTTTTAGCAGTGAGCTAAAGGGTGCTGCTGGTGCTAAATCAAAAGGTTGACTCCTCACCAAGTGCAAAAAGTGCACTATACTGTTTTTGAAGTTCTTGTTCATTTTCACATCTAAAGTACACTTTTTACACCCGTTGCTGAACTGAACTGTCATAGTCATTTAGGGATGGGCATCCAGATCCGCGATGCCTAGGGGTAGCTTTCTCAGTTCAGTATTGTACAGGAATCTCCAGGATAAAATATTGTTAAGTCTAGAAAACACTCGTTAATTCAGATTTCTGTGGGTACATGTTGGCACTCAGTTAGAACAACAAGTGTTTACAAGTGTTTAAATGTAGTTCAAGAGTCAAGTATCTCAACATTAACTGAAGATCAATCACACTGGGGCAAAAGCAGACATACATCCCTAGGCGAAGACTGCTCACCATACAGTATTTGCCAGATAATGTTTTTGGTTATTAGGCAGGGCTACATAATTCTCTACTGTTGGGATGCAGGATCATAAGTGCATACACTGGCGCCTGCCCGAAACCTATAAGAGAAGCACCAGTGCTATGCATAAAGGGCTGAACAGTGGCTTGCAGGAGATCTCGGTACACTGTAGGGGAATCATAGGTAAAGCATATACTTAATTCCCCAAACATCTTCCCCGGTATAGTGTTTAAAAGCTCTACTTTCCACATGCCCCTTCAGGCACCTCTGCTGTGTTGTGTAGGACCAGGACCACCATCAGGGTGGGGGGGGGGTAGAGGCCGATTGTGGTGTCCCGGGGCCCAGGATATTGGGGGGACCCATGTTCACCTCATCCCGATGGCGACAAAGTTCTGGACCCTGCTTGCTGCTGTGGTATACGTGATCTGGTGGTCATGCCTTTGCTAAAAAGAACTAGCATAACCCCCTACCCATTGCCCCTCCCCCCATCAACAGAGCAGTCGACGACTCACGATGGGAGAGCTGACAGAGAGAGCTCTGTGCAACCGCTGCCCCCCCCCCCCACCCCATGACTCTTTTCAGATAAGTATGAGTTGGACTCAACAGAGAAAGGTAAGGTCTTGCTTTTACTGGGGGTGGGGGAGTGCAGACAACCATGGCAAATTAAGTGGGACGTGCAGGAGGGGAAAGGATTACCAAACTTAGAGGACCTATATGGAGGGTAACTATAAGGTGTAAGATCGGGGGCCAAGGAGGTCGGGGAGGGTCCATCATTTTTCCTCCTTATTTATCATATTTTGCTCCCTTGGCACCTGGGGCGGGCAGGTACATCACCTACACCCATTTCCAGCTGAACGTAACTGAATGGCTGTGAATGACCTTGTACAGACAAAAGATGATGCCAAGGACCACCGATGTGTACGGCTGAAATTTCTTTCTGCTTCTCCAATCACACATTAAACCTTCAGCATGATTTATTGAAAAGCCCAAACCCTTAAAAAAACAATTCCCCAGCATCTAAAATTAATATATTTTACGTTTTTAATCACTTATTATTCTTCCCCCCACTGGGCTGCAACTCTGTTAAGGACTTTAGGATACGGGCACCGCCATCTTGACACTTACTGAGGAAAGGAGAGTGGGATTAAATACAGGGGGGTGGGTTATAGCTGTGCTTTGCTCAGACAGAGCAGAGCTGGGGTCAGGAAAATGCAGAGCAGCACAGTCAGAAGGCACTTCCACTGCCTGATGTTCCATGAGCCGCCATCTAGGATGTTTAAAGGCTCATAACATGCAGTAGATGCAGGTAGGATGATTTTTAATGTGAGCAATCTGTATGTACAGGGTGTGGGAAACATATAAGATAGACTCTTATTCAGAGTGAAGGACCGCTTTAACATAAGCGACTGAAGAAGCTGACTGGAAGGGAGCCACACCTGTGCCATATGCTCGAGGAAGGATACGAACAGAGGGCGATCCATAGGGTTTCACACAGCGGGGCATCCTGAACTGAGATGCCCCAGGGGGCTGAATTAAAACCTTGGATACTGAAAATCCAGGGTTTTGGTCCACTTTGTTGTCTAGCTGCATCTTAGTTGAGTTAAAACTGACCAAAACCTGGGAATTTGACTTTCCCAGGCTTTGTTCCATTTCTCTGGGGCATCCTGAATTGGTATGCTCCGCTTTGGAAAATCCCCCAGAACACTCCCAAAAGGTCCCTGTGTAGGACATCAAAAAATCCTATGGTAAGCATTTCCAACTCAGCAGAGTTTGTAGCTTCAAAATGATCTCTGTGGTTCCACACGATCTTTAACAGGACTTGTACAGTGTGTTCTCTTCTTATTCATATAAACGTAAGAGACCTTTGGTGGGGTCCAGAAGAGCCTCAACAGAACCAGCTGCTACTACCCTTATTAGTGAAACAGAGGCACAACAATGCCCAAGTTTTACAGTTTATACCACGGCTAAGGATCTTGCCTGGAACTGGGCTTTCAGTGTTTGTTTTTTTTTTATATTAAAAAAGTAAGTACATTTTTACATGTAATCTAGCTAAAGACCAGGTGGTTTCTAGATATGTTTGGTTGCTAGCAGTTCTATCAAAAGCTTTCAAAAGACATGAATCCAGCAGCTGCATATATGAATCAGTATGGACGTTTAATCTGTGAGACTAATATGTCTTTATATAGATCTGAGCAGTACATTGAAACGCTAAAAGCCAACTACCAATTGAACATGTTCCTTTACCCCTGATGGCTGGTTATTCTGACACTGTTATGGACTTCCTGCTGAGCACATTAACACCCACTCCATGTACGCCTGAAATCTAGCATTATGCCTTTTTGCTCCTTTTCTCTTTTAATACTGTAACTTGCTTTTAATACCCCTTACTCATCGAAATTCAGTTCCTGGAACTTTATTTCACAAGATTCCAAGTACTCAAAATGTAGAATAAAAAACATTTATTTGATTTCTTAAATTTGCAATGGACCTATATCCAGGCATCCTGCTACCCATAAAAAAGAGCCATTCACTGGCCCACTACGGACTCCTGTGATCTAGACACAATAGGAGCAGACATAAATATGCACAGCTCTGTGCACGCCTGGCTGGCAAACCCCATTGGTTGCAGGTAGATCACATCACCTTCTTCTCATACCTACTTCTGATATATCACTATTATATGTGGCCTCCCTAATGCACCTGTCATATGACATGTCATCATTTGGAGGTACTAATCCTCATGGCTGCCAAAATGTGCCTTGCTCTGGCTTATCAAAACCATAAACTGACCATTACCAATCACATAAACTTATATCTAAAAGCGTGTTGTTTTTATTACACAGGTATTTTTTTTTTCAATTCCATTACAAAATGTTATCACTAGTGTTGAGTGAACCCGCTGAAGGTCAGGTTCCACAATTTCGGCCATACTTGCCGCAGATATTTGGTTCGGGTTCTTAGACTAAACCCCACTGAAGTCATTTGGGGCCCACAAAAATGGCTGTAAAATAGGGGTAGTAAATTGAGAGGAACACCAGAGCGATTGCCCTGGGCTAGGGAAATTACTCATCACAATAACAGTAAAATGATCAAAATATTCCTTTTTTTTTTACTGGTATGGAAAGCAAATTGGGGGGGGGGGCATGGGTGATTGCCATACACAAAATGGGGTAGGGAAGTGCTCAAAATAATCCCACAAAATGAGAAAATAAATACAAAATACATTTAAAAAAAATCAAAATATCTATTTTTTTATGGGTGCCAGAGGCCAAATCGGGAGGATGGGGGGGGAGGGACACCTGGGCGATTGCCCTGCATAAAATAGGCCTGGGAAAGTACTCAAAGTAATCACAGGAAACTAAAAAATTAAAGAAATACACCAATATAGAGAAAAAATTTTTATAGAAATGTTTTTTATAGAAAAATTATTTTTTATAGAATTTTTTTTTTATGGATGTCGGAGGCTAAATCAGTTGGGGGGGGGGGAACACCTAAGTGATTTCCCTGTACAAAATGCGGTAGGGAAATTACTTAAAATAATAACAAAAAAAATTAAAAGAAATACGGAAGTTTAAAAAAGTACAATATTGGAACTAATTGGGGGGTTACACTAGGGAGATTGCCCTGCACAAAACAGGGTAGGGAAATTGCTCCAAATAATAGCAAAAAAGTTAAATAAATACTCAAATATATACATCAAACACTATATAGATAAATGATTAAACAATTAATAACATTACAAATAATTAAATATATAAATTTATACTGAGCCCTCAGATTCAGCTGGGAACCATCAGAGTGTGTTTGTACTCCCTTATCTTTCTATCCTGCTTCAGTGCTGAAATCAAGGAGGTGATGTTGTCCTTATAGCGGGAATATAGCAGGGTGGCCACCCAGTAATCGGCACTGGTGACTATGCAGCCAATTCCGCAGAAACTGGAGCATGTAGTGGCTCATGTGAGCCAGGCTGCCCTGAGTCAAGGAGAAGCTGTCCTCATTGTCAGGTGTCTCCTCCTCCACTTTGGAGCTTTTGGAGCTTGGAACCAGGTGTGGTGGTGTCAGGTGTCTTCTGCTCCTCCCGTCAGCCACACTTCAGACATGCTCGTGAGCTGCGCTGGGTGCCACCCTCCTGTGAGACAGAGTCTTCCTCCCCATCCTCCTTCTCAGAATCCTCCAAAATAGTCAGCTGGCTGGACAGTGGAGTACCTGGCCGGCTGTCGGCCCAGCAACCCACCCTGCGAGCCACATGCGCATGGCCCGAAGGTTTTTTCCTAGCAGGCAAAGGATGGGGAAAGTAGCACTGATGATGCCGTCATCAGCATATTGTGGAACAGCCACTGCCATCAGATTTTTTTTCAATGTCCATCCCCACCAGGTGGAATGGGAGCATTTCAAAGGCTAGCAACTTGAAAATGCTCGCATTCAGGGCCAGGGCTCATGGGTGAGATGGGCCCAACTTCAGCTTTCCATCCCGCACACTTTAGAGAGAAAGCAAAATGCTTCCCTGGGATGGTGTGGATATGCTTGGTGATGGTGGGGTTGGTGGTATTGGTGGTCTCACATCCTCCCTTTGGGGGGAGGTAGTTGGCCTTGTCATTGGGGAGGCAGTGGTAGCAGCTGAGTCAACCTTTTTGCCACTGCAGGTCGTGTTTGTCTAACCCCCTGTAAGCAGAATGTAAGGGGCACCTATAAGTGATTAGCATTATCTAACCCCCAGTAAGCAGTTATTCAAGGGGTGTCAGCAAGTGAGTAGTATTATCTAACCGCTAGTAAGCATGATGTAAGGGGTGCCAACAAGTGAGTAGTAACATCTAACCCTCAGTAAGCAGAATGTATAGGGTGCCAACAAGTGAGTAGTATTATGTAACCAGCAGTAAGCAGTTATTCAAGGTGTGCCAACAAGTGAGTAGCTTTTTCTAACACCCAGTAAGCAGACTGCAATGGGTGCCAACAAGTGAGTAGTATTATCTAACCCCCAGTAAGCAGAATGCAAGTAGTTCCAACAAATGGGTAGTATTATCTAACCCCCAGTAAGTATTATGCAAGGGGTACCAGCAAGTGAGTAGCTTTTCATCACACCCAGTAAGCAGCATGCATGGGGTGCCAACAAGTGAGTAATATTATCTCGTAAGTAGTATTGTCTAAACCCCAGTAAGCAGAATGTAAGGAGGGCAACAATTGAGTAGTATTATCTTACCCCTAGTTATGCAAGGGGTGCCATCAACTGAGTAGCTTTTTCTGACACCCAGTAAGAAGAATGTAAGGGGTGCCAATAAAGTGAGTAGTATTATCTAACCCACAGTAAGCAGAATGTAAGGGGTGCCAGCAAGTGAATAGTATCTAACCCCCAGTTATGCAAGGGGTGCCAAAACTGAGTAATATTATCTAACCCCCAGTAAGCAGAATGCAAGGGGTGCCAACAAGCAGTATTGTCTAACCCCTGTAAGCAGACTGTAAGGGGAGGGGGCAACAATTGAGTAGTAGTATTATCTTACCCCAGTTATGCAAGGGGTGCCAGCAAGTGCGTAGCTTTCTCTGACACCCAGTAAGCAGAATGTAAGGAGTGCCAACAAGTGAGTAGTATTTTCTAACCCCCAGTAAGCAGAATGCAAGGGGTGCCAACAAGTGAGTAGCTTTTTCAAACACTCAGTAAGCAAAATGTAAGGATGGGTGGGAAACAAGTGAATAGTATTATTTAACCCCCATTAAGCATAATGAAAGGGGTGCCAACAAGTGAGTAGTATTCTTACACCCAGTTATGCAAGGGATGCCAACAAGTGAGTAGCTTTTTCTAACCTCCAGTAAGCAGCATGCAGGTGGTTTTAATGCCCAGATGTGCCCCAGCAGCAATGAGAGCAGGCAGATGTCCCTCACTGACGCTGTCCACTTCCCCTAGTTAGGTGCCCTTAAATGGACAATTTGAGTGGCAGCCTCCTCCCCCTACCTATGTGTCATATCTGTTTCTCACTATGTAGCAGCAACCTCCCTCTAACTACTCAGCATTGAAATAGAGATACTGGGACATGCAGCCCTGCCTTTTATACAACGGGCCTACCATGGGCATGGCTGTGGTTTCCAGAAGGCTCAGCAGCAAATAAACTGTAGTTCAGGGTTCGACCTTCTCCCTGTATTCCGTTCTCTGGTTCGTGAATCCAAGCTCACAAAGTTAGGTACAAAGCCAAACTTTTCAGCTCGGGTTCCACTGCATTAGATTAAGTATCACGCTGGCATCTAGTGTTTGAAACATTCATAAAGTGTATTCTACAAGATCAGCTTGCTACAAGATAACTATATGAAGCAGTTTGTGGAGGCACCTACTAGTGGTGATTCTCTTTTGGATCTAGTAACATCAAATAATGACCAGATAGGGACAGTAACAGTCCGTAAAATCTTGGTAACAGTGACCGCAATATAGTTGTATTTAACATAAACTGTAGGAAAGATTTTCTGTCTGGGATGGCAAAAACACTGAATTTTATGAAGGGCAACTTCCCCAGGCCCAGAGCTGCACTCCAGGACATAGACTGGGAGCATCTCTTGAGGAATAAGTATACAGATGCCAAATGGGAGTGTTCTAAATCAATTGTGAGTACCAACATTGCAAAATTCCTATGGGTAACAAATATAAGTGGTAAAAATTAAACCCGTCATGGCTGACACCTGCGGTTAAAAGGACAATAAAGAACAAGAGAAGAGCATTTAACAATTACAAGGCTATACTTAATCTGTAACCCTTGAAAAGTATAAATTATGTAAGAAAGAAATAAGGTTGGCAAAAGCACAAAATGAAAGCCCTAAACATTTTTTTTAAATATAAAAAGTCATACTCAACAAGCTAAACATAGCTATCATCCATTGAATAAGACTGCAGGACCAGATGGACTAAACCCAAGAGTTCTTAAAGAAGAACTCATCTCATCTCCCCTATTCTTGATCTTTAAAGACTTACTAACAACTGGTATAGTGCCAAGAGATAACAGGGCAAACATGGTGCCCAGTTTTAAAAAGGTTTTCTCCGGGCAGACCTGTAAGTTTAACATCTATTGTGGGAAAATGGCATGGAGTTTTCTAAGGGCAGAAGCTGCCAGACTAACCTTATTATCTTCTATGAGGAGCTGAGTAGAAGTCTCGATAGAGGGGTGGCTGTAGATATAGTTGTTTTGGATTTTGCAAAAGCATTTGACACTGTCCCCATAGATGCTTATTGGGTAAATTGAGGTCTTCAGAATTAGAAAATACAGTTTGTAACTGGATTGATAACTGGCTGAAGGATCATGTGCAGAGAGTTGTGCTTAATGATACCTACTCTGAATGGTTACCATTGTAAGCGGTGTACCCCAGGGTTCAGTGCTGGGCCCACTATTATTCAACTTGTCTAATGAAGCACTGAAATGAGCTAATGTCATAAACTTACTCTAATGGAATGTTAGAATAAAGCCTGTGTAATGAAAACAATATGCTTGTACATATAAGTTGTGTGCTATTAGTAATAGTCCGTTTCTGGCAGGGCCGTGAAGTCACTAAGGCAAAGCCCAACTCTGTAATTTTATCATGCCCCAAGTTCGACTCCTTTATAAATGGTCAAAAATTACTAAGACAATTGTTGCATGGGTCTTTTTCCTCACCATTATATAAGTAATAGGGCGATTTAAACCGAGTTGTACAACCTTTTGAGGAACGTGGGCTGTATAAGCGTTTTGAAGACTGATTGCAGACCACACTGAATAAATTTAGAATTTGAAATGTTTTATTTTAAATAGCATAACAAAGATTTTCTATACGAATCAGGATACCAACTGTCTCCATGTATGTCCTTCCACCATACCACGCCAATAACACATTTATTTCTACATGCAAGCAATACACATGCTGATTCTCTAGCCCTTCCCTCATGAATCCCAAATCATAACTGTTATCTTGTTCCAGAGATTTCACCCAGAGGTAGTGTTGCATTATCAATGTCACTACATTGCTCCAAACCACCACTGCCACCTCTAGTTGTCAACAGGCCCCTCCTATATTGTGGATGCTGCTGATGAGCCTTCTTTGAGCCTAAAATATCTGATTACCTATAACAACTTGTTGTAAAGCAGGTTTGTCAACCCACAATTACGCTAATAAGCAATGTGGTGGAAAGGAAACAAATGCATCTATTTAAAAACAATCTAAAATACAACAGGCTTATTTTTTGCTTACGAAAGAGCCTTCAAATACGCTGTACTGTTTTTTCATGATGCACACAATTTAGCACTCCAGGAGTGTTAAATGATAATTACATCTCCCTGTTGTACAGCAACCAAATAGCGTAAAGTAACAAGACTCGTTACCGCAGAATATTGAAATCTAATGCACCCTTAAAGGAGCAGTATCGCAAATTTTTCTTGGTGACATATTTAAATGGTACTTTGAATGTAGGTAAGTGTTGGAGTAAGAATTACATATGTAGAAAAAAATGATGTCTGTGTTGTGCAGCTGGAGACTAATAGCTCATGTTTATGTCTGCTGAGTGTCGGGATCGACACTCTGGCCTGTTCCACGCTGAGGAGAGGGGGAAACAATGTATCAAAGTATCAGCTGTTCAGTGCTGGCAGCCGTCCAGCATAAGATAACAACATTGCAACATTGCCTGGCCAGAACTCATATATCTAAAACAGAGAGAAAAGCTCTAGAAATCATTTAGCTGATTTTGACAGTTTTCCCTTCATGCTGGCTCTGCTGAAGAATCTTTCAGTTTACCATTTTCTCTCTCTTTTCTCAACACATTTTTCCATATGATCTTTCTTTCAGCTTTGTGTGTTTTGAGCAAAGCCCAACCAAGGATTTTCACTATTTGGAGTTTTGTTTTGTGCCCCTAGGGGCATCCCAACTTGGGATGCCCTGATATGTTAAATCCCCAAGTTCGCCTGTGAAAACGTACCTTTCCCTGTCCCACAGCGCATGCGCGGGCTCTCATCCAATCAGCGCTGTTTGCACACAGATGGGGAGCCTGAGCAGTAACCATCCTGGCCGCCCGGCCTGTCTAAATGACTATCTGCGTGAGCGCGCCAGAAAAATGGGGGGATCTGTGGTTATCCAGGGGTCATTTCACACAGTGGGGCATCCCGATTTAGAATGCCCAAGGGGGAAGGTCAATGGCTGGGTCTTACAGACTTCAGGGTCGGCCACTCAGGGTTTTGTTCCACTTTAATACCTTTAGATTTTCCTGCACAGTTATTCAAAGAAGAATTTCAGTCATTTTCAGTCAGTTTAGTTTATTTTGTATAGATTTTACACATTTGAGTCACCTGGTCTCATAACAAAAGCAGCACCTCACACACACAGCCGGTACCACTGATTACAGTGTCAGCCTCTGAGGTAAAGTGTTGCTAGGAAACCAGTGGGCTAAATGAAGCAGCTCACTAAATACAACCCAGCAGATGCCCCTATTCAGCAAATGGACTGAGCCATTGTCATTATACAATTTAAAAGAAAGGCATATATTTTTTCCTTTTTCTATCTCCACATTATTTATACACATGTTAGAAGCTATTGTGGGGCTATTTAATTATTTATCTTTTTAATGCAATTTTGCGATACTGCTCCTTTAAGCCTTTGCTGATCAGTTATTTCACAGTATCTATTGATTTACAAAATCACAGAGGCATGAGAAGCAAATGTCAGTTGTGATTGCTTTAACATATGCCATAATTGTACTATTACATTTATTTGTAATTAAAAGTTGTATTTGACATTTACACATGGTTTATAGTTTGATAATTTAATGTGAATCCTAAAGTAACCAAATTTGCATTAAAGCAAAACATTCCCGTTTCATGACCCCAGGAAATTCTAAACGGGATGGATACCCGCTGCCTGAAACCCCTTAGGAAGCCCAAAAAAACTCACCTGGCCGCGCTCCAATGGCTTATGCAAGGGCTCTCGTCAAGCATAATGCAGGGAATGCAGCATTCGCCTGCCGAATGACATAGACATAGCAGACAACTCTCACTGTATGAGAGCCCATGCATGCACGGTTGGAGTGGGAAAAGGTGAATTTATGGGCACCCTGGGAGGTTTCACACAGCATGGTATCCCGATAGGGATTCCCCTGGGGAAAAGCCAGGAGCCAGCCCAAATCTTATAGATTCCAGGACAGTTGCTGCTGAGTTTTGTTCCACTTTAATACCTTTAGATTTTCCTGCACAGTTATTCAAAGAAGAATTTCAGTCATTTTCAGTCAGTTTAGTTTATTTTGTATAGATTTTACACATTTGAGTCACCTGGTCTCATAACAAAAGCAGCACCTCACACACACAGCCGGTACCACTGATTACAGTGTCAGCCTCTGAGGTAAAGTGTTGAAAGGAAACCAGTGGGCTAAATGAAGCAGCTCACTAAATACAACCAAGCAGATCCTCCTATTCAGCAAATGGACTGAGCCATTGTCATTATACAATTTAAAAGAAAGGCATATATTTTTTCCTTTTTCTATCTCCACATTATTTATACACATGTTAGAAGCTATTGTGTGGCTATTTAATTATTTATCTTTTTTAATGCAATTTTGCGATACTGCTCCTTTAAGCCTTTGCTGATCAGTTATTTCACAGTATCTATTGATTTACAATATCACAGAGGCATGAGAAGCAAATGTCAGTTGTGATTGCTTTAACATATGCCATAATTGTACTATTACATTTATTTGTAATTAAAAGTTGTATTTGACATTTACACATGGTTTATAGTTTGATAATTTAATGTGAATCCTAAAGTAACCAAATTTGCATTAAAGCAAAACATTCCCGTTTCATGACCCCAGGAAATTCTAAACGGGATGGATACCCACTGCCTGAAACCCCTTAGGAAGCCCCAAAAAACTCACCTGGCCACGCTCCAATGGCTTATGCAAGGGCTCTCGTCAAGCATAATGCAGGGAATGCAGCATTCGCCTGCCGAATGACATAGACATAGCAGACAACTCTCATTGTATGAGAGCCCATGCATGCACGGTTGGAGTGGGAAAAGGTGAATTTATGGGCACCCTGGGAGGTTTCACACAGCATGGTATCCCGATAGGGATTCCCCTGGGGAAAAGCCAGGAGCCAGCCCAAATCTTATAGATTATATAGATTCCAGGACAGTTGCTGCTGAGTTTTGTTCTGCAGACAAAAATGACTAAAGTGAACAAAACCCACCTACAGCCACCCTGGAATCTAAAAGATTCTACTGGTTTTCCCCCAAGGGCATCCCAAATCGGGATACCCTGCTGTGTAAACCCCTCAGGGTGCTGATGATCACTCACCTTTTCCCGGTCCAACGGTACATGCGCAGGCTCTCATCCACTGAGCGCTTTCTGCAGTGACTATGTCATTCGGAAGACAGCTCTCATTGTTTTCAATGGGGAGCGAGCACTGCCGCATCCTCATCCTGTCCATGTGCTCCCACCCAAGCCATTCAGGGAACAGAAGCACGCACTGCAGGGAATGCAGCAGCTCGTGCTTCCCATTGAAGTAATTGAGAGCTGTTTGCCGAATGGAATGGTCACTGCAGACAGCTCTCATTAGACGAGTGCCAATGTATGTGCCGTTAGACCAGGAATAGGTAAGTGACTACAGGCTTTCTGGCGGGTTTCACATAGCGGGCCATCAATCCAGGATGCCCCGTGGGGAAAATAACAAACCTGCGGAAATCAAATTCCTGGGTTTTGTTCCGCTTTAAAGTGTTACAGCACTTAATCACACCATTGTGCCGGGCTACATTTGGCACTGTCCTAGCCTGTTTTCCATTTTTGAAGGAGCATTTGAAGAAGCATTGGCCGAGATATGGAGATTTACAGTTTCACCATATGATTTATCTTCTGTAATATTCCCAGAACTTGTTAAAGACACCCTGGCATTGCTCCCTTCTCTGCCTGTTAGGTGACAGTGGAGCCTAGACCAGCACCCTCAGACACACATGGCCGCAATCCCAATCGCCATTGCATGGGGGAGAGAGGAGGAGGTGGGGCAGCAGGTGCCGATGCTCCCTCCCGGAATCAGCCAGGGGAAGGAGGGGTAGTTGGAATGGCAGGCGCCCTGCAGCTCTTTCCTGGCATCAGCTCATGAGTCTTCTCTCCCACTGCATAAATAGGTGGCGAGAGGAAGAACGGGCATTGTAGGTCTTGCAGCTGCAGGCTGGTGGGCAGGCTAGCTGTGTGTTCCCGCTCAGTGGGGATGTCGGCGCCCACCAGGAGCATGAATCATGCGCCTGGCGGACACTGACCACCGGCAGGGAGGTCAGAACAGGCTGTTATTGCTCTGCATGAGGAGGAGGCAGAGGGAGGGGGCCAGCAATTCTGTCCTGCTTCTGCTGAGCTGATTGGAGTGACAGGATGTAAGGGGTATGACATCAGGTGAACAGTTTAGGACAGTGCCAAATGTAGCTTGATGCAATGGTGTAACAGTTGCCTTTAATGTCTACATCGGGGTCCGGTGACTTTTAATCATGCCTATGCACAGCACATAAAAATTTAAACCAAACCAACAGCCTTGCACATTTGGAAAAAAACTTCCAGAAACTCTCTTGCCCCATCTGCATGCATGGCACTGAATCATTGTCAGCACTTACATTTGCTCCTGCATCCACTCAAACCTTAAATGCCACCTCACAGATTTTCTCCTGGTAGCGGCCATTTTGGAGCTTCCTTTCCCAGCATCCCGCTTGTTCTGCTGCATGAATAACCCCACAATGCACAGTGGCAAGAAAGCACTTCTTTGCAGGAAGCCTTCAGCTCCATTAAACACTTTTGTTTTTAAAATTGACTATAGCAGTGTCTTATGCGCAGCAATTCTGCCTCTACACTGAGTTCTAATGGCCATATTTTATGTAAAGTGCAAATGTAGTGCCACAGGCTAATTGGAAATCTATAACTATATATACCCAAGGACTGATGCAAGGCCATGCCGTGAAAATGTGTTGTCACCTGCTGCTGTAAACAGCAAACCCTGGTGACTGCAGCTGAGCTCTACATTTCTGGAACTGCTACTTATGACAGCTGTGGAGTACAAACGTACTTTTAGCTAGTTATCCCACCTACAATACAACTACTAAGCAATCAACTATTTACATCAGCACCTTAACATTGTAATAGGAGATTTTACATTTGACTGACTTATTGGAAATGTGAGTTCCAGAAGTTATTCCATGGTACCACAAAACTTTCATTTGAAGCATATGGCTGCCCCCCGCTAATATCATCTTCTTCCCTGCTCCCACTCCGATGCAAATATCAGCAGCAACATCCATAGCATCTTTGGGCTCTGTGCACTCTCCTGCCCCAGCCATTCAGATATACTAGGGACAGGATCGCTGGGGATGCGGCTGCTGCTCCCAATTGCCATAAACAGAGCCATTTGTGAGTCAGAGTAATTCAGTCATGATTGGGTTAACCTCTCGGCCGAAGGGCGTGGACTGCAAGACAAAGGTATGGCTCCTCCTTCCAGCCTATAGGCTCAATTAAGAGGCACATTCGTCTGGACTTCCGTAGCTGTCTGTGAAAGTTTTTGTGGGTGTTTGTCATTTTTTTTGTTTTTTCGGCCATTTTTCATTCGTACGAACGTTCGGGCAAATGCATATATGCGCTTTTGATTAACGAATGCAAATTGCAACATTTGCGTTAGTTCGGGTCATTTTCCCAACCAAATCTGATATTTTTCGTTCGTTCAGATAACTTACGTTATTGCTATGGGCTTGCGTCTCATTCAGAGAGCTGATTGCCGATGGACCACCACCCTATAAAGCCGTTTCCTTTGCGATCCCCTTACGGGATCATTTTGAACTTGAGACGAGCAGCTATGGACGACTCTAGTGCATTTGAGGAGCATGAGGATTTGCAGGTCATGGGAATAGAAATTGTCCGGAGGGCCGAGACCATATTGCACCGGCGACGCATGCACATCGATGGCATGCATGACGTTGAGCTGTTCGAGCTCACCAGACTTAATCGCGCTTCCCTCCATAAATTGTATAGTGAGCTGCGGCCATGGTTAGCCCGCACCACAAGGAAGGGGCAAGCAATTTCAGGTATGACCAAGATGCTTGGCTGCGTGCAATTTTTGGCGAACAGCTCGTTCCAGAGGCTGGGTGCCCTCTCCGTGGGGATCTCCCAGCCTACGCTGAGCCGCGTGCTATCCAAGTTTTTGGAAGGCATGGCTACCATTACTCGGAAATATATTTGTTTTCCTGACGACATGTTAGCCAGAAAGCTAACATTTTATAACATCGCCGACATGCCCTACGTCATGGGTGCCATTGACTGCACCCACGTTGCCCTGGTGCCTCCGGCAGCCGACGAGTATATCTACAGGCAAGTACAATTTGTCATTTTTTTTTATGAATTAAAAAATCGAAAAAGTCCCTCCGTGTAAAATGTCCCTCCTTATAATTATTCCCTCCTTGTAATTAATCCCTCCTTGAAATGTATCCCTCCTTTTAATTAATCCCTCCTTTTAAATGACCCTTCCTTGTAATTATTCCCTCCTTGTAATTCCTCCTTGTAATTAATCCCTCCTTGTAATTAATCCCTCCTTGTAATTAATCCCTCCTTGTAATTAATCCCTCCTTGTAATTAATCCCTCCTTGTAATTAATCCCTCCTTCTAATTATTCCCTCCTTGTAATAAATCCCTCCTTTTAATCCCTCCTTTTAATTATTCCCTCCTTGTAAAGAGTCCCTGTGGAACCATGGACCGTATTTAGTTGCATATAAATTTCACATGTGTTCACCAAGGAAACATTTTAATGCGTACCTGAAATAGACACTTCAAAGTTAATCTTTCCTTTTTCAAACATACTTAATCTTTTTTGGCTAAACAAAATACTTATGTACTTGTTTATTGCTATTTTTATTGGGCCACAGGTTTTGCTTAGGGTGTGATTAGTTAGTGTTTCCCTAATTTTCCTTGCCTTGCCAATGTTTTTTGTTTGTTTTGTTATCCCAGGAACTGCAAAATGGGCCACTCAATGAATGTCCAAGCAGCGGTGTCCCCGGACATGCGGTTCCTTAGTCTGCTCGCCAGTTTCCCAGGCTCATCCCATGATGCCTACATTCTTCTAAGATCTGGATTGTACGGTCGGTTTGAGTCTTGGGAATTTTCCGGTGGATGGCTCCTTGGTAAGTTGACGCCAATAACGTCCTTTTTATTGATATGTATGGCCATGAATTTAGTTTGTGTCCCATGTCTGAAACTATGCCTATTTGAACACCTTGTTTACATGTGAAACACAACCTTAACCATTAGATTTTTCAAACAACAAAGCCTTGCCAAATGTTAGTCCTGCATTAGCAAAATGTTAAAATTGAATTTAGAGTAAAGTAAGAATTAGTCTTCCCCACACTCTGCTTAAATTATGTCCTTGAATTTATAATAGGGTCTGCTCCATCTTTTATTAGATGCATTACACTTACTGAGTAGAGGAGAGCGGGATAAAGTGCAGGGGCGGGTTAGAGCTGTTTTGGACTCATACAAAGCAGATACAGGGTCCTGAAAAGTTAAGACATCCAAGAATGCTGAGCAGCACAGTCCTAAACCAATACCTGTTAGCAGTCTGGCTGATTGGCCCTCATCCACCATCTTGGATGTTTAATTTGTTCCCTCATCTATTTGGTGTTTTTTGGCTTTTTTTTTTGCCTGTGCAATATGTATGCTCATGCTGTGTAGCAAATGTGACCTAGCCTCTTAGTCATGTTGATGGCCCGTTTTGGGGATTCTATTTATTGAGTAATGTGTAATTTATGTTTTTAATAATACATTTTGGCAGGTGATTCTGGCTATCCACTCCTTCCGTGGCTGTTGACGCCCGTCCTCCGGCCCCAGAATGCAGCCAAGGAGGCATATAATAGGGTGCACAGGAAGACCAGGGCTGTGGTGGAGAGGGTGTTTGGCCTATTGAAGACCCGCTTCCGATGCTTGGACCATACCGGGGGAGCACTTCAGTATGACCCCAAAAAGGTCATAGATCTATAATGGCCTGTGCAGTGTTGCATAATTTTGCTATATTGCAGCATGTCCCCCGGTAAGTGGATTTGCCCCCCTCTCCACCCACCGATGACTCAGAGGAGGACTATCGTGGTCCACCGAGTGCGTCTGCCCAAGCCGTGCGGTCTAATTTAATAGAGACACATTTTGCTTAATTTGGTGTTCCTTTGTTTGTTTTGTCCCTTTATTGTTTGTTATTTGTGTTTTTGGACCTTTGTGTTTGTATGTTTGTTTCTAACTTTTACAAACAGTAACGAATTAATTATAAACAACCTCACACCTGATTTTAGACTCATGTTTTTTTGGTTCCCAATTTGTTAGTGCAAACTTTAAGTCATCTTTATTCATCAAAAACCTAAAGGCATAAACTTAGTCAACAACATGTTAAGTAAAAATGTATGGTGTTTATTTAAAAAGCAAACATTGGAGTTGATGGTCACTCCCATAGTTCCAGAAAATACATGGTCAAACCACAAATTAGATTTTTGGTACCTGTTACCTCTGCACAATGTGCGCCCTGTTGGTTGTGGTTCTGGCTCCTCAGTGTTTTGCGCAAAATCAGGGGACATTCTGGCCTGGCTGTGTGGGTGTGAAATTACTGACTGCTGGCTGGCTGCAGATTGAACCGGACTTGGAAAGGGACTGGGTGAGCGTGGATGCATGGCCACTGAAGTCGCAGGTGTAGATGTGGCATATTCAGCCTGCCTTGACACCTGTACCAGTGGAGAATGTGGCCGAGGAGGAGAGGGTGTTGTGGAGGAAGTCGTGCTGTGCCTCTGTGGGCTTTAGAAGACCCATGCCCCTTGGAGGTAGACGGCCGGTCCAGGGGTGACCCAGCGCTTGGGCTTCGGGGCCTGTGCCTTGCCCTCTTGGCCGCTGATTTTGACACCCGTGCGGGTGGGGAGGGCGAACTCGGATTTCTGGGCCTGTGCCATGCCCTCTTGGCCGCTGATTTTGACACCCGTGCGGGTGGGGAGGGCGAACTCGGACTTCTGGGGCTGTGCCTTGCCCTCTTGGCATGAGCCTTGTGGCCACGTGTGGGTGGTGTTGATGGCAAGGTTGAGCTGCTGGGGCTTCATTCCCGGTGTCTCCTTTTTGTTGGCTTGCCATGGTAGCCACGTGGGTGGGGTGATGGTGACCTGGGGGGGTTGGGGCTTCGCACCCTCTTGGTCCCTTTTTTCCCCTCCGTTGGGGTTGGCTTTCTGGCCTGTGGCTTCCTTTTTCCCGCTGCCTCCTTTTTTTTGGTCGTTGTGGTGGGTGCCTTTGGCTGTGCAATGCGGGTTGGCCGCAACTTCGTTTTGGGCATCTGTGACCGAGTCTTGGGCCCTTCAGCAGGCTCCTGCCGTTTGGATGGCTGTTTGCTGGTGACCTCCTTTGCTGCTTTTTTTTTAGATTTTTTCGGTGCCATTGCTCATTGACTCTGAAAGAGAATGAGCTGTGTGTCCAGGACCCTTTAAATAAGATTGGCTACGCGTACGCGTGCGTACGGACGTGCGTACGGCCGTGCGGAACCTGGAAACCGCAGGGGCATTACTTATCTGCTGCAGACAAGAGGCAAGATGGCGCCCACAATCTTCACCCGCCAACAAGAAGAGATCATCATGCTTGTAAGTGTGTTTTAATGCCTTTGATTTGCCATATAAATGCATGCCTAGCCCTTAAGGAAGGCCAGGAAGAAATGGTTTGTTTAAAAAGTGTCTAAATCTCCGTGCAAAACTGAAGTGAGGGCCCACATGTGCGAACCAACACTGAGGCCAGCTTCAAGGATTGGATTAGGCTAGAAATGTGTCTGTTAATGTCATTTAGTCAAATGATCTATTGTTGACAGATATTTGTATGCAGTTTGAACTAAATCCTATGTTTATGTGTTATGTGTTTTGTAGACCATGCTGGAGCGCAGGTACGACTACCTAGCGATTGCATGCCAGATGTAACTCATGCAGAAGGTAGGCATTTATTTATAATTGTTTTTCTTTTCTAGTGTTGGAAATGGATTACCGGATTACCGAATCCGCCGCACCCGGAGGCGCACAGGCCCGACCAGTGATGCATGAATCTGCAGCTGGAAGTGAAGGTGGTGGATCTCCATGGCGACGGTCCTACCCCTCTGTTGGGTCCTTCGACCAGCCCCTGGACCTTTCCACAGAGGAGGGGCGGCACGGCGTGGGCAGGGAGTCGTACCCAGCGACGCAGGCGGGAGCCTCTGGTATGTGACTCTTCATGTAACCGCACACACATATACATGCTATTTCCCCCCAAGCTGGTTCCCTTCATCTGTTTTTCTAGATGCTTCTGGAGCGGGTGAAGATGTGGTGGATGCAGCAGATCTCACCCAGGAGGCACAGGGAGAAGGTGAGTGATGTGACACACACATTGAAAATGACATTTGATTACTGTTGACTAAGACATTATAAGTGACCTTATTTGCCATGTCTCGACAGCCTCTACTTCACAACAGTGGCAGGGCCCAGGACGTAGGGTTGTCCCCAACGAGGCATCCGTTGGCCACCAACCAAGTAAGTTGTAATGTCATTCTTGTCATTCATAGTCTATGGCATTAGCAGAATGACCTGTGCCCACTTCCTTAGAATAATTACTTAGCAGAATGACCTGTGCCCACTTCCTTAGATTAATTACTTAGCAGAATGACCTGTGCCCACTTCCTTAGATTAATTACTTAGCAGAATGACCTGTGCCCACTTCCTTAGATTAATTACTTAGCAGAATGACCTGTGCCCAAACATGTATTTTTCTCAAACTAATTTTTTCACAAAAATTTGATACAGGGACCACACGGGCAAGAGTGGAAGAAATGAATCGAAGGGTCCTTGAGTTGGTGGCCGATATGCAGATGCCGCGTGACTCGTTGGGGACAACAGAAGAAGAGTAGTGTCCTGGGTCCTGTCACTGTTTTTGTGCTTTGTAAATAACCTTTTTAAGTTTTACATTATTTTAATGTTTAAAAAAAAAACAAAAAAAAGTTTGTTAGATTTATATTAACAAAAATGGCCTTCAAATCTAAAAAAAAACAAAACAAAAAGCAAATTCAGTGTAATTTTTTTGCACAAATACATTAACCCCCTTAGCGGTGATCCCGAGCGTGACTCGGGGTTAATTTGTGCTGTAAGTAGCGGTAACCCCGAGTCACGCTCGGGATCGATTCAGCGATGTCCCCGCCGCGATCACAGGTGAGAGCCGCGGCTGCGGCGTCCGTCTCCACTTCCGGGTTCCGTCTCTGTGAGCCGCAGAGGCTCATGGGTGCCGAGCCGTGCGTCAGAGACAAATGCAATGGTAACGCTTTTGTTACCATTACATTTGTCTATTTCAAAATGCCAGGGAGGTTAACAACAAACGAAGGGTGAAATAAAGATTTCGAGATGAAGATTCAGATGACCGGGAAGTGGTTTGGGTAAGTTTTAGGGGCCTAAAATGGAAGAAGAACCTAACCGCCAAGTGATTTGGGTAAGTTTTAGGGGCCTAAAATGGAAGAAGAACCTAACCGCAAAAAGGTAGGATGTGCTCATCCAGTCAATATATAGCAGTCAAGAGGTGCTAGAGGGATGTGACCACACACACTAAGCAAAAAAGAAAGTTAACCCTCTGCACACTCATACTATTGAAAAACCTAGCTAACACTTGTTAAGAACATGGACTGTTAACATAGATTGCAATGAATGTAAAAGCGAGGTAGCCACGTCAAGGCCGTCCAATTAGTACCCCGTCCCTAACATTAGAAGAACCTAACCGCCAAGTGATTTGGATAAGTTTTAGGGGCCTAAAATGGAAGAACAACCTAACCGCCAAGTGATTTGGGTAAGTTTTAGGGGCCTAAAATGGAAGAACAACCTAACTGCCAAGTGATTTGGGTAAGTTTTAAGGGTCCAAAAGGGAAGAACAACCTAACCACAAAGTGGTTTGGGTAATTTTTAAGGGTCCAAAAGGGAAGCTGGAGGATAGTGCTAAGTGGTTGGGGTGAGCTTTAAGGGTCCAAAAGGGAAGGTGGAGGATAGTGCTAAGTGATTGGGGTGAGCTTTAAGGGTCCAAAAGGGAAGCTGGAGGATAGCGCTAAGAGGTTGGGGTGAGCTTTAAGGGTCCAAAAGGGAAGATGTAGGAAAGCGCTAAGTGATTTAGCTAAACGCTAGATCGTAAGGATTTTCGTCTGGACGATTATTTATTGAAAAAGGGAAACAGAATCTAATGGGAAACGTAAAGGATTCGTGGGAGGAGACGATGGGAAAAGGGCAAAAACGAAAGCCTACGTTGTAACATGAGAAATTGAAACGGAAAAGTCACGCTGGAAAATGACATCCTCGTACTCTGGCATACGAACGGACGGAAACTTTACAGAAGGATAGCAATGCATGCATAGAATCACTCGCACACTCATACAAGAGCGGGAAAATAAAAAAAAAAAAAAACAGATGGGCACAAAAACGTTTGGTCTCTCTGGGGATTTGCCCCCCTCCCGGGGTTACAATCCAAATTAGCCTGACCCACCGAGAAACAGTTTGAAACTATCGTGTTGTATGGAAAATGAAAAAATACAAAGGGCTGATTGATGAGGTGGTCCCTAATAGCAGAAATAAATATTGAGCATGGGAGTCATTGGACCTTCTCTCATGCTCTAAAGGGGTTAAATGGGGCTCACCCAGTACCAACCATGCCACAATAGTAAAGACTAATGCATATCTAAGTGTACCAATGCTACAATCGCTTTATTAGGACTTAACATCTGCATAAAAAAATGGGGGTGCAACACCTCCTCTATACAAATAAACAATATACACAGATTAAAAACAGTTTTTTTTTTAGGGATATTTAGTCATACGAGAACAATTTCAATTGTGTCTTTCTTCATCTACCTGGGTAGACTAGTTTCGCCAGAGTGGCTTCTTCAGTACCCATTTAGGTTGATGAACATAACTACACATGACATAAAAATAAGACAGTTTTACAAATCACCATTACATAATAATAAATTTAGTGCACATTAGTCATTCAAACATCAAATAAATATTCCTTTAGTACCTGGATCTGATGGACAAATGCTCACTATATGGTTGCCCCTCATAAGATTTATCAGTATTAATGATCAACTCGGTAGAAGATAATGTCTGGTTTCCCAGGCAGTTAATGGTATCTTGCTGGGGAGGACAAAAAACACAATATATCAATCTATTGCATGTGCCTAGTTATCCAAAACGAGGGATTAAGACTGATAAATAAGACCTATCACCTATACTTCTCCAGGTGCCTATTGGTTTGGGATAGTACTGGTGACTTAGAGATATCCCATCTAGGTACCTTAGACACAAGAATAAATTGTCTGTCGATGCAATAAAAACTAGATAGATAAGAAATCTCCAGGCCATGTCATACATAGAAATAAAGGCCTTCAAAATGAAGCCAGTCATCATATCCTGGGGACGCTATCATGCAAAATCGCTGTCAGTATAAGAAAAAGCCAATGGAGAGGCCTAGCCTCATCTAGTAAAAAACAATAAAGTAGTCAAAAAAAGGTACAATACCTGTCAGGTCCTAGGGGGTACCCGCATGCACCAAGTCGGGTGCCACCAAACGTCAGCGCTTTCACATTGGGCCAGGCCACGAGGTTGGAACAACGGCCTGACATAAAGGCCCACGTGTACTGCGCTTGACAACCGCGCTAACACTGCCGCCCCTGATATGAAACAGCCGCGCATTAAATGCGGCTTCAGGGTGCGGTGTGCGCGATTACGTCACCACATACGGCCGGTTCAGGCCATGTCCCCATGGTAACAGGGGCGCAGGCACGTCAGGAACAGATGGAGACCTGGGCGCTTCTGCGCTCCAAACGGCAACAGGAAGTGACGCGGCATCCGGCCGTTGTGGTCACTACTGCAAAACTGCAAATCTCCTTGGGCCTTAATTGTATGACAACCCTTGACTTTGTGATTGTGGCTGGAGGAATGCACTGGTCCCTTAAAAATGGTTATGGTATAGTAAGTGTCCCTGTATAACAAGGACGGGTGCTTTCAAGTGTAGTATGTTGGTTCATACACTTTAAACTGTTGCCCATACATTTCTAATTGCCACAATCAATTTGTGTGATAATAAGCTGCAATGTCTTAGCATATTACCTTTACTGAATGATCACAAATTGGAGTATCCCTTTAAATTATTGGTGACAGGCAAAGTTTTTATCTGTTTATTGACTGAACTATCCTGCTTCTAATTTAAGAAGTGACTATGGAATATGATGTTTTGATTTTGACTTTTTGATACAGTATATTTATGAAGATAATGGTAGATTGTGCTCACATAGCAACAGCATTTGATTAATCAGACCCCAGACCAGCGCATAGTGTGTTAAACCCCAGACTCCTGACGCTGTGGATGGCCGTACGCCTGCGGTTACGGCGCCCTTCTCCCTAGCCAGCGGGCTGCTGGCCGAGGAGAGATGCGCCTTTCAGCCGGATATGCGGCGGGGAACCATCACCACGGTATAAAAGGAGGAGGGGGTAGAACCAGAAGCCATGGGCGCACGGCGGAGTGCGCGGGGCAGCACCGTGTCCTCCAGGCAGTTTTTGATCTGACTAATGGCAGTATTTATCCTTTACTACAGATCTTGTGTTATGTTCACTCGCATGTCTTAATCCTGTTTGCAAGCCCCTGTTCTTGTATTGGCATTTACTTTTGGATGACCATTTAGCCCGGGTACCTGGGTATAGGTTTATGGAGCACTGTGCACTTTATTAGGAGATTTATGAGTTTGAACCTGAGGGGATATTTCTTGAGGATTGTTTATTTGTTTACACTAATAATTGTTTTACTTTAGGGGCATGGGATAGCACATTTATTGGTATTTACTCCATATATTTAGTGTTATTTATATATCCATATTTAGCACATGAATTTGCACATATATGTATATACATTTATATATACAAAAAATCCCTTTTTAAAGGGGAATTTATATCAAAAAGGGTTTTGTTTTTTCACACTTGATTGATGGATTAATTTTTTGCCCGCCATTAGTTGTATTATTATTTTTTTGCACATTAGGGTTTATTATGCTCTGTGCTTTCTGATCCTTTTCTAGCTATTCATCTGGAAATAGCTTAGACATAGGTTCCTAAGTAACAGTCCACATACCTTCTGTTATCAGTAGCATCTTGACCTTGAAGTCCCAGTACTGGTAGGTCTGGTTAGTCAGACATGGCACCTTAAATTTGACAGGATTGCTGTTAGTGGACATCTTCTCCGTTTCTCACGCTTCTCTGATTCTCTGGGAAAATACTCCTCTGAGCTATTCCTGCTATGGGCCCATAACCTGTTGGCAGCGGATTGTACACAACTCTCTTCCAGCGTGCAGGAACAATGGCTGTTTATGTTATGTACTGTTGGTGCTGAATAATCAGCTGTTGTTCCTGAAAGAGAGTTGTGTACAATCTGCTGCCAACAAGTTAACTAGGTTGTTTACCACTTATCTGTAGATCGACCTCCAGAAGATTTTGGTATGGTCACAAGCCCACAAACAGTGTAGTAAATCAGCTATCAGACTCCGATTTTAACTGATTTTACAGGGGAGACATGGTTGTAATGGCAACAGCATCTTCCTATATGTGGAGGATTGCAAGGTTTCTCAGGAATATTAATAGTATTTAAGATGTCCAACATCTCTAGATTAATTTTCCAGTCATTTGTGCTAAATTGTCAGATCACTGTTCTAGTGTATGATGTTGCTTGATGATATACCAATGCAAGTGTTTTCTCATTGTCAAGATCCAGTAGATGGTAAATATGTTTAATGCCTAGCCATTCTCAGTCATTGTAGAGATGTGTGATATCACTTTTGAGAAAGTCAAAATTGCCTGTTAATGGCAGAAAGGTAGATGCATTTGAATTCAATTTAAATCTTTTTCGCAGCGATTACCATAGTTCCCACATGGGACAGCAAGAAAGGATTGGAGGTAACCTCGTTCGGCAGATCCACCTTGGAGTTTGTGAAGAATTGAGTACCTCCCATCCAGTCCCACAGCACACACAGCAGCAACCCTTCATTGTACTTAAGTGGAAATGGGAGGTTAACCCCTGCATTTTACATAACCTATAGTAGTATTTGTCTACCCCAAATTGCTCTCTTTTTTGCCGAAAGAACATCTGATTGACGAGTATTACTGCTTTGTGTTTCATCATTATTGGTAAAGTTTGTAGATAAACCAGTAATTTGAGGAAAGCAATCATCCTAATGAGATAAATTCTTCCCAAATAAGAGAGAGATAGTTTTGCCCAATTCTAAAGATCTGTTTGAATTTCTTTCAATGTGATATGGCTGATATATTAATAGAATAGAGGTTGCAGGGATCCTTTGTGTCATAGAACCAGGACTATTCCTAGGATTTCCCAGCAGAGGCCGCCAAGGTTCCGTGCGCTCGCATTTTCGCAATAGAAATAGTAGTGCGCGAATATATGCACGAATCTGTGCATCATATGAGCCAATGGACTTGTGCGCATGTGCGATAATGCATGCGCATTGCAGACGGGCCTTTAAATACTGGCGAGCCCTGAGCTTCGTTGCCAGTTGGTCATTTCTCCTGCTTGTTCCTGAGTTCCAGTCATCCATTCCTGTGTACCGACCCAGCTTGATCCTGACTACTCTCCTGTTCTCCTGACGACCTCGGCTTGTTTACGACTCCAATCCTGATATGCCTGCCCACGACCTCGGTTTGTTTACGACTCTGATCCTGATCTGCCTGCCCGCAACCTTGGCTTGTTCTTCATTCCAGTCCAGCTCTGGTCTGCCTTCTACCCAGAACTTGGTAATACCCACTCCTAGGTTGCCTGACCTGGGGCCTTCCTGCAGCCCAGTCTATCCTCACCATTAGAGGAGGCTCTAGTGAAACCCAGGTTGGTCCTTAGATTCCAGGCTTCCTGGTCGAGAGGTGAGCCGTTTCTTAGTCTCTGCAATCAGGGTTCACACCCGGTAGCCTGACACTTTGGGAGAGTTATTTCACGATATTTAAGGTGGCATTCTAGTCAACTTGCCCTACCACCCTACCCTTGCGCTGAGGCAGCACGGGTGGGTGGTTTACAAAGAAAATAGCCCAACCTGATCCTCGACCCATCACCAGTTGATTCTGTGCGGCTGGCTGCTGAGAATGACCAGAAGTGGTATCCCCTGGGTCCGTGTGCGCTCCCACCGCCCATTCACTTGAATAGGCAGGATCGGGCACTGAACTGAGGGATGTGGCTTTGTTCTTTTAAGGGAAGATGGTGGTGGCCAGGATCTGGATCGGCGCTGGCCCAAGCGTCAAGTAAGCGTTCTATTTTCTTTGTAACTCCCCTGTCCTACCTCAGCTCCAGGCTAGGGTGCCACGGTGGCTCCTTGGCTCCGCAAGTGGTGACTGGAATTTCCTCTTGAAAGGAAAATTTGCACCCCAGTTTGGTTTGATGGTCCTACTTAAATAGATTGCTGCTGGTTTGTCTAGATTAATAGCATACACCGAGACTGATCCAAACATTGTGATTATATATAGAATTTTGGGGAAGTATTAGTGGGGGTAGCTAAAACTATATAAAAGCTGTGTCTGCAAATGCAGACCCACTATGGCTCCTCAGCTAAGCTGTATCTGGATCAGGATGGTAAGGGTAAGCGCCAGAATCCTGGAGCGCTTTTGAGTCTTTCATTAAAAGCAAAGCAGCCACAGGTTTTTGTCTGGTGAGCCTGATTGGGGGTGACCAAGGGAATTATTTTCCCTCTTTCATTGCTCTTATTGCTTTTGTGCTCTCCCATGTGTTTAAGTGTTTTACTAGGTGTAAAATTAAAAATTTGCGCGCCTTTTTTTGGGGGGGCGGAGCTAAGGCGGCAACGAGGAAGAATCATGTTCTCAGTCCCTCGCCATGGAAAGAGTTTCGGCTTAGCGAAGTTTCGAGTACCGGGTGCAGCGCGGTTCCTCACTCCGCCTCTGTGGAAAGATTTTCGGCTTAGTGAAGTTCTGAATACCGCGACAATCTCCAGTTCTTCTCAGCGCATTTCCTCAGTCCGCCTCTGTGGAAAGATTTAAAGATTTTCGGCTTAGTGAAGTAGCTAGCACCGCCGAGATCTTCAGTTCTTTTTAGCGGCACTGTGCAGTTCCTCAATCGGCCTCCGTCAAAAGATTTTCAGCTTAGCGAGGTAGCTAGCACTGCCGACGATCTCTGGTTCTTTCAGCGGCACAGAGCGGTTCCTCAGGCAGGAGACTGGATGATTTTCAGTTTAGCGAAGTAGCTAGCACTGCCGATAATCCCCGGTTCTTCTCAGCAGTACAAGCTGGGGACGCTGGAAGATTTTCGGCTTAGCTAAGTCACTAGCTCCGCTGAAGCGGCCGGTTCTCCTCCGCGACGTGGCGCGTTTTACTTGCCGACTCAGCTGAGACAAATTCGGCTAGGCAAGGAGCCTAGCACCGCCGTCATCACAATTCCCCTTAGACAGCGCATAATTTCTGGGGTTGTTGGCCAGCAAATGGGCTCTGAGCCACTGCATGACCACCCTCAAGTGGACCTAAACCTTTTGGTAGGTAATTTTATTTGTTTTATTTTTGTGTATTAATATTGTTTTTTATTTTAATTGTTTAAATCTATATGATTATAGATTGGGAAAGGGCAGGGTAATATAATATTAATATATAATTACATTATAATATAATATATAATTATAATATATAATTATAATATATAATTATATAATTTATAATTATAATATATAATTATATGGTGGTTTACCCCTCAGAGGATTTGCAGTAGTCTTGTGACTGTCGAGAACTGTTGTATACTTGGTCTCAGATCCCCAGGGAAGAAGACTAGCTTTCAAATGGACCTAAACCTTTAGTGAATCATTTCGACCACTAAGGTTTTTTTTAAAAAAAAGAGAGTTTTCTGATGAGGATATTGTGGGTCCTTAGTCTCCCTCTCAGTTTTTAAACTGTCGGCAGTCCTCAAGTGGTCCTAAAAAAACGTTTTATTCCTAGTATGTCACACACCCCGCTTCCAACATTCATGACACTTGGGTAAATAGCCTGTAGAGGGCGATCTTGTAGAGATGACATGAGAAAAAGGAGCCCCTCCTGGTCTATAAATACCCGGGACCTCCCAATAATCCTCAGTCTTTTCGTCTCTGCAGTCGGCGAAGCATTCAGAAGATGACTCTCCTTCCTGCAGGTAGCCTGGTTACGCCCGGCCTTTTTCTATTTCTGCCTGAAGCCACATTTTTGTATTGTGATATGTATGTTATGCCTCCCAGCCTTGGATGATGGGCTCGGGCAAAGGTAGATATACCCTTGGGTGTATATGGGAGCTTGCTCCCTCCGTGAGACCTCAAATAAGGGGTAGGCGGAATCCGGGTTGGTGTCCCCCGGCATGGGATGCCCCATCCCTTTAAATCTCCTTGTGCCTATTGGGTGCTTATTGTGTTCCCTCCTTTTGGCCCTCCTGGACCCTGCTGGGGTGAAGGGGGGGATCTTTATTTAGGGAGTATCTTTTGGCCTATGCATTTGTTTTAAAAAAAAAAAAAGGAAAGGATAAGAAAGTGACATACCTGTTTTGGGTTTTTTAAATTTCCCTCTCTTTTTTTCGTTCGGCCCCGTTCTATGATGTCATGCTATTGTCTTTGGCTGACCCGCCCTCTGCTCTGAGCAGTGCTAGGTGGTGGGCGGGGCTTCGATTCGGCGTCGCATTTCTGCTTCCTCTTCCTGTTTGACATGTGGTTTGCTGGTTCCTGTTCTGGTGCTGGCCTCCACTGGTCCTGGCTGCTGCGTTGGTGCCGCTACTGGGCTTTTCTTATATCGATTGGTCGCAGGGCTGTCGCTGGGCCGTTGTGGTCACTGTGAGTACCCTTTAGTTCTACTAAAGGGAAATCTTTTTTTATTTACTGTCATTTCTTTCTTGCATATGCATAAAGCTCATTGTGTTTTCTCTATCTTCCAGGGGGGAAACTCTCTTAATAGGGGTTTCTCCTGGTCCTTGTTTTAAATCATCCCACCTAGGGACTATTAAGGGGCATCCTTGGTAGCTTCGGCTGTAAAAATCCCATATACTTGGCGACTATAAAAAAATTAATTATTTTAATAAACACCATATGGAGACATCTCAGGATACTGGCTTTTCAGTACCTGCGGGACAGACTCGGCAGTGTTTGCGACGTGGGGCATCCCTTGTTGGGTATAACGCATTTTTTTGTGTATCTTGTGTTCAATTGGTTATAATGCAGCAGTAAGGGGCCCAAGCTTCAGGGTAGGTGGCTCCTGCCTCTTCCCCCACACCGCCTTGTCTTGTTCATACCCCCAGTGATATTGTCATGGGTAGAGAGTCGCTTTCTGATGTATGTGCCTGATTGGCTCACATTGAAAAAATAAATGTCTAGCTCTGTGGCCAAGAGGGCCTCAGCTAAAAGAAATCATTTAGCTCTGGCCGTTGAGGCAAATGAGCTTGATTGTAGCGAGCATTTTTGATTGTTCTCCCTTTGAAGAAGGAGAATTCTTTGAAGAATCTGATGTTTCAGATGTTCAGCAATTGTGGGTATTGACGCTGAACAAGGTGAAGGGGAGAATTTTGACACCCCTAAAGCTCTTGCTCAATTATATGAGGTCTTGGCTATCGATTTTCCAGAAGCAGTCCCAACTCAGAAAGGGGAGTTCTTTGGAGCCTCCAAGCCTCGTTTTGAATTTCCTAATCAGAAACATTTTGAAGATATCATTCTTAAGGAATGGGAAAAGCCTGCGCGGCTTCCTGGCATTCCTTTGGGCTGGGATATAAAAAAATATATATATATATCCCTTTCCTGCAGACACTGTAAGCGTTGGTCATCCCCCCTGTGGTGGATTCAACTGTGCTCAGTTTGTCCAATTCCTCTGTTTTGCATTCTCCAGAATCTACTTCCCTTAAAGGATGGGGAGGACAAACGTATTGAACAAATGGCTTGCCATGCGTTTGCGGCTCTGTTCGGCCTATTCTAGATTTGAGACGACTCAATCAGTTTATGCGTTTCCGAAGGTTCCGCATCGTTGCGCTCAACGATCAATGCTCTCCGGCAAGGGGGACTTCCATAGACATCAAGGATGCTTATCTGCACATTCCTATTTTTGCCGCTCACCAAAGGTTTCTCAGATTCACAGTAGAAGACCACCATTTTCAGTTTGTGGCTCTTCCATTCGGTCTCACTCCATCCCCAAGAGTGTTTACCAGGGTCCTGGCAGGAGTAATGGCTATTCTCAGGGTCCAGGGCATTCGCATCGTGCCATTGCTGGACAACTTGCTCATCACAGCGTCATCTTTCAATCAGACGAAACTGGACACCAGAACAGTGGTGACTACACTAGAGAGGTTTGGTTGGGTGATAAACCATGCCAAATCCTCTCTTTGTCCCGTAAGGGAGATTCCCTTTCTGGGCTTGGTTCTGGATACCCTTTAGGCCAGGGTATTTCTTCCTCAGTCCAAGATTGTTCTGATTCAGGATTTAATTAATCTGTTCCTGTCCAATCCTCATCAGCCTATCCGCTTGGGGATATTAGTGGGGTTGATGGTGGCCACGCTCGAAGCGGTTCCTTTTGCTCAGTTCCACATGAGGATGCTTCAGCTCTTTCTCCTAGCGAAGTGGGACAAGCGCCCGTTGTCTTTGAATCGGACTTGTCTGTTGTCTCCCCTCGTCCTGCAGTCCCTCCAGTGGTGGCTGATTTCGAGCAATCTCAGGGACGGCAAATCATTTCTGACCCCTTGTTGGGAGTTGGTCACCACAGATGCCAGCCTTACGGGCTGGAGGGGGCATCTGGAGGAGACACCGGTTTCAGGGGTTGTGAGGGCCTCTGGAGGCTCATTCCCCAATCAATTTATTGGAACTTCGGGCCATTCGTCATGTGCGGCTCCGACTGACTCATCTCTTGCGGGGTTTGCCGGTTCAGATTCCGTCAGACATCCGAACAGCAGTTGCATATATCAATCACCAGGGAGGGACTCGCAGTTGGGGTGCCCTCCGAGAAGCGTCTCTGATCCTTCAGTGGGCAGAGATCAATTGTTCCCTGCATAGCGGCAGTTTACATTCCGGGGATAGAGAAGGTGGAGGCAGACTCCCCGAGCAGAGCATGCGCTCGCCAGGGAGAATGGTCTCTCAACCCCGAGGTCTTTCAGTTCCTTTGGCACAAGTGGGGGACACCGCGGTTGGACCTGTTTGCATCTCGCCACAACCACAAGCTTCCAGCTTTTGTGTCTCTATCCCAGGATCCTCTGGCAGTGGCAGTGGATGCCATGTCTCTTGCCTGGAAAGGATCTGGGGTTCCTGTATCCTTTTCCCCCATTCTCCATGATAAACAAGGTGGTGCGCAAGTTGGTTCTTGAAGGGGCACCAGCAATTCTGGTGGCTCCAAAGTGGCCAAGACACCTGTGGTTCGCAGAGGTCACAAGGCTGGCAGAGGATCTGTTGCCTCTGCCTCTTCTTCCAGATCTCTTAAACTCGGGGTCAACTTTGTTACCCCAATTCACCAACGCTGGCTTTGACGGCGTGGCTGCTGAAATCTCCATCTTAAAGGAGGAAGGCCTTTCTGATGCTGTCATTCTGACTCTTGTTAGAGCTGTGGTTTATTACAGGACTTGGAGGTCCTATATTGACTGGTGGGAGTCTAGGTCCCTGCCTTGCAGGGTATTTTCTATCCCTAGGATTTTGGAGTTTCTGCAACGGGGTCTGGATTTGGGCTTCCGGAGTAGTACTTTGAAAGGGCAGGTTTCTGCTTTGGCTATTTTCTTTCAAAGGTCATTTTCTCTTCACCCTTTTGGTTAAGATTTTTTCAAGGGGGTCACGCATGTGCGGCCTCCTAGAAAGCTCCTATTTCCAGTTTGGGATCTTAGTCTGGTGCTCTCTGCTATGCAGGCAGCTCCTTTTGAACCTTTACAGGAGGTTCCTCTTCATATTCTCACTCAGAAAGTTGCCTTTTTGGTTGCTATTACCTCTGTCCGTCGGGTTTCTGAATTGGCGGCCCTGTCAATACAGGCTCCTTACTATGAGAGGCATCAGGATAAGGTGGTTTTCCGTTTTAAACCAGATTTTCTTCCTAAAGTGGTGTCTGCCTTCTGCTTAAATCAGGATATAGTTCTTCCTTCATTGTGCCTTAATCCTAGTAATTACAAGGAAAGGGTTTTACATTCTTTGGATGTTGTTCGTTGTGTGCCTTCTGGGCCTAGAAAGGGTTTGGCACCCGCCAAATCTTCCATTAGTAAATGGATTCGTCAGGCCATTGTTGGGGCCTATTATGCTAAGGGGAAGGTTCCCCCGTTTCGTGTTACTACTCATTCTACTCGTGCTGTTGGTGCGTCCTGGGCTTTTCAGCACCAGGCTTCTGTTGAACAAGTTTGCAAGGCTGCTACTTGGTTTTCGGTTCACACTTTTTCTAAGTTTTACAAGGTTGATGTGCGGGCCTCAGCGGTTGCTGCTTTTGGTCGCAAGGTTCTGCAAGCTGCAGTAATTTAAGTTATGCCTTATTTTCCTTGTGGGATCCCCGCCCATTATAGACACTGCTATTGGATGTCCCAAGTGTCATGAATGTTGGAAGCGGGGTGTGTGACATACTAGGAATAATACCATTTTGTGAGTACTCACCTGTAAAATGGGTATTACGAGTATGTCATACACCCCGCTTCCCCCGCCCTTTTTTGTTCTGAGATCCTTTATATGGTGTTTCTTATTATTTTTCACTATATAATTTGCTCTTCCTGGTTCTTCACTGCTTTTTTAACAGACTGAGGAATAGTGGGAGGTCCCGGGTATTTATGGACCAGGAGGGGCTCCTTTTTCTCATGTCATCTCTGCAAGCACGCCCTCTACAGGCTAGTTATCCAAGTGTCATGAATGTTGGAAGCGGGGTGTGTGACATACTCGTAATACCCATTTTACAGGTGAGTACTCACAAAATGGTATTTGTTTCAGGAAGAGGGTATATGTGGCTGCCATACTCTCCCAGATGGGAAGGATTCATCCAGTAGGGACTCAGATTCAGAGTCTCCTACACAAGGAGGCGCTCAGGTAAGGAGAAGATGGGTGGTTGATTACTCCATTTGGGAGGATTTTTGCTGTGTATACGCATTTTTTTTTTTTTATCTGATTAACAGGGAATGGCAGAAGTTGTCTTCCGCCCCTTCCTAAAGTACTTGATACTTGTATCCATAAGATCAGATTGAGTTATGATCTCACCCTCCTGTTGGACACTCTGGTGGTAGGTCTTTTTTAGACTTTAGTTTTGCCATCCTCTGAAATGTTTCTTTAAAAGATCCAGCAGATAAGCGCATGGATCAGGTGGTACATCATGCTTATTTAATTATGGGGTCGACCTTGCGCCGGCCTGTGCTACATCCATAGAATCTTGGCAAGCAGAAGGTTGTTAAAGCAACTGGACTCTCATTGGTTCATTCACAGTCATGATCCCAGTTGTTCAAAACCAGTTTGATATCAACAGGTATGTTATCTTGGCTATGGAGGATTTGATCATGGTTAAGAGGCCTAGCTCTGGTGGTAGCCTTAAGGCATGCTTTATGGCTTAAGCAAATGGCTGACTAACACAGCCTCTAAAGTGAATCTGATTTATTATTTTATTTTTTTTATTATTTTATTTTTTATTTATTATCTATTTAAGGCGATGTATCTGTCTGCTGAGTGCTTGGTTGACATAATAAACAGCCTACTAGTGGTAAGTGGTAAGATAATAGATCTTTGGATACATGAGTTGTACCCTCAGGTTACAAGATCTAATTAGGAGCCAGACCTCCTTGGAGATTCTCTTGGTCAGGGGTTTCCAGAATTCCGCAGAGATCAGAAGCATCGAGATCTGCTGTTTTTTCGCTTTTTAGAAAATTGAGTTGTTGGATCCACAGTAATGTTACTCCAGCCAGGAGATTTTATAACCACATTTTATATATAAATATGCGTACCTACATTGCTGTAGGTGGCCTACTTCTTCTGTTTTATGGAGCTACCCTTTGAGCTATCATCAGCACCAAGGGTGTTTACCAAGGTGCTAGCAGATCTCATGTTTTCTCTAGGAGTATACATATAACCCCTTGCTTAGACGATCTGTTTTATATGGGCCCATCATTTCTGGGACCCCAGAAGGATACACAGACTGTCTGATAGACATTGCATATCTGACTATCCAGTTGAATTCTTCTAGAGTTTCTGGGAGTGTCTTCTGACACGTCTCAGGCAAAAGTTTCTTCTTCCATAACAGAATAGATTTTACTTCAGGCCAGGGTACATGGTCTCTTGTCTTGCCCTCACCCGACGATTCCTCAAAAAATGCCTCTGTTGGGCCTGATGGTGTCTTGCTTTGAGGAGTGCTCTTGCTCAGTTCACACTGGACCCCTGCAGATGGAAGTCTGAACTTGATGGGATAAAGTTCTATTCAGCCTTACGTCACTATGATTTGCTCAGGATCTGGGATCAAAGTACACAGACTCTGGATCACACTTTTTGCATGGCACATCGCTAGGGCAGTCGCTAGTTTGGTGGCTAAGTCCTTGGCCTCTTCAGATCGGCAAATTCTTCCTTCCAGTACAGTGGAATATCATCTCCGCAGATGCTTGTCTAGCTGAGCAGACTTCCTTTAAAGTGGGTCAACACCCTGCCCCCTTTTTTTTTTAATGTTTACTTTAAAAATATGTAAATAAACCAGGAAGACCCGAATAACAAAGTTATAAAAAAAAAACCTTACCTTGTATGTTCCCTCAGCGCGTCGCTAGATTTTAAAAAATCGGCCGCCATCTTAATTTTCCTCCTAACAGGAAGAGATCCTTTGACCTCTTCCTGTTAAAATCGCGCGCATGCGCGGTAGATAGGTGAAGCGCCGCTCGCTCCCGATGCAAGCGGCGCTTCACCTATCTACCTAATCTAACTGAATGGCCGAGATAGTAAAAGGCGGGGATAGGCCAATGACGTGGCTCATCCCCGCCTTTCAGCTCCTCCCTTTCATCTTTTGCCCTCCTCCGATCCGTACAGACACACTCCTCCGATCTTTTACACACCACCGATCCGTACAGACACACACACCTGTTCCATGCACACACACCCACCCCATCCGTGAACACACACCCCCGATCCGTGCACATACACCCCATCCATGCAGACCGACCCCATCCTTGCAGACCGACCCCATCCTTGCAGACCGACCCCATCCTTGCAGACCGACCCCATCCTTGCAGACCGACCCCATCCTTGCAGACCGACCCCATCCATGCAGACCGACCCCATCCATGCAGACCGACCCCATCCATGCAGACCGACCCCATCCATGCAGACCCAAACCCACCCCATCCATGCAGACCGACCCCATCCATGCAGACCGACCCCATCCATGCAGACCGACCCCATCCATGCAGACCCACACCCACCCCATCCATGCAGACCCACCCCATCCATGCAGACCCACACCATCCATGCAGACCCACACCATCCATGCAGACCCACACCATCCATGCAGACCCACACCATCCATGCAGACCCACACCATCCATGCAGACCCACACCATCCATGCAGACCGACCCCATCCATGCAGACCGACCCCATCCATGCAGACTCACACCCACCCCATCCATGCAGACCCACACCATCCATGCAGACCCACACCCACCCCATCCATGCAGACCCACACCATCCATGCAGACCCACACCATCCATGCAGACCCACACCATCCATGCAGACCGACCCCATCCATGCAGACCGACCCCATCCATGCAGACCGACCCCATCCATGCAGACCGACACCATCCATGCAGACCCACACCATCCATGCAGACCCACACCATCCATGCAGACCCACACCATCCATCCATCCATGCAGGCATCACAGAATTTGCGTGCGCTGTCTCGCCCAACTTCAGAGCAGCTAGCAGCTGACCGGGGGGGGGGCACGGAGCACGGGCGGCCATACAAAACTTCTGCCCACACACACACAGGGGCAACCGGAATGAAAAAACTCACCTGTCCTACAACCAGCACGAGACGAGAGGGAAGGCGCTGAAAATATGTGTGAGTGGAGGGAGGAAGGGGAGTGAGAGGAGGGGAGGCGGAGTCATGTGTCTGCAGCCAATCATGGCTGAGCACACCGCTCTACCAATCACAGACAAATAGAGCTGGGAGACGTGCACGCTCCCGAGGACACGCCCGCAGATGACATCAAGACGACACAGCAAAATTGCGCGAGAGAAGAGAGGAGAAGCTCCACGGACAAAATATGCAAATGACAGAAAAGCATGATTGACATCGGACAAGACCTGGAGGGTGGGACTTCCGGCGAGGTAAATATTAAAATTACAGGCGCTGCGAGGAACAGATGGCTCCAACAGTCATCAAAAGGTAAGTGTTTTTTTATATTAAAGCTAATAAAACGATGTTGTTTTGGAGGGTGTTGGTCCACTTTAATATCCTGAAACTGAGTGCCATTCTATTATTCCCTGACATTGGACATTTCATCTGAGGGGCATCCCGTCTGGATTCAGACAGACAAATGGACGGCAGTGGCATATATCAACCACCAGAGGGGTACCAGATGCAGGAAAGCCCTTGTAGAAGTGGGCCAGATTTTCCTTTGTGCCGTGAAGCAGGCTTCATGCATCTCGACAGTACATATACCTGGAGTGGACAACTTGCAGGCTAATCATCTCAGCAGCTAGTCCCTGCATCAAGGGGAATGGTCTCTGAGTCAGGGGTCTTTCAATCTCTATGCATGCACTGGGGGATTCCAGTCATAAATTTCTTCTTCTATCTCGGCACAATCAAAGGGTTTCACAGTTTGTGTGCCGTTTCAGGGATCCTCTAGCAATGCAACAGATGCTCTGACTCTTCAGGATCAGCATTCTAGCTTCCTTATGTATTCCCTCTGATTCCACTCCTGGGTCGAGTATTAGAAGAGTTAGCTCGTGAGGGAGGCCCAACCATTCTGGTGGCTCCTCGGTGGCCAAGTCTTCAATTGAGTACGTTTTAAAATGGACCTTCACCTTAAATAAGAGTCTATCCTATATGTTTCCCACACCCTGTACATACATATTGCCCACATTAAAATTCATCCTACCTGCATCTACTGCATATTATGAGCCTTTAAACATCCAAGATGGCGGCTCATGGAGCATCAGGTAGCCTGCAAACAGGAAGTGTCTTCTGACTGTGTCGCTCTGCATTCTGGGATTGCTGTCCTTTCCATGACCCCAGCTCTGCTCTGTCTATGCAAAGCACAGTTATAGCCCTGTCCCCTGCACTTTATCCCACTCTCCTCTCCTCAGTATGTGTGATGCTTCTGAGTCAAGATGGCGGCACTCGTATCCTAGAGTCCTGAACAGAGTTCAGAGAGGGGGAACGATTAATAAGTAAGTGACTAAAAACTTAAAATAAATTAATTTTAGATGCTGGAGAATAGTTTTTTAAGGGTTTGGTCGTTTCATTAAATCAGGCTGAAGGTCTGGTTTAAGGACAAATATCTGCTTATCTATCCTCTTTCAGAAACCCATAGCCGAGAATGAATTTATCAGAAATTGTTTTACAAGGAGTCGCTCATGTGCGGCCTCCTTGTAAGCCACTTCTGCCTGTTTGGGACCTGATCTTGTTTTATCAGCTTGTCAGGGTCCTCCTTTTTGAACCATTTTTAGTGGCAATAACCTCAGTAAGGCGGGTTTCTGAATTAGCAGCTTATCAGTCTCCTTTAAGTCTTCTTATTTAGTGTTTTATGTTTTTCTTCCTAAGGTGTTTTTCATCTTAATGAAGAGATGGTTTTTCCTTCCTTATGTACTGCTCCAGTGTCCGATAAGGAAGGGGGTTCTTTACTGGCTGGGTGTAGTGAGTTTAGTGAGAGCACAAAGGTATTATCTCACTGCTACACAATCTTTACCTAGTTTGGACTCATTGTCATACCTGAGGGTCCACGGTAAGGTCTTCCACAAGCTAAGTCTGCCATCAGCCGATGGATAGACAGGCAGTGATAAGAGCCTATATCCCTAAGGGGAAGGTTCCTCCCTTTAGGACTACTGCTCATTCGACAAGAGCCATTGGAGTTTCTGGGGCTTCAGCATTAAGCTTCAGTAGAACAAGTATATAAAGAGCTACTTGGTCTTCAGTTCATACATTTACCAAATTTTAGAGGGTATGTGTTTGAGCCTCAGCAGATGCCAATGCCTGTAGAAAGTTATTACAGGCTGTAGTACCCTAGAGGCTTTTAAGATATCTTATTCCTGATAAAGGGGATAAGGTTTTTGGTGATCCCACCCGAATTCTGGGTACTGCTTTTAAAGATACCTATCGTTACTGAATTATCCTAATGTCCTTAAATGGAAGAGAAAAGATAATTCTGTGAATACTCACCTGTAGAATTGATTTCTCTTCCATTATTACTTCAGCACATTATACCCTCCCTGTCTGCTAGGTTGATATATCCATGTCTGGATGCCTAGTCTTAGTGGAGTGGTAAATATGAAGAAAAAATTAGATGCATATTATAATCAGAGAGAGGAGTCTTTTTGCCTCCAGCCTTTTGTTTCCAACAAGAGATATAGGTATGCCTCCCGGGTGGCTGGTTCTACTGCTTTTTAATTACCAGGAGTGTAGGTTGTCAGCCGGAAGGATATAGGCCGGGAGGCGGAGCCACGCCTTTGTCCTTTGTCCACGCCCATCGGTCGAGAGAGTTTAACCCTATCATTACTGAATTATCCTGATGTCCTGAAGTAATAATGGAAGAGAAATCAATTCTCCAGGTGAGTATTCACAGAATTATCTTTTTCAAGAATTTAAATGGAACTAGTTATTATTCTTTGTTGTCTACAGTCTGAAACTGGCACCATGCCGAGTGTATACTATGACGATCAAAATGTCTACCAATAAGTCTAACTGAAATGAATACTGCAGAGTCATGATGTGTAATGTTTCTGCTATCAGCCTTAAGAGTTAAAGATTAAATGCACTATCAATGAAATACAAAAATCCCAAAATGTACAACAATGAGTCCCTATAGTGTCACAGTGGTGTGTGGCTACAAATTACTGGTATACAATTGTGGTACTGCTTAATCATGTGTGGTTAATTGTGGCTACATTTTACTTTGGGGCTCACTCCATGAAAGCTAATTGTTCTACATTTAGAAATCTATTATTCAGGCAGGAAAGACAAAATGTGTTAAAAAGCAAGCTGTTAGAAAGTTTGAAATCATGACTAAATTCTTCTTCTCAACTAACTGACAATATGCAGCAATAATGTGCCTTGTTTGATACATTGTATACAATATTTAACATTGGTTTTGTTTGGTATATTTGTTTTTATTGTAGATTTTAAGAAGAAGAAAAAAAACATAACAGGCATCTCTGTGTACTTTAAAGCAGAACAAAACCCTGGCCTGCTGGCCCTCGAATCTAAAAGGCTCTCAGCCAGCCACTGCCTTCCCCTGAGGTATCCCAAATTGGGATGCCTTGCTGTGTGACCCCCCCCCCCCGGTTGGTGCAGAATTCACCTTTCCAAGCGGCTCCCTCAGCTATGTAAACAATTGCGGTCGCATCCCCAGAATCTCTGAGCTGAGGCTCGCTCCTGCACCAAGCTATTCCGTAGCTCTTAGTCGCTCTCCGTAGATGAAGGCTTAGCCGAAGGGATGTAAGCAGATCTGAGTGCGCTGATTGGACGAGCAGCCGCGCATGTGCTGTAGGAAAGGGAAGAGGTGCATTTGTTTAGGCGACCTGGGGGGTTTCACACAGAAGGACACACCCGATCGGGGACAGAGAACATAGCAGGTAGCCACATCCACAGGGGGACCTGTGCTGTGTAGGATGCACTTGGAGATAATTTGATTGTTTTACAATTATGGCCCTGTATTGGAGATTATATTTGCGATCCTCTCTTGGTCATAGCTTACGTCTGGGCCAACTGTGACAAAAACCATCATGTGATTAATAAGCTTGGAGGTCATTTATTCTTGTATCATTTTTGTTCCTATTGTTATACGGGGATCATTTATATTTAGATATACATATATTTTTCCCACATTGCCTTGCACCCCACTATTTTATATTGTCTTTGTGAATTTACATCACTGCATTGCTATTTGTAACTATTTCCAGTTGTTTATATGGTTTCTACTAGGGATGAGCAAATCGATGCGGATGAAGTGGAATTTGATTCCAATTTCAGGGAAAAACTTGATTAGCCTGAATTTGTGGTAACAAATCTATTTGTCCCCAAAATGGAGGTGTCATGGTTTACAAAGCTGTGTTTGTCCCAAAAAATGGAGGACACATGCTAGAAAACTGAAAACATTGGAATGTAGCATCACCCATAATTTCATTCACACAGGTGATCAGCAGGTAGCTAACCCCTGTGTGATGGTACAAACCTTTAAAAACACAGTACTTTGCATGATCGCAACACTCCAATTAATGTAGCGGAGTACAGCAGCGAAGAGCAGTGTAGTGTCGTGCAGTGTGTGTGGGGGGGGGGGGGGGGCAGCATTGATACAAAGGTCATTCTAATTGCCACCTGTTCCCTACAACCTACAGATCCTGTAGTCTTCTCCTCAAACAAATGCAAATCAAGTTGCCATTCGCCCCCTACCCCCTCCACCTATGTTACTGTTCCTGTTTTGGGACACCTCATGCTGTTTCACACACAAATGCAGAATGCAGAGACGGCAGACGAAATGAGAGCAAGATGAGGAACATCTGAAAGAGAGATTAAAAGAGAGAATAGGAAAACAAGATGTTGGGATTATAAAAAAGAACAGAAAGGCAAGAAGGGAAAGGAAAAGAAGTTTACAGAGAGTACAATTGAAGTAATGTGCATAGAGAGACATGCTGATCGTGTTCTATGTAAAATGTCTGTATGGTGTTGCTGGCCTCCCCCTAATGGAGGAACCCCCAAGCTACTGACCTGTGACCTGTCACTCATGGTCCTAGCTTCAGCTTCCTTGCAGATCACCTTGCCCACCTGTGTATGTTATTTTTGTTATTGCTCAAACTGGACTTAGCAGAGGGGGGTGTTTGGAGTGTTACAAAATTCATTGTGCCCAGTGGCCAAGAGCAAGATCTCTCCAGCAGGGCCATATGCACACAAAACATGTTAAATTACTTAAATGCTTTCACTTTTGTCTGTCTGAAAATAAAGAGGTTAGAGCTGCTGTCTTAAAGTAAATGTTGACACAGCAGAGCACTGTATAATACTTAAAGTGGACCAACACCGAGAGGTGATCGGCCCAGAAATCTATAAGATTCCCGGGCTGATCACCTCCCACCCCGCGGGACATCCGAGATCGGGATGTCCCGCGGGGTGAAACCCCCCCAGACACCCCAAATCGCGCCCCTGTAGGCGTGCGCGCGCCCGCGCCGGCCGTCTGTGAATGGCCGGCGCGGGCGCCGAAAGTGACGCGAGGGAGGCGGCGGCAGCCGCTTGGACGTTCCTGATCCCCGCCTGGACGTTGGCGGGGATTGGACCGTCCAGTCACATGGGAGCGGGGACAGGTAAGGATTTGGGGCTTTCTGGGGGGTTTCACACAGCGGGGCACCCCCGATCGGGGTGCCCCGCCGAAGTGGACCAAAACCCAGGATAGTCAAAATCCTGGGTGTTGGTCCACTTTAAATGCATACATTGAAGCCTGTTTGAACCAACGATGTACTGTCTGTTTCCAGTCAAATTGAATGTCTTACTTGTTATGCCTCCTGCTGCTATGTGGTCTGTCTGATTACCTGTCTTTTCCTATTTAGGCTGTGCCCCAAATCAACCAACTCCCAGAATGTATACAGACCTCCCCACACATTGAAAAAGTAAATAAACTAATGCCATGACCTGCTGAGTGGAAGCCACCAATGTTGGACCTCTTTTGTGGCCAGGCCCATACTAGGGTATTGACTTACCTGCCCTAATGTTCTGCTCTGTGTGTAACCCAGCCTACCACCTGGATCATTAGTTTTTGGAATGTCCATGAGATCTCCACAGCTGCACATCCATGATATTGGACCTAAGGCTTTGATATTTTATAATATACTTTAGGCCTTCTGTTGTCTGTGTTGTGCACTAGGCCTTCTGTGTATTCTAAGCATACAGCACGTCCTGCTCCATCTAAAGGAGGATTAAAAGGGTAATCCTCCGCCTGAGGGCGCTGTTCACTGCAGACATGCAAAAACAGGCTCCTCCCGGCCCTACATATACCGAGGGACCTCTCACGAATCCCCAGATTTCTCTGCAGTGCTCACTGCGAAGACATGAAGTATCGCGCTCTTGCAGGCGAGCGGGGCTTTACAGCCCGAGGCCCTGCGGGACTATTTCCACCCGTCCTCCTTGTGAAGAATATGCCTCCCAGCCTGGGCTGCGTTGGTCGGGTGAAGGTAGGCAGCACCGTATGTACTTATGGAGCTAAGCTCCACCACAATCCCCCACCATAGGGTAGGCGGTCAAGGCTAATGGTGAGCCTTCAGAGGATGCCCCTCCCGCATCAGTGCCCCACGCCCCGTATAGCGGTGAACCCCATGTATTGGGTCACCTTCCTCCCTAGTTCCCCCCTTTATTGGGGGGAAAAAGAGGGGGGGGGGTTGTGTGTACGATGGCCTAACCTTGCCCTATTACACTAGTGTGCTTATAGCCCTTAACGGTTTATCGGGTGTCAGAGCCGCACTTTACATTGGTTGTATTGTCAGCTTAAAAAATATATTGAAGGAACGCACACCACAATGTTTCTTGCTTATGCAAATAATTGTATTCCAAAGTTCACAAAAATATACAAAGAGGCATTCATAATGAAAAGTCATATTCAAGAGCTTAACATTAAGAAAATATAAAGAATCAAGTGTAAACACTGAAAAAAGATCAGCATCTATGGCAGCTGACCAATACTGCCACCTGGTGGGCACATCCAAACATAGTAAACATATGCACATTGAAAAAAATAGGGCTCATAGCCCAAAGCTTGTTTAGATGACTCAATTGAAAAAGGATGAGCTTACAGTAGGCAAGTGAAGACAGCCGTTAATCAGAGCAACAGAGCAGTTCTATACAGAAGTGTCTACAATATATACAACAGTGCTCATATATATACAGTGCGCAGAAAACCAAAAGCAAACAGACTGCAGTGCTACAATATGCTGACATAACATTACCAGGGTGAGATCGCTCGCTAGAACGTTTCAGGGCAACACAGCCCTTTCATCAGCTGAGCGATGCTGAGGCACCGCAAACCGCGCGTTTATATGCGCATAATTTCCCCTTGGCCGGCCAATCAGCGCGCGCCAGCACACAACCAATCAGGCGCGTGCTGACGCCGCAGTCATGTGACGTCGTCCCGGCCAACCGCACACAGGTGGTTTATCTAACCACCAAAATGGCGGCGGCGCACGGGGCGACGACACATGGAGCCTCACACATCTTTATTTAAAAACGGGAAGAGACAAACAAGCAAAATGTCATTAAAAGATAATGTAGGCTGAAGGGGTTCCATCTCAGGGAAATTTGAGCGGTTTTTCATTCTTGACAACGCAGGTAAGTATTTACAACCTGCGGGAATATATGAAAACATTTTAGTTGTTTATTATTTTATGAAATGCACATGAATATAAACCACTTAAAGGGGAACACACAGGAAATCCAAAACAGAAAAAAATGAACTAGTAATTTGCCATTTGCAACCTGAGCATTAAATTAAACCCAGTTAAATGCATTTCAACTAATGAACAATCCAACTAGGAGAATAGAATCCTACAGTGTGTCCCCTAAAGGAGAACCCTAGCCAATTTAGAAAGAAACAAGGATAGTCAGGAACAAAACAAAAAATATATACAAATGGGGATAATTAAAAGAATATAGTCACCTATGGTAATGAGTCCCTAAAAAAACGGTGAAAAATCAAGATCCTTATTCAGACCTCTCGGGGCTTTAGTATCTAATCTATAAATCCAATCTAACTCTCTTTGGAGTAACAAGCGGTTACGATCCCCACCCCTTCTGGGGGTATGCACTTGATCTATCACGATGTAGCGCAATTGACTGATCTGATGCCCAGATTGTAAAAAATGCCGGGCAATTGATGAAGTGACGTCACCGCGTCGGATGCAGCTATGATGCTCGCTTATACGCGTGCGAATCTCACGTATAGTTTTCCCTACATAGCCGAGCCCACAGGGGCATTTGATCAGATAAATCACATATTTACTAGAGCAGTTGAAAAATTGTCGGATTTTGTATCTTCACCCCGTGTGTGGGTGTGTAAACGAGTCACCCTTCATAACGTAGTTGCACTGACTACAATGTCCACAGGTATACATTCCTTGTGGCTTTTGCCTCGTTGTGAGCCATTCTAATCCTGGAGTTTGTATTGTTGCCATAGGTGATATCTTATGGTCAGCTCTGATCAAGTTACTACGTAGATTAGGGGGTCTCTTCCTAACCATCAAGGGAGGTTGTGTGAAAATTTCTGGGAGCCTGTTGTCTGCCCCCAGAATGTGCCAATGTTTGCGGATTATCTGTTCGATCTGAGGTGATTTAGTCGAATAGACTAATGGAATAGGTAGTCGTTGTTCTGGTGCCCTAGGTCTATGCTCAAGAAGAGATTCCCTAGTGCGTGCAAACGCTTTTGTTTTGGCCGCATGTACAACTGAGGGATCATACCCTCTCTCAAGAAAATCCTGTGCCATCTCATCCGCCCGTCTCAAAAAAGTGGCATCGTCATGTGTAATTCGTCTAATCCTAATAAACTGACTAAAAGGAAGGCCTTCTTTAAGTCTTTTTGGATGGAAGCTTCCCGCCCGGAGGTAGGTGTTCCGGTCCGTCGGTTTTTGATACAAGTCTGTGACTAAATGTGAGTCAGATTTGATGACCATAACATCCAAGAAGTGTACCTGGACCTGACTATGTTCAAGGGTGAATGTGATAGTGGGAGTTTTATGATCCAGCCTATCTTTAAAGATAAGAAGCTCCTGTTCGGTTCCCTGCCAGATGAAGAATATGTCATCAATGTAGCGCCACCATGTAAGTACATGATTGTGAAAGTCCCTATCAGTATATACATGTCTATTTTCGAAATCTGCCATAAATAAGTTGGCGTAAGCTGGGGCCACATTGGACCCCATAGCAGTCCCCTGTAACTGAAGAAAAAAGTCTTCCCGGTATCTAAAATAATTCCTGGTCAAGACGGCTTCTAATAGGTGTATGCAAAAAAGATTGAAGTCCAATGAGCCATCCATCGATGCCAGGGTATCCCTTATGACATCAATGCCTGCTCTATGGGGAATGGAGGTGTAAAGGGATGCAACGTCCATGCTACATAAAAAGATATCTGGTGGAATCGTATCGATCTGATTAAGTTTAGTTAGAAAATCCCCGGTGTCTAAGAGAAATGATCTAATCTGCATTACCTTCGGCTGTAAAATACGATCAAGGAAAGTTGCAATGGGCTGGAAAATCGAATTCGTTCCGGCAACGATTGGCCTCCCCGGTGGGTTGGTTAAACTTTTGTGAATCTTCGGGAGCACATAGAAGACAGGGGTTAAAGGATATTCATTAGTCAAAAATTTCTGTATGTTAGTGTCAATTATCTCATGTTCTATGGCTGAGTTAATGATCTCTCCTATTTCGACCTGTATTTCATGCAAAGGGTCACATTCAAGTCTTTTGTAAACCGTGGAATCACTGAGTTGTGCCATGACCATGTCATGGTATTGGTCCCTACTCATGGCCACCGTCAGCTACAATGCCTTTACTGTATTTCACTCGGCGTGTACGGCGGCTCTGTTCGCGGACGCTACGGCGTTTATTTTTTCTATTCCATCCTGTCATATTTTTCTGAGGTAATTCACTCGGTCTGGTTTTCAGACGTTGCTAACTACTGTTTCTGATTGGCTATTCCTTCGAGCTTCGCGCTCTCCGGGGGGGGGGGGGGGCGTGGTCTGGTTTGGTGCGTTCCGCGTCGCCTTCAGCTCTGGCCCGCCCTTCGAGGTTCGCTTGGCGCCATTTCCTTCTCACGCGCGCGTGGTGAAGACTGTCCTCCCCTCGCTGTTCTGTAAGTGCCCTCATGGGCGGCCCTTTCTTCAGCTTTTGCTTTTTCTCGCTTGGCTCTGACATCCTTGTTCCCCTTGTGTCTTTCAGACCGTGTACTTTGGTGGCTTCTCCCGGCCCGGTCCTGTCTTTCAAATACTACTCCCACTTCCCTGCGGGTCATTGGGGCATCCAGGGTTGCTTTCTAGCGTCAATCCCTACTGGCTTATTGTACCTAATAATCACCATATAGAGGCATCTCAGGATATTGTGAACGGGGTTTCTTCGAGACAAGCCCGTCTGTGTGTAGCTTGTGGGGTCTTGCCTAGCAGCGGTGACAATGCACGGGTCTGCGTTCCTTGTGCACAGCAGGCGCTTGCCGGTCTTCCCGCCTCTTCTGAGGCTGGGCCTGCTCCTCGCATCACTTCACCTACTCCCCCAAGTCTGAGCCTAACCCCCAATACCAGCGGGGATTCTCATACTGATTTGGCCACTAGATTGGCTAGTGTTGAAAACTTGATAGCTGGCTCCTTAGCGCGTAAGGCCACTGCCAAGAGGCGGCATTTGAATCCTGAATCGACTATATTTCCTATAGAGTCTGATGATGTACTGCTTTCTTATGCACATCCCCCCTCAGACGAAGGGGAGCTGTTCTCTGACTCGGGGTCATACGACGACGAGTCCAGGGGACAGGAGGAGTCTGGTTCCGAACATTGGTCCTCGGATGACATTGATAGACTGTTGGCCCAGATCTTTGATGTATTGTCCCTCTCTCCCCCTGCCGCGGCTCCCCGGCAAAGGGGTGATCTGTTTCACACCGCTAGGGCACGGTTGGAATTTCCTGAACAAACCCATTTTAATAGCCTTGTGCTGAGCGAATGGGAACACCCCAGCAAACTTCATGGGGTTCCTAAAAGTGTGGATAAGAAATATCCATTCCCTGCTGACCTGGTCAAGTGCTGGACATCGCCACCCGAGGTCGATGCCCCAATTTTAAGTCTGTCCAACACCTCTATTATGCACTCCCCCGACACTACTACGCTGCGGGATTCTGAGGACCGGCGTGTTGACCAACTGGCATGCCATGCCTTTGCATTTGGGGGAGCGTCGCTCCGCCCGGTTTGCGCCTTAGCCATTACGGCGGTGGCGCTCAGGACTGTGGTTAGGAATGCTCTAGAAGGTGCGGATGAGTTGCCCTCTGATGCTGCCAATGCTCTGGCCACCTGTGAAACTTTTGTTAACTTTATCCTATCGGCATCGGATGATGCTATTAAGCTGAGCGCTAGATCTTCTGCTCTGGTGGTAGCCATACGCCGTGCGGTCTGGGTGCGCCAATGGGCCGCTGATAACGCCGCCAAGAAGGCCCTTATGGGGCTTCCATTTAAGGGACTGCGCCTGTTTGGAGAAAGGTTAGACATTTTCGCCAAGGGTGGCAAGTTGCCCCAGCGCAAGCGTCAGACTCGGCCCTTTCGTGGCCCAAGCTCCCATTCGACCCCCTACCGTGGGGCTAAGCAGGGCAGAGGAGTGTCCTTCGCTGGGTCTCGCGCAGATTCCTGGAACAAGAACAGAGGACGCCGTCCCGGTTCCTCCTGGGGGCCCAAGCCCAAAGCCCCTCCCAAGACCCCCAGGCATGAAGGGGCGCCCTCGCCCGTCAGGGTGGGGGGACGTCTACAGCACTTCGAGCAGGTTTGGAGATGCCACGTCTCAGACCGGTGGATTCAGGAGGTAGTGTCCTCCAGTTACAAGATAGAATTTGCTGTACGGCCCCCTACCAGGTTTGTTGGGTCCCGGATCCCACAGGATCCTGCCTCAGCTCAGGTCTTGTTGCTGGCCGTGCAGGACCTTCTGGATCTAGGGGTCGTTTGCAAGGTCCCCTTAAAAGACAGGGGCATGGGGTTCTATTCCAACCTTTTCACAGTGCCCAAGAAGGACGGGTCAGTCAGGCCCATTCTGGACTTAAAAATCCTCAACAAATTTGTCAGAAACAAACATTTTCGTATGGAAACCTTGTGCTCGGCCATCGCTTCGCTGTGCCCGGGGGACTTTATGACGTCCGTGGACATCAAGGATGCTTACCTTCACGTTCCGGTGTTTCCAGGACACCAAAGGTTTCTCAGATTTGCGCTGCTGGATCAGCATTACCAATTCGTGGCCTTGCCATTCGGCCTCACGTCGGCTCCCAGGGTATTCTGGACTTAAAAATCCTCAACAAATTTGTCAGAAACAAACATTTTCGTATGGAAACCTTGTGCTCGGCCATCGCTTCGCTGTGCCCGGGGGACTTTATGACGTCCGTGGACATCAAGGATGCTTACCTTCACGTTCCGGTGTTTCCAGGACACCAAAGGTTTCTCAGATTTGCGCTGCTGGATCAGCATTACCAATTCGTGGCCTTGCCATTCGGCCTCACGTCGGCTCCCAGGGTATTCACCAAGGTGCTGGCAGGGGTGATGTCCCTGTTAAGGCTAAGGGGCATACGTGTGTTGCCCTACCTGGACGATATACTCATCACCTCTCGGTCTCTGCGGCAGGCAGAGCTGGACACTCGGCTGGTAGTGTCCACACTGGAGTCCTTCAGCTGGGTGATCAATTACCCCAAGTCCTCTCTGTCCCCCTCCTCGGTGGCCCCGTTCCTGGGGATGATTCTGGATACAGTTCAGTCAAGGATATTCCTTCCTCAGCAGAAGGTGGAAGCTCTGACAACGCAGGCGAGCTCCCTGCTTTCGAGCCCTCATCCCTCCATCCGGCAGGGAATGCAGTTGGTGGGCTTGATGGTGGCAAGCTTCGAGGCGGTGCCCTTTGCCCAGTTCCATCTGAGAACTCTGCAGCTTCACCTTCTGTCAGTTTGGAACAAGAACCCAGCGTCCTTGGACGAGACCTGGGTGCTCCCCCCCTCGGTCAGACAATCCCTTGCGTGGTGGCTGGACCACAGGAATTTGACAAGGGGCAGATCCTTCCTGGCCCCCTCCTGGGAGACGGTCACAATGGATGCCAGTCTGTCGGGTTGGGGGGGTTCTGGAAGTCCCTGCGCTTCCAGGGGAGGTGGGACCCTCAGGAGGCCCATCTACCCATCAATATCTTGGAACTCAGGGCGGTCAGATTGGTGCTGGAACAATTGACCCATCACCTGAGGGGTCTGGCAGTTCAGGTACGCTCAGACAACAGAACGGCGGTTGCCTACATCAACCATCAGGGAGGGACCCGGAGCAAGGGGGCTCTCCAGGAAGTATCTCGGATTCTAACATGGGCGAAGGCCAATGTCCAATGCATCTCGGCTGTCTACATTCCGGGGGCGGAGAACCTGCTGGCAGATGCTCTGAGCAGGGGGTCGTCTCGTCAGGGGGAGTGGTCCCTCTGCAACAGGGTATTTCAGACCCTGTGTCACCGTTGGGGGGTGCCAGATGTGGATCTGTTTGCGTCCTGTCACAATCACAAGCTCCCGTGCTTTGTATCCCTCTCTCAGGATCCTCTGGCTCTGGCCACGGATGCCCTGTCCATGTCTTGGAGGGAGTTTCGACTCCTGTATGTGTTTCCACCAATTCCCCTTCTGGGCCAGTTCTGCGTTCTGCGCAAGATTGCTCTAGAAGGGGTACCCGCGATTCTGGTGGCCTCAAGGTGGCCAAGAAGAGTGTGGTTCGCGGACGTGGTTCAAATGGCAGTAGATCAGTACGATCTGCCAAGGTTGCCAGATCTTCTAACTCAGGGGTCTCTACGCCATCCCAATTTACTAACTCTGGCTTTGACGGCTTGGCTGTTGAAACCTCCATCTTGATGGAGAAGGGTTTGTCTGCGTCTGTAGTGGCTACTATGGTGCAAGCCAGGAAAAAGACTTCCTCTGCTATCTATTATAGAGTCTGGCGTTCTTACATTGACTGGTGTGAGTCCAGGTCTCTTCCCTGCCGGGAATTCTTAGTCTCTAGGGTGCTGGAGTTTTTACAACATGGTCTAGACTTAGGTCTCAAGCTTAGTACTCTGAAGGGTCAGGTTTCGTCCCTGTCTATCTTCTTTCAGAAGACCTTTGCCCAGCATCCCCTGATCAAGACCTTCTTTCAGGGGGTCACTCATGTGCGTCCCCCTCGAAAACCTATGGTACCTGTTTGGGATTTAAACTTGGTTTTATCGGCTCTGCAGGGTGCTCCCTTTGAGCCTATTCAGGAGGCTGCTCTCGCTGTTCTCACGCTCAAGGTCGTTTTTCTGGTAGCTATCACTTCTGTTAGGCGTGTGTCTGAGTTGGCTGCCTTATCTATTCAGCCTCCCTACTATGAGAGACACCAGGATAAGGTGGTGTTCCGCTTCAAGACAGACTTTCTGCCTAAAGTGGTGTCTGCATTTCATTTGAATCAAGATATTGTACTTCCTTCTTTGTGCCCTAACCCTAGTAACCCCAAGGAAAGGGTTTTGCATTCCTTGGATGTGGTTAGGTGCGTCAAGTATTACCTAGTTATCACTAAGGCTTTCAGGAAGACTGATGCTCTCTTCGTTGTGCCTCACGGGCCTAGGAAGGGTTTGGCTCCTGCCAAGTCTGCCATCAGTAAATGGATTCGTCAGGCTGTGGTTCAGGCCTATTCTACTAAGGGGAAGACTCCCCCCTTCCGTCTTACTGCCCATTCTACTCAGGCTGTTGGGGCTTCTTGGGCTTTCCAGCACCAGGCCTCTGTTGAACAAGTTTGCAAGGCCGCTACTTGGTCTTCTGTTCATACCTTTACTAAGTTTTACAAGGTTGATGTTAGGGCCTCAGCTGATGCTGTGTTTGGCCGCAAGGTTTTGCAGGCGGCAGTGGTATAAACTGCTTGCTGTTGCCTTTTCTGTTGGGGATCCCACCCTACCTTACGGACACTGCTATTGGATGTCCCATGTGTAAGTATTTAGATGGAGCAGGACGTGCTGTATGCTTAGAATAATACAATTTTGTTAAATACTCATCTGTAGAATTGGTATTATACGCATACAGCACATCCTGCTCCAACCCACCCTGGTTTTCACTTTGTTCTGGATCCCCTGTATGGTGATTGTTATCATTGTTATTATTGCCAGTTTCTGGGTGGTTGGTTTCTCACGGCTTTCCTTCTCACTGCTTTTCAATGCTGGGGATTTGTGGGAGGTCCCTCGGTATATGTAGGGCCGGGAGGAGCCTGTTTTTGCATGTCTGCAGTGAACAGCGCCCTCAGGCGGAGGATTACCCATGTGTAAGTATTTAGATGGAGCAGGACGTGCTGTATGTGTATAATACCAATTCTACAGGTGAGTATTTCACAGAATTGTATTTTTGTGTTTATCTATGTTTCTCTTTCATTTTACGTCAGACCATCAGTAGAATTCAGTAACAATGGGGTTAACCTCTCAGCCAAAGGGCATGGACTGCAATACAAAGGCGTTGCTCCTCCTCCCGGCCTATACCCTTCCGTCTGATTCTTTCTTGCCGTTGGAACTGGACCGCATTTATTTTTTGTTTTTAAGGATTATACGTTGGAAATGGAGGCGTTGGAAGCCCTGACTGTTTCTTGGCCCTTATACTCCTCTGATCTGGATGGACCCACTATGCCAATTCAGGTAAGCTGTATCCGGATCAGGATGGTAATGGTAAGCGCCAGGGTCCTGGGGAGCTTTGGGGTGTCATTGGCACACTGGGCTGAAGACTTTCATTTAAAAAGCAATCAGCTGCAGGTTTCTGTCTGGTGAGCCTGATTGGGGGTGACCAGGGGAATAATTTTCCATCTTTAATTGCTCTTTCCCACGTGTTAATGGTGTTGTTTTACATGTTGTAAAATTCAAAATTCACACGCCTTTAAGGGGGCGGAGCCAGGGTGGCAGGATGGATCAGGCGACTTCCTTCCGCTGGCAGCGAGGAAAGCTCGCTGTTTCAGCCACCGCCTCTGGATGTTTTTCGTCTAGGCTGAGAACCGGCTTCCCCGGCCAGAACGCGCACAGTTCTCCGCCTTACAGCACCTCTTGTCAGCCGCTGCCTCTGGATGATTTTGGGCTAGGTTGAGCACCTAGCACTGCCGACGCTGACGGTTCTCCTTCTGGCTTACTGCGCTTCTTGTCGGCCGCCACCTCTGGAACATTTTCGGCTAGCCAAACTATCTAGCGCCGCTGGTTCTCTTCCAGCTTACATTGCTTCTTGTCGGGCGCCGCCTCTGGAACAATTTCGGCCAGACGAAGTACCAAGCAACGCTCCTCTGGCTTACAGCGCTCTTCTTCCCCACGAGCGGGGTCATTTTTCCGGCCGTGCTGCCGCATAACCTCGCTGCGACGTGTGGTTCTCTGCACGGCGCTCCCCTGCCAAACGCTCGGGTTCCTGCCCAGCAGGGGGGAGGGCTGCTTCTGAGCCGCTACACGGCCACCCTCATGCGGACCTAAACCTTTAGGTAAGTTAAATTAATTTTAGTTTCATATGTTTATTGTGTATTGATATTATGTTTATTAATATTTCTATAGTTTTTTTGTCTCATAGATTGTGGGAAAGGGAAGACGATTACGTGGTTCACTCCCTGAGGTCTCAGAGTAGTCACTTGTGACTATCGAGAACTGTAATATACTTGGTCTCAGATCCCCAGGGACATAGACTAGTATTATTTTCACCATGACTGAGGCATCTTGGGTAATCAGATTTGTTCTTAGCAGATACCGTAGATTTACCCCGTGTCCAGTATGCAGGTAGGTGGCACTGGCCGAGGATAGCATGGTGTGAAGGGATTATGCTACGGTAGTGGCAGTTGTCTCCCCCTGCAAAAGTTCTGACCCCTGTTGCCGTTGCCCTCTGAGCCTTAAAGCCCCCTCGGCAGCCCTCAATCAGACTTAAACCTTTAGAGAGTCATTCAAGAAGTATCAGCTACTAAGGTTTTTAAAGAAGAAAAATCCTGAGTTTGAAGAGGATATAGTGGCTGCCATTGTCTCCCATGATGAGTTATACATTGGGGCGGATTCATCCAATAGGGCCTTGGATTCAGAGTCCTCTACACAAGGGGGCACTCCTTGGATGGTTGGATTACTTCCATTCTGGTATCCCGTTCCTGCAGATCAGATTGAATTATGGCCTTGTCCTCCTGAGGTGGATGCTCCAATGTCAGGTTTTTCTATGACTTTGTTATGCCATCCTCTGATAGTGCTTCTCCAAAGGATCCAGCGGATAAGCGCATAGATCAGGTGGCACGTCATGCTTATTCTATTATGGGGTTGACTTTACGACCAGCCTGTGCTACATCCAAAGCATCTTTGGCGAGCGACTCTAAGACTTGTTCGGGTCATTTACGGAAGTCATGCTCCCAGTTCATCAAATATAGTTTGGACATCAATAGTATGTTATCTTGGTTAGGGATGATTGATCAGATTAAGGGCCAGAGGCCTAGCTCTGGTGGTAGCTTTAAGTCGTGCTTTATGGCTAGGCAGGAGTCAGCTGACGCAGCTTCTTAAAGGAATCTGACGGTCTCCCCTTTAAAGAGGGACATGGTAAGGGAGGCTACTGGTGGTAAGTCTTCTGCAGTTTGCTCCTATTTGAAGGCTGCATGTAACAGATCTTTGGATACAGGAGGTCGTATCCTCAAGTTACAGGTTCAAAGGAGCCAGACCTCCTCAGAGATTCTTTTAGTCAGGGGTATCTCCCCCGAAAAGCATAAGCAATGAGATCAGCTGTATCTCGCTTTTTAGAGATTGGAATAGTTTGTCCTGTTCCTCTCTTAGAGAGAGGTCAGGGAATTTACTTCAATTTGTTCATAATTTTCAAGTAGGATGGTTTGGTGCGCCCAATATTAGATCACAAGGGCCTCAACGAGTGCATGGAATCTTTAAGATCCACAGTATTGTCACTCCAGCCGGGGAATTTTATGACCACAGTGGATATAAAGGATGCGTACCTACACATTCCAATTTTTCCGGTCATCATAAATATCTATGTAATGCCTTACTTAGATGATCTGTTCATATGGGCCCCAATATTTCAGTAGGCCCAGAAATCTACACAGATTGTCTTATCAACATTAGGAGAATTCGGCTGGATAGTCAGCTATCAAGGGTCAAATATCATTCCTTCAAGAGTTTTTTTCTTTTTTGGGAATGTCATTAGTGACTTCTCAGGTCAAGGTAGGTGTTCTTCCAGAACAGAAGAGACTTTTAATTTAGGCCAGGGTCCAGGGTCTCTTGACCTGCCCTCACCCGACTAATCGTCAAGGATGTGTCTGTTGGGCCTGATGGTGTCTTGCTTCGAGGCAGTGCCCTTTGAACATGTTCACACAAGACCCCTGTAGATGGAATTGCTCTCAATCTGGGATCAGGACCCACAGAATCTGGATCATGCCTTTTGTTTGACACATCCAACAAGGCAGTCCCTAACCTGGCAGCTGGGTTCTCAGCCTCTTCAGATCAGCAAATCATTCCTTCCAGTATAGTGGAAGATCATCACTACGGATGCTAGTCTAACAGGTTGGGGGGTGTCATGGAGTCGCAAATGATCCAGGGACAATGGAGTCTGGAGGAGAGCGATTCAATTGTGTGTCACACATTGGACATTCCATATGAGAGGGCATACCGTCCAGATTCAAATACTCCATCAGACGGCGGTGGCATATATCAACAACCAGGGAGGCACCAGAAGCAGGAAAGCCCTCATGAAAGTGAGCCGGATCTTACTTTGGGCTGAGAAGCAGGTTCCATGCATCTCAACAGTACACATACCAGGAGTACACTACTCGCAGGCTGATCATCTCAGCAGAGCGACCCTGCATCAGGGGAAATGTCTCTCAGTCAGAGGGTCTCTTTCAATCCTTAGGCATACGCTGGGGGATCCCAGACGTAGATCTCTTTGCGTCACGGCACCATCAAAGGGTTCCGAAGTTTGTGCCCCAGGCCAGAGATCCTTTAGCAATAGCAACGGATGTTCAGACTCTTTAGTGGTCAGCATTCGAGCTTGTTTATGCATTCCCTCTGATTCCACTTCTGGGTTGAGTACTAAAAAGCTCACAAGAGAGTGAGTAACAACCATTCTGGTGGCTCCTCAGTGGAGCTGGTTCTCAGACATAGTAAGGATGTCAGAGGGCCACCCGTGGAGGTTTCCCAACAATCCAGATCTTCTCACACAGCGGCCTCTAAGGCATCCTAATTCACAAGTTCTGGCTTTGACGGCCTGGCTATTGAATCCTTCATCTTGGCAGAAAGGGGGTTTTCTGCCAGAGTCATCCAGACTATGATTCAGGCCAGGAAGAATTCTTCATCAATGATCTACTATAGAGTCTGGCAAGCATGTATTGCTTGGTGTGATATCTATTGGCTTGGGCAGATACCTTTTTTTTTTCAGAAACCCATAGCTGGGAATAAGTTTAGGAAGACTTTTTTTTACAGGGAGTCACTCATGTGCGTGCTCCTCGTAAACCACTTCTGCTCTTCAGGTTCCTATTCTGAACCAATAGCAGATGCGTCATTAAGTTTATTGACTTCTAAGGTTATCTTTTTAGTGGCAATAACCTCAGTAAGGCAGGTTTCTGAGTTGCTTTATCGGTTAAGTCTCCTTATTTAGTGTTAAATAAGGACAAGGCTGTCCTTATAAGGGGTTTCCCCTTTTCATCTCAATGGAAAAGTGGTTTTGCTTTCCTTATGTCTTTTCTATTGTTCAATAAGGAAAGGGTTCTTCACTCGCTGGATGTAGTGAGAGCACTAAGATACTATCTCACTGCTACACAATCTTTCCGCAGGTCAGACTCCTTATGTTTCATACTTGAGGGTCCATGGAAAGGTCTACCATCAGCCGATGGATTAGAGAGGCAGTGGTAAGAGCCTATGTCTCTAAAGGGAAGGATCCTCCCTTTTAGGATTACTGCTCATTCACCTTTTCACCATCAAACTTCAGCAGAACAAGTATGCAAAGACGCTCCTTGGACTTCAGATTATACATTTATACATTTATCAAATTTTATAAGGTAAATGTTAGAGCCTCGGTGGATGCCGCTTTTGGTAGAAAAGTATTACAGACAGTCGAAAACAAAATGTGTTTGGAATTTTTTATTCCTGATAGAAGGGAATAAGTACTGCTTTTGGAGGTCCCAATCCTGACTGAATTACTCTGATGGCCTGAAGTAAATTAATTTGGAAAAATGTAAGCCCTGATATATACAGGCTAATTGCATAGGACATTTTGAGGGTAATTAAATATCTTTATCCTCAAAGGACCGGAAAGCTCCAGATCTGCAATATAAGGGTGTATGAACCAGATTTCTCTGAGGTACAAGAAATAACAATATGTTATGTAGATTGAACAAATATATGATGTAAAAGGATGAGGAAATCATAAAGAGCATCCCAACTTCCTTAACGAGGTACATAAGCATAAAGAAAGATACTGTTATGATATTGTAAAAGTAAGATGATATTTGATAACACAAATGCTCTCACATAATGAGAATCCCGTTTCTTTTAAATAAGGGCACGGAGGAAGCCAATATAGGAGGCGAAACATGTCTGCCCAATCAGGAAGGAATTATGAATCCAACTGATTACCAAGACAGCAGGGAGAAATGTATTACACACATATTTGAAAAATGTGATTAGTGCATTATATATGTACCAATATGTGTTGAACATTATGTAAATAATGAAGATCATGTAAATAATGAATTGAGAGCTCAGAGAGTATGGATTTGTAAATACATGTATTTTAAAGAATAATATATTCATAAATCAATTTTGAATATCAAAAGGTGTGGTCTAGGTCAAAAGCGTATTTAGATCTCCCCCCCACGGGTCCTATTCAAGAATCGACATGTTTTTGGTGGCGCATGGCTCTCTCCATCGTGTCATTGACTCGGAGATTGGCTGCATCACCATCTCGGATCATGCCCCGATCTCGATCAGACTTGCGCTCCCATTTCCAGGGCCGAGAAGCTGGTCTTGGCGTCTTAATAATTCCCTACTGGGGGACGAAAGGGTTGTGTCCGAGCTACAGAAAGAGATAAAGGAATTCTTTGAAATAAATAAATCACCCGAGATTAGCCCGGGGCTTCTGTGGGAGACCTTTAAGTGCTATATCAGGGGGACCCTCATAAAGATGGGTACGAGGCTGAAAAGAGAAAAGTCGGAGTGCGTTCTGAAGCTGTTGAATGAGATTAGAAACTTGGAGGCCCTGCATAAGAAATCTCTCGCTGTTGCTCATCTATCAGAGTTGACAGCAGCCAGAGAAAAACTTAAACTGCTCTGTTGCGATAGGCTCAAAGCCCAAAAAGCCAAATGTAGGGGTAAATTTTACGAATCCGGGGATAAGTGTGGCAAGCTTTTGGCTCGAGCTCTACGGGTGGAGAGGGCGAAGGCCTATATCCCGAAGATAGCTGACTCGGGAGGCGGGGTGGTTCACCTCGTAGGGGAGATCACGGAGGTCTTTAAGAAATTTTACGAAGGGCTATATAATCTCCCGGGGAGGGAGGGCGGGGAGAGTGAAGAGGCGATGCAACAATATATTAGAGAGTCCGGCCTCCCGAGCTTACCGAGTGAGATAGTGGAAGAACTGGAGGGACCAATCTTGGTAGAGGAGATCCAGAAAGCGATAGCGGGGACCGCTGGGGGGAAAGCGCCAGGCCCAGACGGCTTCACGATTGAATTTTACAAGAAGCTGCTCCCTTTATTGGCACCGGAATTATCGGAAGCCTTCAATTCATTCAAATCGCCGGGCTCCGTTCCCCCAGACTCACTTAGGGCGTTTATATCAGTTATCCCAAAGGAGGGGAAGGACCCGGGCCTTTGCGCTAGTTATAGGCCGATCTCCTTGCTGAATACGGATCTTAAGATCTTCGCGAAGATACTTGCCTCCAGGATGGCCCCCCACCTACATCACATCATAGCACTGGATCAGGTTGGCTTTATGCCGCATAGAGAGGCAAGAGACAATACTATTAAAGTTCTTAACTTGATCCAGTGGGCCCAAAAAAGTGGTGTGCCGTCTCTTTTGCTTGCCACCGATGCGGAGAAGGCCTTTGATAGAGTTAATTGGAGCTTCATGCAGAATACTCTCAGACATATTGGCCTTGGTCCTAATGCTATAGGCTGGATAAGTGGCTTGTATAGTGCCCCCTCCGCATCGGTGCGAGTGAATGGAGCGCTCTCGAGCTCCTTCCGTATCACAAATGGAACGAGACAGGGGTGCCCCCTCTCCCCCCTGATTTTTATACTCACCTTGGAACCCCTTTTATGTAAAATTCGCAACAATGTTGACATTAAGGGAATGGGTGACCACGCGGGTAGTTACAAGGTTGCGGCATTTGCCGATGACCTGATCTTTGGGTTGACGCTCCCTGAGACCTCTATACCGAACCTTATGAGAGAATTAAAACAATATGGAGGCCTGTCAGGGTACAGGATTAACTATCAAAAATCCGAGGCCCTCAATGTCAATATTCCAGCGAAGAGATTCGACATTATACAGAAATCCTTCCCCTTTAGATGTTCGGAGGAAAGTATAACATATTTGGGAACAAAAATTAGTAAGAACTTGGCAAAGATTTTTGCGCTTAACTTCCCCCCTTTGCTCAAAAAATTAGAGGACGACATGGCCAGGTGGGCGAGTAAAAAGCTCTCTTGGTTCGGCCGAAGCAGCGCCTTGAAAATGGTGCTGCTGCCGCGGCTTCTCTATTTGCTTCAGGCCCTTCCGGTGACTATCCCGCAGGCGTTCTTTCGAAGGGTAGACACACTTTTTCGGCGATTTGTTTGGGGTGGAGGGAGGCCAAGACTTAGCAAGATGATCCTTGCTAGAAGTAAAGACAAGGGGGGTATTGGTCTCCCCGATCCGGGACTATATTATGTAGCGGTTCATTTCACCAGGGTAATAGACTGGTGCCTCCACAGGGGCCACAAGCAGTGGGTATCCCTGGAACAGAGCCTCGTAGAGGCCAACGTCGACTGCATTCCATGGGTTGATAGGAACGATATACCACTAGCTATGAAACATGCCCTGGTCGGGACCACGATGTGAGTTTGTGGCCGTTACTTTCAGCGGGCGAACCTCTCCCCGGCTCCTTCACCGCTGGTCCCAGTACTGGGTAACCCCAGCTTCCCCCCTGGCTGTAGAGGCACTGTCCCTGAGGCTTGGAGGACTGCAGGAGTCTTTAGAGTGGGCCACTTGTTACGGGAGGGAGAGTGGGGTAACATGGGAGAGTTGGCATCTGAGAGAGGACTACCTGTTTGGTCGTCATGGCAGGAACAGCAGTTGAGGCACTTCCTCTCCACGCTACAAGCACATAAAAGTGGGCAAAGAGGCCTTACCCCGTTCGAGGAATTATGTTCTAGTAAAGAAGAGGTGAGTCACACACTCTCATTTACCTACAAGCTTTTGATTAACCCCCCGGACTTGGCCCCACCGTCATTTGTAGAAAAGTGGGAGAGTGATTTGGGTAGGACCTTTTCCCCGAAACAGCTGAGCAGACTGCTGGAAACCCCCCACAAAACCTCGATATGTTCTAGGATCCAAGAGTGTAACTATAAAGTCCTGACTCGGTGGTATCGGGTTCCGGCGGTGATCAACAAGTGGTATCCAGGGGTAGAGGCGAAGTGCTGGAGATGTGGAGGCGGAGAGGGCAGCTTGCTACACATCTTCTGGTCTTGTCCTAAATTGAAAGTTTTTTGGGATGGGGTCAGAGAAGTGGCGGGTAACCTGTTGAGTGAGGTGATTCCAGATGACCCTGCCTTATGCCTGCTCCACATGACAGAGACCCCTCTCAAAAAATATCGTAGATCTTTACTGTGCCATCTCCTAAACGCGGCCAAGATGTGTATCCCGCAGTTGTGGAGGAAGGATGACCCTCCCACCCTGGCTATGTGGGCCTTAAAAGTAAACGAAACAATGAGGTTTGAGGATCTCATGACATCAGGGGGAGAGGGCTTTGAGAAATTCACAGCGACTTGGTTCTCATGGATGCAATATACTGAATCGGAGGGCTACAAACGCACCATAATTGACGCGTAGGCGCTTGTTCTTGGAGACCCTATGGTCTCCTGCCCCATGCTTCCCCCGTCCCTGGTTGGTGGTCCCTCCCCCGCCCCCCCCTCCCCCCCTCCCCTCGCGGCTGCCCTTCTTTCCCCTCTCCCCTAAGTGGGGGTCCATTTTCCCCCTTTTTCTTCTTTTTTTTTCTTTTTTCTTTCTTCTTTCTTTCTCTCCTGTTCTTCTCAATACATACTCTGTAAGGTTTAAGTAAGATAAAAGGGTAGATCTAATATTGAATCGTTCCGTGAAAGATTGTTGCTGCAGTTTTGGGCCCATGCTTGCCCCCAGGGTTTGCTAGAGGCATGTTACCCACATGTTATTTTACTTTATTTTTTTTTTATTGCCCTGTTCTTCAATGCAAGCTTATGAAGCAATATAATATAAGTTGTTATCATCAGTCTCACTTTATATATGACTATGCTTGTACTGCTCATGTTTCACTATGTCTTCAACCTTGTGTATTGTTGAATAAGCATAAATAAAGAATTTACAAAAAAAAAGCGTATTTAGAATTTCTGGGGAGTGCCTGAACCCAGTGCGTTTAGATCGCTTGACCTTGTACCAATCGACATTTCCCATACATATATGTGGGTCACACATTTGGAGGACCTAGACATAGGTCGCTCCACTATTGAAATTTGTCTGCACTCTCCCCCTGTTTCTCCCTGCAACCCGTATCATCTGGGGCTCAAGTAAAAGAAAATGTGGTAGTTAGGAGCCCGCTATATGGTACTTCGCCTTCTGTGCAATGGTGGAAAAGATGGGTTGTCCCTTTGTGTTTATGTTGTCAGACTACCTTATTCCAATCTGTGCATGTCTAGTACAGTCTAGTTGAGTCCTGTTTGACTATGGACCAATACAGTCTGTATGTTCCCTGTAACTGTTAGCTGTTCCCTGTTAGCTTGGTCAACCTGCTAACAAGAAGTATATTTTTCATATTCATTGTGTTAATGTGGGCTTAATGGGAGCCTGGAAAAGAAAGAGGGATTATAATTTTGTGAGTTTTAATTGGCTACAATGGGATAAAAAATTTGCTAGGTAGGCTTAGTACCGATCATGCTCAGTCTTTTTCCCCTCACTCTTTGTCCAGCCACCACCCAAATCATTTTCTCATCCCTGTCTCTCTTTTTCTGAAAATGGGCTCTTTCGTACACGAAAATTCCTAGAACTTAATGAATACGCTCCTACACAGTGGGTGGCAGGGAAGCAGGGGAGTCTTGTGCCCTCTGACACATTCTGATCTGAGGTCTTTAACAATAGTGTGCACAAGCCAAATATGCCTAGGGCACCATGAATCCTAAATACTGCTCTGGTGGGGACCACTGTCATTCTACCCTTAACTGAACACAGGGTTAAGCTATAACTTTCACTTTAAAGAGGACCAAATCATGGTTTTCCTATTCTTGGACTCTAGGGCTAGGTGAGTGCCTGACCTTTGGTTTCACACTTCAAACCCACATTGCATGTGTGGATATCTGGCAACACCCCGCTCTGCACACTTGCTGAGCCTGCCAGACTAAAATGTCTGCCAGCAGGGCTGCAAAGGTTGGAGGGAGAATAGGATGCGGTTATGCTTAGGCAAAACCGTGGGATCAAGAATTGAGGTGAGGATCCGGAAAACCAGGGGGTTTCACACTGCGGGGCATCCCAAATCAGGATGCCCATAGGGTAAATCTCTAAGGGGGAAACTCATTTTAGTCCACTTTAAGTTAAATTTGTCCTTCTCCATTAAATGATTATTGTTTATTATTGCTCTATTCTTCTGTTGAGCGCGTACAGGGAAAAAATTACAAATAGGTTCAAATCTATAACACATAGACTATACAAGTTAGATACAACAGTACAAAGCAAATACTCTTAAGGACAAGTTGCTGTAGAAGAGAGTACCCATCCCTTGGCAAGCTTACATCCCAAATTTGCCCTCTTTCACTTTCTGCTTTCGGTTGCTAAAGTGTTGTCTTGACCAGCAATTTAAATGAAATGTGTAAATGACCGTGTGATTGCCTGCTTTACTCTTTTTTTTTTTTTTTTTTTTTTTTAATCTTCACTCTATTAGGTGCTGGGGTTTGATTTTTCAGATACCTATGTTTAGAATCGACTTCTGTGTGATAATAGTGAAAACTGGGAGGCTGACTCCTTCAGCTCCCCCTCCCCTACCTTACGAGCTCAGAATAGAATTGAATTCATGGTGCTTAAATGTAGCTCCTCAATAGGTTCAGGCTGCCTTGGTCGGCCTATAATGGAGCTAATGGCTGGTTTGTCATCCTTGGAGATCTAAAATTTCTGGTGTTGTGTCTGCGGGAAGTGTGTGCACTGAAAAAGGTTGGCTGTACAAAAAAAAAGCAGGTCAGAAAGCCGGAGCTGTTGGGAAGAGGCGAGCATTCAGAAGCTTCCGCTCGACACATCTGGGATACTGGAAGGCACATGCAGATGGATGAAATCCGTAAGTGCAAAAGCAGACTGTGCATGCCAAGTGACAGTATGGTACCGCTTGCTGGACATATGTGTACTGGCTTTCTTCACATTTACATTTCACGCCTTAAAATGGATTTAATGTGGAAGTGTTAATAGCGAGGTGCGAGCTGGCCTCTATGCTGTTTTTAGCAGTCAAGTCATTCTGGCTTTTTTCATTAGCTAATAGGGAAAGTGCAGTAACCTATAAAATCAGATGTCATCTGTCATTGTTCACTGTTTCAACCCGATTTCAAATGTAAAACATGCTTTCCAAATATAAGCTGTGTATGTGAAGAGAATCTTAACTATATTATATAAGTGCATAGCTTATTATGTTATCAAGTATCCATAGATTCTTTGCATACAATTATTTCTACTTTTTATTACCTCATTTAAGAAGTATTTGCATATAACCCAGTTTTCTAGATTGTTTTTATTTTTTACCATTCTTATTAGTATTCTAGATAATTGATTCATTACTATTTATAGTTAACTGACTTGAAAACAGCTTAAAAATGTCCTTTTTATCTCAGAGCTTTTTATATGAATTAAAAAGTTGCCACACATCTTAAAAATGTTATTTTTATGCAAATGTGATTCTCTAATATGTTATTCACGATATCGAACCATCTTGATTGGTTGTCATCCTAAAGCCATTGGGGCCCTATATTTTGTGGTGTGTCAGTGCAATCTAATAAGCAGATACTGAGCATAATGGAAGGCGGTGAGCACAGCGCCAGCTGCACACAGCCCGGAAGATGTTAATAGTCAGACTGATGGGGCAGGGGAGCTCATCTTGTCACAGATGTGACTGTGAGAAGACATGCATGCTACACATATAGGATACAGGTAAGCACAATGTTTTTGTGGACAGAGATAAAGACTTTTTATTTATACCCTAATATAAAATAATGTTTTATATAAATGGGCGAAGAACTGCATTGTCGGTGCAAGTAATTGTGTGGGTGGGGTTCAGGAATACAACTTTACTTCCTATTTTAAATGCTCAGATTTGAATGAGATAAACAACATGCCCCTACCTTATGCTTCATCCTGCCCTATGGCAACTGTAGAGGTGTAAATGGAAAGCACTTTCTTGCTCAGCAGAAATAAATGCTCCTTTTGTATAGCTGGATCTTTGTGCTTTGTCATGGGCAGTAATTAAAGCGGTTATGGGATAATGGTATGTATGTGCATGAAGTCATGTGCTTTTGTCAGCTTCTCGTGCTCTCTGCAGTGATTTTCTTCTGGGCTCCCTTGTATAATAAGCGCATGCTGTTTGTTCTTGTAGAAGGCGTTATGTGGGAAGTCTGTGACATTTGTGACCACGTACTCTGTTCTTGCCAGCAACAGGACATATATTTTTATGTTTGCTTCTATTAAAGCTGAAGAACACTTTGAACTATATAAGGACTATTAGGTTATGCAACAAAAGATATAGGCGGATGTTAAGCTTTAGATGTCCTTGCCCAATAGGGCTGTCGTCATTGCTTCCTACAGTGTCATAAGTGAGCATAAAACTCCAGGTTTTATTAATAGAAGAATTATATTTAGACCTCCACCAATAAACTTTTCATTCATAGATGTAGTTCAGCTTTTGAAACGTACAAGGACTAAAGCAAAGTTACGCAACCAAACATATGGGAGGATGCTCGGTTTTAAATTTCTTTTCGAATGTTTTTTTTGTAACAAAACTTATTGGAGGATACTAGGCTTCATATGTCGCTTCCCAATGACTATTCAACAAAACCTATAGGAGGATGCTAGGCTTCATATGTCCTTTCTTTATGGTTATTCAACAAAAGGTATAGGAGGATACTAGGCTTCATGTGTGCTTTCCCAATTGTTATTCAGCCAAACGTATAGGAGGATGCTAGGCTTCATGTGTGCTTTCCCAATGGTTATTCAGCCAAACGTATAGGAGGATGCTAGGCTTCATGTGTGCTTTCCCAATGGTTATTCAGCCAAACGTATAGGAGGATGCTAGGCTTCATGTGTGCTTTCCCAATGGTTATTCAGCCAAACGTATAGGAGGATGCTAGGCTTCATGTGTGCTTTCCCAATGGTTATTCAGCCAAACGTATAGGAGGATGCTAGGCTTCATGTGTGCTTTCCCAATGGTTATTCAGCCAAACGTATAGGAGGATGCTAGGCTTCATGTGTGCTTTCCCAATGGTTATTCAGCCAAACGTATAGGAGGATGCTAGGCTTCATGTGTGCTTTCCCAATGGTTATTCAGCCAAACGTATAGGAGGATGCTAGGCTTCATGTGTGCTTTCCCAATGGTTATTCAGCCAAACGTATAGGAGGATGCTAGGTTTCATGTGTGCTTTCCCAATGGTTATTCAGCCAAACGTATAGGAGGATGCTAGGCTTCATGTGTGCTTTCCCAATGGTTATTCAGCCAAACGTATAGGAGGATGCTAGGCTTTATATGTCCTTTCCCAATGGTTATTCATCAAACCACATATGTGGATGCTACGCTTCATATGTTCTTTTCCAAGGGTTATTAAGCAAAACATATAAAAGGATGCTAGGCTTCAAATGTCCTATCCCAATCGGTATTCAATCAAACTGTATAGGTGGATGCTAGGCTTTAACTGTTTTTTTACCAATAGTTAAATAAATTGTATCTGTATAGGTAGATGCCAGGTTTTATATGTCCTTTCCCTCCCAATGTCCATTCAACTAAAGGTATAGGTGGATGCTAGGCTTCGTGTGTTCTTTTTCCAGTGGTTATTTAACAAATCGTATAGGTGGATGCTAGGCTTCATATGTCCTTTCCCAATGGTTATTTAACAAACCATGTAGGTGGATGCTAGGCTTCAAACTTTGTTTTCTCAATGATTATTCAACAAAACGTATAGGTGGCTTTATGTGTCCTATGATTATTCAACCAAATATATAGGTTATCCAAATGATATTATATTTTCCTGAAAGGCATTCAGAGCATTTACAAAACAAAATTTGAGTTGCAAATTATTTTTAATGGGGTATATATTTTATTTTATTATACAGAAGTCTATGGGGAATCCAAACACCTAGAAAAGTGCCTCTCCATTTTTTTTTTTGAATTCCCCATAGGCTTAGGATTTTTTTTTACATGGTCAGTGAGAAAAGTGCTTACTGCCTCTACATGAAAATCCAAAATCAATTACCCCATTACATGGCTAATAACTATGCCATTTTCTAATAGTTATCTAGGTGGATTCTAGGCTTTGTATGCCATTTCCCAATGGCTATTTAACAAAACACATAAGTGGATGATAGCACCTGTATGCCCATTTCTTAGAGTTATTTACCAACATTTACGGAACAATGCTAGTTTTTATATGCCCTTTACGATTATTTCATCAACAAAATGCATAGAGCGATGCTAGGCCTTTTATCCTTTTCCTGGGGCTATTTAACAACACATACAGAAGTGTGCTAGGCTTTTTTGTATTCCCTTTGCCACTGAGACTGTTATCATTGCCTTGGCTCTGGGGGTCCACTGTTATTTCTAAACACAGACATTATGTCAAACTGTGTGTGAATGTATAACCTGTGCTCTACTACCGTGTTTCCCCGAAAGTATGACACCCCCGATTGTAAGACGTATCGGGAGTTTCAGAGGGGTCGGCTAATATAAGTCGTACCCCGAAAGTAAGACTTATGTCTTACTTTCGGGGAAACACGGTCCAATCCTGCAGAGGAAAAGTTACTTACATGGGCTGCCCGCCACTTGTCCCTCACAAGCTGGAAGCTGCTCGCTCACTGGGTATTGCCACCTCCCTCTCATCTACCGTAGCTGCGCGCTGCCTCCTGCCCACGTCTCACAAGCTGGAAGCTGCTCGTTCACTGGGTATTGCCGCCTCCCTCTCATCTACCGTAGCTGCGCGCCGCCTCCTGCCCATGTCCGCACCGTCCCCCTCTCCATACGTCGCCGCGTCTGCCATTTTCCCATTTGCCCTCAACAATGATGGCGGCCGGGGGCTCTCGATCACGTGACTCGCTGCGTCGCCCTCGTTCGGGGAGCTCGCGACAGCCGGCGTTGCGCTTTACGGCTGTGTTTGCCGGAGCTCGTTTCGTTGCAGCTGAGAGTCCGGCTCCGAGGTGAGCGCTGCTGCGGGGGGCAGATAATATAAGACATACCCCGAAAGTAAGACGTAGTGGGGCTTTTGGGGATAAAAAGAAAGTAAGACACTGTCTTACTTTCGGGGAAACACGGTACCATAGTCCAGCTACATCCATCATTGACTACTACTTCTATCACACAGTTCAACAACTGTGTTGGATCCACTGAGCACTTCAGCTATGGAGAAACTGGCTGAGCATTTTGTTCTCAAATGGGGAGCACAAGCAGCCGCATCCTTGTCCAGTCAAAGCAGCTTGCCTTGATTCAGCTCCGGGGGAGAAAATAAACTCCTTTTTAGGAGAGAAACGTGCCATTCACTATCATTGTCTACCTTGGGGCTGATTCAACACCATGTGAACATTTAGATTTGGTTGCTGAATCAGCCCCAAAGTAAATAATGAAAGTGAATGGCAGTTTTCTCTTTCCCATATGTCATTTGCTAAACGGCTCTGATGTTCCATCTGAATGGTGCGGGCGGGAAAGCACCTACAGCCCAAAGATAGAGAGGATGCGGCTGCTTGTGCTCCCCATTGTAAACAATCAGGGCTCTGATTGGATGAGAGCCTGTGTATGCACCCTTGGATCGGGAACAGCTAAGCTTTTACTGGTGAGTTGGGGGTTTCACACAGCGGGGCATCTCAATTCAGAATGCCCCAGGGGAAGGCCAGCATAATCTGTTAAATTCCAGGGCTGGCCTGCTTTTGTTCCGCTTTAAGCTTGGTCCCTGACATTACTAAAGAGGAGCACATTTTAAACCGGAACAATGCCCATTTTTCACAAAATTGATTTTGTTTTTAGCGCGGGGGGCATACAGTTGGCAGTGCCCCCCTGCGCATTAACTCTTACCTTTCCTTCAGTCCCCTGGCATAATCAAGTGCTGCTTTTGGGCCCATGGCTGCATGAGGCTGGCTGCTGCGGGCAGTTGCAGATCAACTGGGGGGGGGGGGATCAAGGAGAAAGGTAAGATTTCTCAGTTTTAAATGGGTTAATGCTCAGATCTTCAGTGGTCACTGAGCAAAAGGTAAGATGATTGGTAGATGGACAAAGGTTAATTACAGGACAGTAACCATGATAATGCTGATTGTAAGAGAGGCAAAGGCTATCCTCTTGGCAGTCCTCTCCAGTCAAAGATGATGGCCATAAACATGTTGAGTTTACACCCCGGAGCACACCCACTCCATTCATTCCAAAAAGGGAGTACGTCCCCTCTATGGCAATTAACACAAACTGGCACATTCAAGGCCGCCATCTTGGACTGGAGTAGACCATTGGGGAGTGCAATCTCCAGTCTTGATGAGTAGTACACCAGTGGGTCCAGGCAGTGCAGCTGTGTTGGACAAAAGGTGAGTAGCATCCTTTTTTTATTTTTTGGCTGGACAATCTCTTTAAACACATATATAAATGCTGTATATTCATGAATTCACTGTTGGATTTTTGCAGAAAAGAATTCATGTATTTTGCAATTTTGTTATGATCTAGATATATGCTTGAGATGTGACAGATGGAAGAGATGGTTGTACAGGCTAAAGATATTTTGATTACATAAAATGTTGCCAGGAAGCATTCTCATTTAGTGGTTTATTAAAAATCTAATGTACATTGCTGACGTTTAGTAATATTTCTCATAGCCTGAGCCACGTTGACATTTTAAATAAGTCACATCTAAATGGCAAGTCCACATTTGATGACATTTTTGAAAGTGTAAATTTTTGTGTGCCAAAATTATGTCGCCAGGTAGCAACAGATGAGCACCAGTAGCGTTATTTTCACAGCGCACGCTAGTATTCGCTGTGCTTGCCCGTTGTTCGGCTGTTGACAGCGACTCAGTCGGTGTGCAGTAATGTTGAATACGGGGTTAGGAGTCGCTGTTTGACAGGTTCCGCGCTGTATGGGAGCGCATGACAGCGAACGGCTCCCAGCATATTCATTAACAAATCACGCTCAAAAAATTCTCGCGCTGTGAAATGCTTGTTTAAACCCCAGAGCGCTGGCGGCGATGGGTTAAAAGTAGTTTTTTAACCCCCAAACAACCATATTTTTGGAAAAAAAAAAATGTTTTTACAAACATTTTGTAATATGAATACATTAATATCAGACCTGTAATATCAATTCTGCACAAATTTTTTTTTTTTTTTTTTTTTTTTTACCTTAAAAAAAATATCTAACATTGCAGAAGTGGTCACAGAATTTTTGCCATTTAGAAAAAAAAAAAACCATTAATAGCAATTAATTAAGAATATTTAAAGATTGCTCCATTAAAATGCATTGGAGAGCGCCAGGTAGCGAGAGGTCATACCTGTCGCTGTTCAAGGTCGCTCACTGGCGCTGTGGGGTGAGGCTGGAATAATGATGAATGATTCGCTATCTGGCGCTCTGTCAGTCGCTAAGCAGGATCGGCTTGATAAATGTGTGATTGCGGAGGGGAGCCGGCGTTCTCGGGGCGGTGAGCGTCATTACCGTTCGCTCACCATTCGCTACCTGGTGCTATCCCTTGTTAAATAAGGGCCCATGATTTACAAGAGGAGAGAAGTGACCCCTATACACACGGTGCACTGCTGCTGGGCAACTGCTAAGGCGGTACAAAACCCATGCTCATTTAACTGGAGGCATCCTGAATTGGGATGCTCCCGTTGTGTGAAACCCCCCAGGGCGCCGGTAATTACTCACCTTTCCCCGGTCCAACACCGCATGCGTTGGCTCTCGTCCAATGATAGACATTTGCAGCTCATATGTTGTTTGGCAAATGGCTATCATTGTTTTCAATGGGGAGCGCAAGCTGACTAATTCCCTGCATCCTCAGGCTGTGTGCATGCTCCTGACTCAGCCTGCACGTGCCGCCAGAGATAGGGGATATGGCAGCTTGCGCTCCCTACTGACATCAATGAGAGTGATTTGCCAAACGACATAAGGGTCAATTTAGAGCCAGGGGAGGATTCTCAGTTCATTTTTAGTAGATAAAACTGGCATTGACTTTCATTGTCTACCTGGTGTAGATTTTAACCTGGCTCTGAATCAGCCCCAAGGCAGACAATAAAAGTGAATGTCAATTTTCTATCCTAAAGGAGGAGTGAAAATTCATTCAGCAAACGGTTCTTGTTGGACGAGAGCCAGTACATGTGATTACCGGCACCCCAGGGGGTTTCACACAGCGGAACATCCCAATTCGGGGCGAGAGCCTGCACTAATGGAGTAAAGAAAGGTGAGTGAATAGGGGCATTCTGGGGGATTTTACACAACGGGGCATCCCAATTTGGGATCAGCCTCAATAGCAGCATTGTTCTCACATGGGGCCTGATTTTTACAGCACAGGGCTCGTCTTGCGCACCATTATTCTGGTTTCTGAGCATACTGTAGCGTAAGCCTCAGCGCCATGATGCTATCTACTAGCAGACTGTTACTACATTGGGTGCACCAGGGTGTGCCTATATTTAGCACTATATGTATTTATTACTGTGCCAGCAGGTGGCAAATAAAACCACAGCAAACATTCGGTGGGGGGGGGGGGATAAAGAACTTGTAGTGTTCATGGCTAGTATAAGACCTAATACTGCAAAGTAAGCCTGCTCATTTTAATTCCTTTGAGTGAACCCAAATTCCAGGGACTGGGGCAGAGAGGCACATATGCTCCAATTTATCTGATCTTATAATAAAATGCATGCCCAAGCCATCGAAAGCTCTGGCTTTATCCTGCTCCTCCCAGGTTATTGTAGTAAATACATGTAGGAACATTTATTTTGTTGATGGAGGCCTAGGGTATTATAAAGACTGATTTCCCACTGTTCTGGCCTATTCAAAAGTACTATGTTTCTGCTTTGGTGGTCAATTGAAAACACCCACCCGATGGAAGAAACCTTGTACTGAAAAGTAAGTAAGCTCTTCAATTTGTATGTATACTACTGCATTTAGATGCTTTAGCAGGGGATTTATACCTGTCATGTTTGTTACAGGTCATCTTTGTTAGATGTTAGCAAAGATTACCATAGATTGTCTCTATGGGGTATTTACATGTAGAGAATTTTAATGGTCACACGCTCACAGTGAACTATATGATATTGTTGCATTTTTGCCAGACCACTGGAAATGGAACCAGATCTTGGGATTTCCTGGGGTAACTTTGGCACATTTATTTGCTCCATGAAGTGAAGAGAATGTACAACTAGCTGGCTGTAGACTAATCTGTCAGTGGCAGGTCAGATTCTTTTTTCAGTTGAATCGATCCACTTAATAGCACTGGAAGATAGGATATGTGAATTCTACTGGGAGAGTGGTTAGAAAAACAAATTAGAAAAGAAGAATGTCAGTGAGCATATGCTAAATTTAGATCTATATGATACATGCGTTAAACTGAGGATCCAGGGGAAGTGCTATTGCTTTAGCATGCATTAGTAGCACTATGCTGAGTGGCTTGACTAGCATAGGTACATCCAACAGCTTACGTTCAGACCCCTTGGACACATAAAGCTTTGGCTCCAGAAGAATTGAGCTAAGACATGTTTAGCTTTGGCCATTGAAAAATATTATATATAGTTATAGTGGGACAAAACTGGGGTCTGGGTTTTATGGGACTCCATGGTTGGCTCTCCCTGGGGCATCTCGGTTTGGGATGCCCCACTGTGTGAAACCCCACAGTTTGCCTGGAATTCTTATCCCTCTCTCAAGTCTACGGTGTATGCGCAGCTGGCTGCAGCATGTGTGTGGCTGGGGATTCCAGTCAGCTTGTCCAGCTGCACAATTAATATGTACGTCTGGAGAAGCTGATTTGATGAGCTGCTGCATGTGCGACGTTTGACCGAGGAGAGGTGAGTTTATTTGGAGAATGGAGGGGTTTCTCACAGCAGGGAAACCCAAACGGGTGTCCCAGGGGGACGGACCAAAATCTGCGATAGTTAAAATCTCAGGTTTGGTCCACTGAAACGCAAAAGCGTTGATATATTCTAGGGTGTGGCCTCCACCTAACATATATATATGTTAAATGCTATAAATAAGTTTCCCACCGCTGGTACTCAAACTGCTTCTGACTACTTCTCCTCCTGACCATTTGGTTAAAATGATCTCTCTCACATTGATCCCTGACCTTTGGCTATGCTATCTTCTTGTAGAACTAATACCTGTTGCTGACCCTGGATATTCTTGGCTATTGCTTTCCCATCTCAGTTTCTGTTGCCTGTGAGCTGTGTATCCCTGCCGAAAGGCGTCTTGTCTCTAGGTGAACAAGTAGTGCATTTAGGTCAGGTTGTTCTCCTTCTCTCCTGGAAAGGCCTGGGTCCTGGGTCTCCTGCCTTCAATCCACTGCCTGATGATTAGTCACGTTTGACCACAAGGACAGTATGATCTTTACTTTTTCTTTCCAGTGATTGCTTACTACCTCAGCTCCCTTATACAGCCCTCTGCACTAACAGCACTTTTGTGTATTGGGTTTACATTGGGGGTCTCATCCCCTGCTTTACTTGGTGAATATAGCCTTCTTATCTAGCATTTTTTTTTCTTGGGCTATTTGTGGAGCTATTTAATACTGATTTCTATTTGTACTTTTTGATACCTTGTGGTCTTCTATAATATGGATTGATAGGTATTTTAACATCACAGGGGTAGTGGATGAATTGACTTATGATTTAACAGTGTCTTTGTGTTGCATGTGTGTTTTTATTTTTGCTATAGTGTAACATTTAACAAAATATTATTATTTTATGGTGTTTGTGGAGTTGTGTCCCTTTCTTATGACCCTTGTCAATTTGGTTTGGCCCATGTTCTAGTAGCTTGACGGGTCGGGCAGCACACTCAGTTATCAATATTCAAAGCTGTGCCTGCTATTTTGTATAAGTAGTCTCCTGGAAAGGCAGATACATCTATCAGATAGCACTCCTCTGCTGAACTAAATATCACAGGGCAGACAAGCAACTCTAGCACATGTTGTGTGAGCTATGGCCACAGGACTATGTTGAATATCCATTAATATATGTCTTCACTTCTGGGGCTGTAGGTCTGCAAGCATTCCATCCTCCTTTGACTGCACTCTGATGAAAGGGCCTTGCAAAACTGAAACGTGCATCAGTACCTGTATGCTTTGAGAAGGAAATATAACCAGATTTTAGGCAATATATTTTCCATATTTGCATGTTGTTTTTGGGTATGCTTTTTTGTATATATCAATCCTTGTATATATGGATTCAATTAGCATTATGAAACATTGTGCACTTCTATATAGTTTTTGTTATAGGTATTGTTATTGACTATCTTGGAGAAGCACTGCCTGTGTATGCTATCCATGGTTAGACCTAGTAGCTGCACCTGCTGCTGACAGTGATGCTACTGATGCCTTCTGCTTGTCTGCCATGGGTCTTTGTGCTGCAGATGCAATCCCGCTGCCATTGTCAAAGGTTTTGCACAAGCACCTTGAATGTTTGTCCTGAGAGTGATGTATTTTGTCTTTCCTCCCCTCTGCTGCCATGAGAAATATCTTATTCTTGGTGTGCCACACACCCCGCTTCACTTCTTAAATATTCATCACTTCATGGGTTAATCCACCGCAGGTGACGTAGTGCAGAGAGGAAGTCTTGTAACGAGCCCCCTTCCAGCCTATATATACCTGGTACCTCCCTTCAATCACCAGTATTTTTTCTCTCTGCTTGCTGACAAGTCAGAAGTTGGAAGTCTGCTGCTTACAGGTAGGCCGGGGTATTCTTACCCCGCCACCCCCCTTTTGGTCTATTTCTGCCCGGTTTGAGTTTGTATACCTTTATGGTGAAATAGGAAGCCTCCCAGCCTTGGCTGCTCACCGGGCAAATGGTAGATGGCACTTTAAGTGCCTAGGAGCTTATCTCCTACCGCTCGACCTCATGCGTGGCGCAATGCGGCGAACCGGCATGGTGATCCGGAAATGGGATGCCCCTGTCCCGAGGGTCCCCGTAGCCCCTTTCTCTCCCGTTGGGGGGGTGGTGAGGTTGTGCTTTAGTATGTGTGTTTCACTGTATCACTGCATGTTAACATATATGTCATGTTTATACATTCACTGTAGCATGTGTATATTTTGGGTCTGCTTTAGGGCAGCTTGCACTGGGTATGGGCTGGCCACCTCTCTGGCAGTTGGTTGCTTGTGGCCCCCTACCCCCTCCCCCCTCTCCCCTCCCCCCTCCCCCCCTCCCCCCTCTCCCCTCCCCCCTTTCCCCTCCCCCCTCCCCCCTCTCCCCTCCCCCCTTTCCCCTCCCCCCTCCCCCCTCTCCCCTCCCCCCCTCTCCCCTCCCCCCTCTCCCCTCCCCCCTCTCCCCTCCCCCTCTCCCCTCTCCCCTCTCCCCCTCTCCTCGCCTGGCATTCATTGAGCTTTGTCAGCACATGCGGTTTTTACCCTCCCCCCTCCGCTGCCTGGACGCGCGTGCTGTGATCAGCTGTAAAGTGTTCCAGCTGATCAGCGTAGGGGGGGGGGGCGGGCCCGCTGACGCGGCGCCGGGGGCGCGGCGCCGACGTCATGCGGCGTCAGCAGCGTCTGCGGCGGGCCCAGCGTCCCAGCTTCCTTCAAAACAGGAAGGCACGTGGGCGCACGGCCGCACTTTGTCTTCTGCCGGCTCATGGCTGCAGGCTTACCGGCTGATTGCGGTACAGGTAAGCGGCCCCTCCCGTTGGGGCCGTTAAATGGGAGATATTGTTTAATAATACAGTGAGAAATCACTATTATCAAGGGGGCGTCATTTAAGGGCACTTGGTGCCATACTTATATGTTATACACATGTGAAGGATCTGATGGTGGTTTTCTTGCCTTGCAGATCCTGGGATCCCTGCTTATGCTAGCCCTCCGGCTCTATGTGCCTGGCTAATTATTGGGATTGATTTAAATGTTTATATACATAGACTATATATAAGTATATATATATAGTTTCTATTAAAGGGGACCTAAACTTAAAAAAAAAAAAAAAAAATTTATATATATCCTCCCTTCCGGGACATTACTAAAATAAAGGGGGCATCCCGGGTCGGCTTATGCTTTAAAAGTCCCATTATTGCGAATACCATAAATCACCATATGGAGGCTTCCGTAGATTCCGGAAATGGTTCTGCTGTTCCGTTTGGGGGGTGCGTAGGTTGTGGGGTTCCACTCCCAGCTGATATCTTTATTTGCATCCCTTGTGCAAAACAGACTATTCCGCGCCAGTCCGTTGCTTCGGCTGCGGTGCCATCGCATCCTTCATCATCTCCTACCTCTCCATCCCTATTCCGGACCCCGCATGACACTGTCAAAAGTGGGGATTCGCATTCCGAGGCAGCAGCACAGCCCTGCCCCCGGAAAATGATGCCCGTTAAAGCAGCGTTTAAAAGCGCTACAAAACGAAGGCACCTGACTCCGGTACCTTCGGCTCCACAGGACCAGTTTTGTGAACCTGTGGAATGGTCCGATGGATCCCCTGACGAGGATGAACTCCCGTCGGAGTCAGATGAGCCAACAGGTCAGCATGTGGCTGATGAGATCGGCGATTGGTCAGAGGGGGTTGTTTTTGACACCCCCTCCATTCTGGCTCAAATGTTTAATATTTTGAGTTTAGATACGCCTGAGGCGGCCGCCCCGCCAAAGGGTCAGTTTTTTAAAGAGCCTCAGCCGAGTTTGGTTTTTCCCAGACAGCACCACTGTGGGAGGGTGGTTCTTAAGGAATGGGAACATCCCACACGGTTATCTGGAATTCCTTCCAGTTGGGAAAAGCGTTATCCTTTTCCACCAGAATTGGTGAGGCTGTGGTCTGTACCCCTGTACTAGGACTCTCCAGCTCGGCTATGTTACAATCTGCTGAGACAACTGTCCCCAAAGATGGGGAAGATCGCAGGATTGACCAATACGCTTGACATGGGTTTTATCTATTCCGGGTCAGCATTGCGCCCGGTATGTGCTTCAGCCCTTCTTCTATTGGCAATTAAGTCCCTAATTCAGGGGCTATATGAGGATCTTGATCCCGCTTGCAAACAGTTCACTGCGCTTAAGCAGTGTGAATCTTTTGTGGCTTATGTCCTGGCCGCTCAGGACGATTCGCTGACTATGAGTAGCAAGGCGGCAGCTATGCTGGTGGCTATTCGCAGGTCAGTATGGCTGCGTCAGTGGTCAGCAGACACGGCTTCCAAAAAGGTACTCACAGCCCTCCCCTTTTTGGGGTTGCGTCTGTTTGGTGAGAAAATTGATTCAGTCGCAAAAGATGGTAAGATGCCACAACACAAAAGGCCTCGTGGTCCCTTCAGGGGGACAAGTTCCGGTAGGCCTTCCTTTCAAAGGTTCGGAGCGGGAAAAGGTACGTCCTTTCCCGCTACCAGTGGCGCAGGTTGGACTCGGGGGAGGGGCCGTGGCCGGCCCACTCAGTCCTGGGGCACCAAGCCCAAGCCTGCTGATAAGCCCACTCAGCAATGAGGGGCTGCCCTCACCCGTGCGGGTGGGGGGACTATTGTGACACTTCTACCATTGGAACCATGTGGTTCTAGGCAGATGGATCCAGGAGGTAGTGTCGACAGGTCACAACCTGGAATTCGAGTCTCACCCTCCCTCGCGGTCCATTCAGGGGTCGGTTCATCCCGGCCTGAACTCTCATCAAGACGCTGTGTGTCTTTCTTTTGCCCAAATTCGCACAAGAACACTTCAGCTATTTCTGCTAGTGTGTTGGGTCCAGCAACCTCTGTTGTTGGATCAGTCCTTCCAATTGTCCTCCCGTGTACGGCAGTTCCTCCTGTGGTGATTGGTCTCGACCAATCTTGTATAGGGCAGGTCTTTCCTGACCCTCCCTTGGAGAGGTGTCACCACGGACACCGGTCTGTCGGGATGGGACAGATTCTGGAAGGAGCTGCGGCTTCAGGGGCAGTGGAGGCCCCACTTACCCATCAGAGAAATGTCCCTGATCCAGACATGGGCAGTGTTCCATGTTCCCTGTCTCTCGGCGGTTTACATTCCAGAGGTGATGGAACAGGTAGCGGACCGGTTGAGCAAGTGCTCTCCCCGTCTGGAAGAATAAGCTCTCCATCCTCGGGTGGTTCTCTTATTGTGTCTCCAATGGGAGACTCCGGAGGTGGACCTGTGGGCCCCTCATCTCTATCTCAGGCTCCCGAGCTTCGTGGCTCTGACAGTGGACGTCAGGTCCCTGAACTGAGGAGCTCTGGGATTTCTATACCTGTTTCCTCCGTGGCCCTTGCTGGGCAGAGTTCTTCAGAAGTTGGCTCTGGAAAGGGTGTACGCCGTTCTCATGGCCCCAAAGTGGCCAAAACGAATAAGGTTCGCAGACATCATTTGGCTGGCAGTGGACCAGTTCATTCTGCCTCTTCGGCCCGATCTGCTCACTCAGGGTCAATTGTGTTACCTCAATTTACCAGCCCTGGGTTTGATGGCCTGGCGGCTGAAACCTCCATCCTGAAGGAGGAGGGTCTTTCTGATTCAGTCATTAAGACTCTGATCAGTGCCCGGAAGAAGTCTTCTTCCGTCACCTACTATAGGACTTGGAAAACCTATATCACTTGGTGTGAGATAAGATCTTTTCCTTGTAGGGTCCTTTCGGTCCCCAGGATTCTGGAGTTTTTCCAATCAGGGCTGGACTCTGGTCTCCAGCTAAGTACATTGAAAGGGCAGGTCTCTGCCTTATCTGTCTTTTTTCAGAAGCGTGTTGCGCTTAAACCTTTAGTTAAAGCTTTTTTCCAGGGGGTTACGCATGTGCGGCCTCCCAGGAAACCATTACTCCCTGTTTGGGATTTGAATTTGGTTCTTTCGGCTCTTCAGGCTCCTCCTTTTGAGCCTTTGCAAGATATTGCTTTGTCTACCCTGACTCAGAAGATTGTCTTCTTGGTAGCGATCACTTCTGTCCGGCGTGTCTCAGAATTGGCGGCCTTAACTATCCAGGCGCCCTACTTCGAGAGGCATCGGGATAAAGTGGTCTTTCGGTTCAAGACAGACTTTCTTCCTAAGGTTGTTTCTGCTTTTCATTTGAACCAAGATATTGTTCTTCCCTCCTTGTGTCCTAATCCTAAGAATGACAAAGAGAGGGTTTTGCATTGTTTGCATGTAGTACGCTGTGTTAAGTACTACTTGATTATCACGTCTCCTTTCCGTAGGACGGATTCCTTTTTTGTTGTGCCCCATGGGCCTAAGAAGGGTTTGGCACCAGCCAAATCTGCCATTAGCAAGTGGATACGTCAGGCCGTTACTGCGGCCTATTCTGCTAAGGGAAGAGTTCCCCCTTTTCGTATTACTGCTCATTCCACTCGCGCTGTTGGGGCGTCTTGGGCTTTTCAGCACCAAGCTTCTGTTGAACAGGTTTGTAAGGCCGCCACCTGGTCTTCTGTTCACACTTTTTCTAAGTTTTACAAAGTTGATGTGCGGGCCTCAGCGGATGCTGTTTTTGGCCGCAAAGTTCTGCAGACTGCAGTCATTTAAGTTATGCTTCACCTGGCCTTGAGATGCCCTTCCCTTGTGGACACTTTGGTGCTTTTGGATGTCCCATGAAGTGATGAATATTTAAGAAGTGAAGCGGGTGTGTGGCACACCAAGAATAATACCATTTTGTGAGTACTCACCTGAAAAATGGATATTGTTGGTGTGCCACACACCCCGCTTCACACCCGCCCTTTTCGGTATTACCGAAGCATTTATATGGTGAAGCCCTTTTTTATTTATATCAAAATTGATTTTGGAGGTTACTGGTGGAATACTGGTACCTTGTTTTACTGCTTTTTGAATATACTGGTGATTGAAGGGAGGTACCAGGTATATATAGGCCGGAAGGGGGCTCGTTACAAGACTTCCTCTCTGTACTACGTCACCTGCGGTGGATTAACCCATGAAGTGATGAATATTTAAGAAGTGAAGCGGGGTGTGTGGCACACCAACAATATCCATTTTTCAGGTGAGTACTCACAAAATGGTATTTTTAGCACTTTAGTGTGGATACAGGAGGTGGCCATCCAGTCATCTTAAAGTGGACCAACACCCATGGCTGATCAGCCCGGGAATCTATAAGATTCACGGGCTGATCAGCTCCCTCCCCGCGGGGCATCCGAAATCAGGATGCCCCGCTGTGTGAAACCCCCCAGGACGCCCACAAACCTTACCTTCTCCCCGTTCCAACGGCGCATGCGCGGGCCGCGGCCGCCTCTCACGCTTCCCTCTAGCAGGGCACGCACCCGCGCCGGCCATTTGTGAATAGCCGGCGCGGGCGCACTCCCTGTTAGAAGGAAGCGCGAGAGGCGGCCTCCAGTGCGCTCAGAGCCGCTGTGGTTGCCCCTCGCTTGTCCGTCCATACCACAGCGGCTCTGAGCGCTCTGATTGGACGAGCGCTCGCGTAGCAGCAGGGTGAGGTGAGTTTTTTTGGGCGTTCTGGGGGGTTTCACAGAGAGGGGCACCCCCAATCGGGGTGCCCCGCAGAAGTGGACCAAAACCCAGGATAGTAAAGTTAGTCTAGTAGAGACCTAGTTAAGGCTTGTTCTCAATGCACAGCAACTTACCCTTATCCCTGAGAACTCAGGTTCCTGGGGTCCTAGGTCTGTTCCCTTAGAAAAAATAGCTGTGGAAAGTCATATAAAAATTCCCTTGCATTAGACATCTTTCATTCTCCTGGATTGATACCCTATTCCTCCTACTCTTCTTGCCTCTGTGCCCCAGGGATTGAAACACATGACAGAGAGTGAGCCTTCTTTTATCAGCCTATATTTCCTCTCCCACAGCTTCATCTGAGTTGACTAACATCAGCTGTCATTTTTGTTGCTTTCCTCTATAGAATATGTAAAAGTTAAATTTCAACATTTAAGAATGTGGTAATCATGGCGAATGAGGCATTTGAAGGTAGGTTGAACCAACACATGCGCCAAGGGTGTCTGGAAACGGAATGTCAGTTTTGCTTTTTATAGTACTGAATGGTCCTGGGCTTATGTGCCTGGAAAATGATAATGATGACTCAAGGGAGGCAGGGGTAGGAGGGTGGTATGCCGGAGATGGGTGAAGGGGGCAGATCTTCAGACTGTACCCTTCCTAGCCAACCTCTATTACATTCACCCATTAAGGATATGTACTATACCACTTTTGGCCATGTTTAGTGGACCACATACAGTATTCATAGGCAGGTGCACCCTCTTGTGGAGAGTGAACAGGGAAACATCTTTGGTAACAAAGTGGTGCAATGGAGTCTATACTAGAGGAAGCACCAGGAGATGGCACCTCTCTATCTGCATCCCTTTATTAGGATGTCACCTGTGGAATACTGACTGCTTACAATGCCTCATCCTGCTCCTCCTTCCTTGACTGTTCCTCCTCCTCGGAGAAAGGTAAAGTTTGGACATGAGACTTGGTCTTGGTCCTCTCTCTTGTGTTGTATTGTTCAGGGCAGTTTCTCAGTGCAGGAAGGGACAAATTCTGCCCCCTCCTAAATCATCCTATGGCGCTTCTGCTGTCCAATACCATGTGTGCCATGATATGCCACTTCCTTAGCAGCAGGCAGTGCCCATCCCCACGACTGAGTCCAATATAGAGAGATGAGGGGCCTGTTTTATAGCAGTGGCTTCACTGATCTGACCAAAATAGGATGGCTGGGAAATACTGAGAACACTAAGCTGCAACAAATATTACATTTGGACACTTACCTCTTTACCGGTAACTAGGTACTGTGAGTTATATTCTTTGGCCATGGGTTACAGTGAATTACATCTCTGGCTTTTAAAACACCCAGAAGAACTGGCTGTAGAGCATGATGGCATTTCCGCAAGAGAAATGGCATTTCAATTCAACATGCTCGGAAAGTCAGGGTTATGATACTCTGAGAGTTAAAGTGCAGTGAATTACATTTCTTGCCCAATGAATTACTGTACATTTGGAGTTTGTAAAAGCTTTGGAAGTACTCTGCAAGAATATTATATATTAATTGGAAACTAATAAGAGATGCATAAATCTTCCATTTCATTACTCCCTCCCCCCCTCCACTTAACCCTCCTAGATATATATCTCTTTACTGTTTAGTGTTACGAACTTTCAACTCTCTCATTCACACTCAATCTATCTTGCTAAGAGACTAACTTAAGCACAAGGCTAAATCCCAACTCAAGTTGTTTTTTTATACCCATGGTAGGATCCAATTCCAGATGTCATATAAGTCTTTCTCCTACAGGCTTCCTTTCTTATCCCTGTCTGATTGGTTAGCAAGATTACTACAATTGACTATATTTAGGCCAAATTTAAGCATGGCCCCAATCCTCTGTGCAATGATACTGTTTACTACTGTCATATTCTTTATATAAGCAGGTAGGAATCGCTGCTCAGGGGGTAGGTTTAGGCAGTGGGTATCCCAAATTGGAGGGGGCAGGGTTCTGCAACTGCAGTGTTCTTTATTGCATCGCATTGTGCTCATTATTATTGTTGGGCGAACCTGAACTGCAAAGTTTGGGTTTGTACCGAACTTTGCGAGTTCAGGTTCCCAAACTCGAACACAGACTTCAGCCAGAAGTTTGTGTTCGAGTTTGCTATTTAGGATGAACTGAAAAAGCTGGTTGATGGGCTGCTCTGCCCAACTTAACCCTTGCAGTGCGTGCAGCAGGAAGCAGCTGTACAACTTACTTGAGTCTTGCGATCCGGCTGGCTTTCTTTCGGCTCTGTCAAATTGGCTATGGACGGGGCTACAGGAAGATGTCCGCCACTCACACGAGTGAGGACACTGGCGGGCTGGCAATGGAAATGCTGCTAGGTGCAGCCAGTGTCCTCAGCAGGCCAGATCACTGGCTCTGGTAAGTGTACAGCCAATTCCTGCTGCACACTATGCATTTGTTTAAATCATGGGGACCCCTCCGCCTGGGTGGGTGAGGAGTAGGGGGGGCAGCGGAGCCCCCAAAGGCAGAATCGCCCCCCCCAAAGTTCAGAGCCCTGTTGATTTCAATGTGATTCAGGCCAAACTTGCCGAAACCAAACCTCTAGAGGTTAGCCCAACACCACTACGAATACAGGCCCTGTGCCTGCCATTTTGGCTGACCCATCTTTTCTGTCCTAGTAATGTGTACATATTGCTGAAATCAAAGTATACAGGTATAGAAGGTATCCATCAGAGAAAAGTATTTCCCTGATGTTTCTTCTGGACATTGGAAAGCATGGTTGCTTACCCCTGGTTCTAAAGGTATTGCATAGACAGAATAGGCCTGGTTTACTTTGGACAGCAATGGGCACAGAGAAAGCAGTTAATCAAGTGGCCCTTCTGGGCTAGAGGTAAAGACACTTGCTAGACCTGATAACATGTAATGTGCTCTCAATATATAATATCAACTTTGCATATAAGGGTCAACGCTATTCAGTAGGACAGCCTGGGGGGTCATCCAGAATGCTGGAGCCCCCCCACACATATAACTCCCCAAAATGTCCAGTATTCTTATCTTATCCTCGATCCTCAACGGGAATACGACGCTGTGATTGGCCGCCTGGTGCTCACATGGGTAGGGATTTTCCGGACGGCGGTAAGCCCCGTCTACACGAGTGCCGGTGGTCACGCCACTGTATTCCCGCCGGGGATCGAGGCTAAGGTAAGAATACTGGGCGTCTGGGGGGTTATGTGCTGGGGGGTTCCAGCATTCTGGGTGCCCCCCCTGCCCGTCTAATTACGGAGTTACGCTTTAAGATCAAATATGCTAAAGCAACAATGACATGCTATTTAAAATATTGGAGAAAAAATATGTTTTTTGATACCTGGCTGAACTGCAAGTCTTTTGATAAAGTAAAGGCCTAAACGAGGTTGGCCTGGATCAGACCGGCTTTCATGCTTGGTTTATGTTTTTTGCTATATTTCATATTTTACCAGAGCAATATATACAGTGTTAATATAAACAATATATGAATAACATAAGCAATATACAAATAAATCATAAACAAACTGTCACAGTTATTTTGTTGCACTTGCCCCTGACTGGGTATCTGCATATAAATAGCCAGTAACTTGATGCGTTTTATCCTTATAGGATGGGGTTTCTTCAAAAGTTATACGCAAGTGGCAAATGATATGAATGCTGTCTGAAAGGGTTGGTCGTGCTGTAAGCAACCGCCTCCAGGATGGTCCCAGTGGGATTCGGTCTGCTTAGTTGTAGCAAGTCAGGATGCCAAAATTGGGATACCCCAGGGGTAGGGAATTTACTGGCCCTGGAGTATTTTAAACAGACAAGCTATTTAAGGATATCTACTGGGCTAATCCCAAACACCCCCAGAGAATTACTGTTCCATTAGACAACAGATTGTCCCTGTACTGCTAACACCTGCAGCTGACTCAGAATTTATACTAATCCCCCCTTTTAAAGTTGACCAAAGCTCGAGTTTTGGTCCTTGCCCTTGGGGGAATCTTGATTTGGGATGCCCCACTGTGTGAACCCCCCCCCCCCCCCCCCCGTTCTCCCTGAAAACACACCTTTCCCTGGTCCCACGTCGCATGCCAATCAGTGCTGTATGACGTGCATATTCATGATCGGCATACGGCCCTATTTAGGATTAGAACCCATTTCCAGTGTTTGATGCGTTCTCGCCTCAGCCTATGTGAGTGGTGGGGTGCGGAACATGCCTCAGCTACAGGGGTGCTACAGCTATAATCTTTTTAATTTTAGGATGGCAGATACAGGACTTCTATTTACTAATGAGCAGAGTGTGGTGCAGCAAAGCACACTTGCACCCATAATTGGATACGTTCTGCCAAAAGACACTACAGCTGATGTCTGACATTTCATACTATTGCAGCATTCAGTGCAGGCCAAGGGCCACGAGAAAGAATTTGGATGTTCTCCCATTCTCCCTATACATTTTGTCTACAGTTTAAAAGTATGGCCTCAACTCAATAAAGGTAGAAAAAAAATTCTCATGGTAGTAAAATACCGTATTTGCCGGTGTATAAGACGACTGGGCGTATAAGACGACCCACCAACATTTCCACTCAAAATATAGAGTTTGTTATATACTCCCCGTATAAGACTACTCCCTCTTCCGCACACCGAATAAAACGTAAAAGAACATCCCTGCTCGCCTTTAGTTTGGGATGTGCCCACACTGGCTATTCAGAATGCGTCCCAGCTAAAGGCATAGTAGGGATGCAGCTGCAGTATAATGTGGTTTGGGTTCTGGGAAAAGGGCTAGATGGGGGGTTTCACACAGTGGAGGATACCCCTGGAGTAGGGAACAAAACCCAGTGGGGCCTCCCAAATTTGGAAACACCACTGTGTAGAATAACCCCCGACTGGCCTTTTTCCCAGAGTGCACATCAGATTACACTGCAGCTGCATCCCTGCTCGCCTTTAGTTGGGGACGTGCCTGTGCTGGCTATTCAGAATGCGTCCCAGCTAAAGGCATAGTAGGGATGCAGCTGCAGGGTAATGTGGTGTTGGCTCTGGGAATAGGGCCAATAGGGAGGGTTTTACAGTTGGGCATCCCGAATTGGAATGCCCCAGTGGGTTTGTTCCCTACTCCAGGGGCATGCCAAATTGGGTTTCCTCTACTGTGTGAAACCCCCCAACTGGCCCTTTTCCCAGAGCCCAAACCACATTACACTGCAGCCACATCCCTACTATGCCATTAGATTGGACGCATTCTGAATAGCCAACTAAAGGCGAGCAGGAATGTGGCCGCAGTGTAAAGTGGTGTGGAGTCTGGGAAAATGGCCAAATGGGGGATTCAGACAGGGGGGGGCATTCCATTTTGCTGCCCCTGATGCAGGGAACCAAACCCAGTAGGGCATCCCAAGTTGGGGTGCCCCCTGTGTAAACTCCCCCAAGTTGGGGTGCCCCCTGTGTAAACTCCCCCAAGTTGGGGTGCCCCCTGTGTAAACTCCCCCAAGTTGGGGTGCCCCCTGTGTAAACTCCCCCAAGTTGGGGTGCCCCCTGTGTAAACTCCCCCAAGTTGGGATGCCCCCTGTGTAAACTCCCCCAAGTTGGTGTGCCCCCTGTGTAAACTTCCTCAATGACCCCGTTTCCCAGAGTACACACCACATTACACTGCGGCCACAGCCCTGCTCGCCTATAGCTGGGGACATGCCTGGGTTGTTTAGAATGTGTCTCATCTAATAGCATAGTGTGTAATGTGTGGGGTCTGGGAATGGGGCCAGTTGGGGGTTTTACACTGGGGGATGGGGGATGCCCCATAGAAACTTTTTTTTTTTTAATAAATCTTAAATAAATCACACCTCAGATCAGATGCTGAAGAGTCCCCTTCAAAGTGGAGACCAGCGAGGGCAATGTCAGGAGTGCGTGCCAGGAGCCAGCCCCCTGCCTGCCCACACAGTGCCTGAGAGCAGGAAAGCTGATCTGCTCGGCGCTCACCCTGCTGGCCTGCTCAGTCTCTCCCTGCTCTGATCAACTATTTTATTTAATTTATTTTAATGCATAGATGGCCATTGTATGCTTGCGCACACATAGGAATTCGTCCTCCGCATTTAACCCATCCGTGCAGTGAGTGTACACATGCCCAGAGTGGTGGGCTGCCCTAATTACGGCGCCCGGGGAGCAGTTGGGGGGTTAGGTGCCTTGCTCAAGAGCACTTCAGTCATGTCCCAAGACCGGGATTCGAACCTCCAGTCACAAGTCCGCTCCCCTTACCTCTAGGCCACAACTGCCCCTTTAGTTGTGCTGCCTGAGCAAGAGCATCGCTCTGCAGGAGGAGGAGGAGGACGATCGTGCTGCCCAGCTTGGTGAAGGTAAGTACATTTATATGTATGTGACCCAGGTGCACCCGGCATATAAGACGAGAAATTTCACTGTTGCTGAATCACCAGCTAGGAAAACAATGAAAGTCAATGGTACGTTTTACTACTAAGGAAAAGTAGAGAACTTTTTACACTGTAGTAAAAAGTGTCATTGACTTTCATTGTTTTCTTTTTCTGGAAATTCAGCAACAGTGAAATTCTCAGGCTTTTTCCTCATGAAGTGAATGTTTTACTACCATAAGATTTTTTTTCTACCCTTATTGAATCAAGGCCTATGTATCCAATGTTACAGGGAGATGGAAGGTTTGTTTTTGTTACAAGATTTATACATTTTGGGTGGCCATAGACTAAGAGAGTCTATTTGTAATAACATTTTAAATTCAAAAGTAGCTCATTTCAGCCTTTCCTCCCTTCATCCTTCATGACGACCCCTCTCCATGAGTCGTCATGAAGGATTCATAGAAAAAAACATTACCGGTAAGTCTAACTGGAATTTTTTGTAACATATCTTAGATCTTCAAATGTGTGGCATATTTAACAGGAAGCAAGAAAATGAGGTACTCTTTAGATTATACTAAATTTTACAAGATTATCTGCAACACTACTCGCTTGTAGTTTGCAAGTACCATGAAGCTGTAGTGTAAGATGCCATGTTAAATAAATTATTATTGAAAGTATAATTTATAATCTATGCATACTGCAGAATCAAACTCACATACGGTCCTATTAATGTTCTAGGTGTCTGTGTACAGAATGTATTCACCTTATTCTCTATAGTAAGTGAAAATCAACCATCAAGGTCACTCAATCAAACTTCTCATAGAAGGGATCCTTGTGCCAAATAAGCTTTTAGATTGTTGGTGGATGTCCAGCAGAAGCCCAGAGAATGTTGCTAATAAACATAGACAAGACATCCCAAGTGATTAAAGTAATTGGCTTTGTTCAAACATTTTGATTCTGTGTGAGTGTTGTCTGTTTTCTTTTTTTTTTCTTTACCAGAAGGAAGCGCCATAATGATCTGAAATCAGTGGCCGTAGTATCAATTTCCATCAATATACTTGTGTTAGAGGCCATTACGTGCTTTAAAATGTCAATACCCTGGCCTTCTGAAGTGCAAGCCCCTTTGTAATTGATGTTTTGTTCTGAAAGCCTTTTCAGGAAAAAACAATGAAATATTTATTAAAGATTTTATGGCACATCAAGGTCAATGAAGAGAATAATATGTGTAAGGAACTTGCTGGTCTGACTAGATTTCAATAATCATTCAAAAATTATTTTTTTGCGTGTTTAAAAAACAATTCCAGACTTCATAGTAGACATATGAAGAGAGAAATACACCATTCTATATAAAACCTCACCTTGTATATAAAACCACAGACCTTACACCTGTGTAATAAAGAGTACATCCATTTTTTACAATTTAGTAAATGACCACCCCTATGGCGTATTTAATTGTGGAGAGCTCTCCACGTGAAGCAGATAACTTTTATTTTATTTAAAGTAAAATACTTTACTTATTTTTGTCTCTGTTAAAGTTGACCCAAATCAGGGATTTTCACTATCCTGAGTTGGGTCCATTCTGCCGCTTTGTGAAAGCCTGCCGGTCGCCTGCTGTTCTTACCTTTCCAACAAGCCCGCAGCGCAGGTGCAACTCTCTTTCAGTCATGTTTTCTGGCTGTGCATATTAATGGGAATAGCTGAATAGAATCCTAGCCGCACTAACAATTGGTGTACTGCATCCCTCTGCTGTGTACGGCCACTCCAGCCATTCAGTTATGGGGGTGCGGACGTGCAAAAGTGGCAACTGGCCAGGTTTCCCGCAGTGGGGCATCCCAAAACAGGATGACCTAAGGGTGGTTGCCTAACCAGATCTTGCATCTTATAGATGCTAGGTCCAGTTTAGGTCCACCTTAAGCATAGTAATCTCCACCGTTCCAAGGATACGGATATTGTATGTACAGTATCTGCATTTGTGGTGAATATCTGGAAACTTGCTGCACATTGAGGAGTCTTGTTTAGGGTGATGGCTGTTAACTAAGACCCCTGAAATAGTACTAGGCCATGCTCAGTGCTGTGACCTTCAACGATCTAGTTGGCAAACGTCTAGATTCATTGGCAAAACATTTTTCTGCAATTTGGTCAAGTAGGCAGATGCAATTTAGGTTTTATCGATTGTGTCATATGGTGATATATATATATATGAAATAATACATGTATGAAGGAGGTGGAGCTCTTTTCCTAGGCAATAAACCAAGCTGCATTGGATGCATGCCGATTGCAGTGTTATCCTGGTCATTAAAAGGCAGATTATGATTGAAAGCTGGTCTTCGGGGAGTTGTCTTTATTTTGGCTCTACAAAATATTAGGGTAGAACAGTCTGCACATATTTCAGATTCAAGTACTCTTATAAGCCTGCTGGGCAAAATCCAACCAAGCATCTATTAGTTTGTGTTGGGAACCTTCAAGAGTTTGGGTGTGGGGCATCTGCTAGGGTTTGTGGATGCCTGTTCTGTCCTAGGTTGCGGATTGGTCAGGGAAGTGTTAATGTCATGCTACAAGATCTAATTCTATCAGGTGCTGTCAATTATAGTCTGGAAAGGTGAGGAGTGGGGTTTGCTGATCTGATAATGTAATGTGGTGCAGGCTTTTATTCAGCTATATTTATGGTTTCCAAGAAGGACAGTTCATTTTGACCATTAATGGTTGCTAAAAATAGAACATATTTTATTTATTGGCCTCTTTGAAACCTGGAGGTTTCCTAAAAATGGTGGACCGGAGGTGGAGCTTAGCTTTATGTGCACATTTTTTGAGACATCAACATTTCCTATACTGCAACTGCTGCGGGCATTCCTAACTTTCATTTAGTTCCAAAGCAGGCCTCCTCAGATGCCCTTCCTCCCATTTGGGGAATGTCCACACAATCGGACAAAGCATTTCAATTGCTGTTTCCACTCAGAGAGGCATTTTTTGGTGACCTCTGATTGTACTTATCCCTTTAACCTCTTCAGTGTAAGTCTGTCCTGCTGGAGACTCCTGGGTTATTCTTACATCTCTTTGTTGTTGGTTATCATGTCAGGGGGCAACCCCTCAAGAGACCTTGCCACAGTGATTGCTTACATCAAACATCAGAATAGCACAAGAAGTATGGCATGGATGGCAGCATCTTTAAAAATCCTGCACTAGTTTGATGGGGAACAGAAGGAAGAATATGTGGATTGGTGAGTAAAGCTTAATTTGGAATAATACATTCTTTTTTGGTTAATTTTTATTTTTTTAAACTAATATTTGTGAACTGGTGAGAACCCCTATACCAGTTCACTGGGCATGCTAGTAGTACCACCACTTATTACTCGCACCCGTTCTTGGGGGTATGGAGGTATGGTTCTGGTGTTTTTCCAGGGGTGCCCTCGGCACCACCAGTGGAGCACCGGACCTGTACCGAATGGCAGAGGGCTGATTTCTGAACCCTGAAGCCCCTATGTTCCCAGGCTGTTTGGCTCAGGGAGAGCGGAGCACACATTTTTTTGATTTTCAAAGGGTAGGTGGCATGCCATCTGCTGGCACCAGCAAATGGCATTCTGATACCCTCCGCCCAATTACCTACACCCTCCCTTTGGCTCCGAGGTGCAGAAGAGCCTGGTGCCCATCAGTATAGGCCTGGTGCTCTTTCAGGGGTGCCTGAGACATCAGATCTATATCAAGGGACATATGGCCTGGCAAGCTAGTAGGGGTCAGGGCTTGTTGTTTGGCCTTTGAGCCCTGGGTTGACAGCCCCTATGTCTGGTGCATAGGGGCGGGTTGACTCAGGGAGGGAGATGCAATTTACACTCCCAATTGTCTTTTTCTTTGAGAAACTAGTAACAAAAAAGTAAAAAGACAGCTGAATTGTGCTATATACCCATGTGAGTTTTTCAGGATAGCCTTTGGTGGTATGTGTTTGTGTGTGTGCACACAAGGGACATGCATGACTTGTGCATTTAGGGTTGCTCATGAGATCATTTTTTTATATAAAAAATAATTAACAGAGCCTATTAACGAAAAAAAATCGCTACATATTTTCATTGACAACCGAACAAGGTTTATTCATTTTCTCTAAATTTAGTAATGTTAACCCAACAAGTGCTTGGGAGAACAATGACTTAAAGAAAACACAATATAATGCCATTAAGTATATCACATTCTGTCCTAGTTGAAGTGTATAGCTCCTCTATTACACCATTTGATATGAAAACGTTGTTCATTAGAGAGTACCTGAGTATTATTTCCCACCAGAGCTACACATGAATGACATATAATTGGCCACCAATGCTCCCCTGTGTGGCATACTGTAGGTTTTCAGCTCTTCTGAGCCAATTTTTTTCTTTAACTGAACAGAGTTGCATGCCAAGAATAAAAACAATAGTGGTGATTTGTTACTAAAACAGTTCCATTGTGAACATAGAGGCTTTTAACATCTCACCTGTACACTATATTGTTAATGGTATTGAAAAAATATGGAGGAAAAAGTAAAGATTTAATTTGTATAGCAAGGTAAGATGAAAATGTTAGTAATTTCATATAGTTCCTTAAATAGCTTGATTATGTTCAATTCATATGTTGTTCTCTAATAAGTACCTTAAAGACACAATAGCTCTCTGCTTGTAAAGAAATACATTGTATTGTGCAGAAGGAGAAAATAGAACTTTCCTGGCTTTCCTGTTGCAGAGGAAATAAATGCAGGCTTTCAGTTTTAAAAGTCACGCTTTTAAAGCAGAAATCAAGGCACACAGCACAATACAGTGTCAGTGTTCTAACAGACCACATACCAGTTGGCCACTGGGTTTGATGTTGCCTGCTGAGTCTGATGTTACCGACTGAGTAACGTATTGCTCCCTTACTGACCATAGGAAGAGCGGGAGGAATTCCCTGTGGGCTGCTGTGCTTTGGGCCTAGGTGTTGCCCACAGGACACAGCCCGTCTCATCCACTCTCTACTGTTAGTGTGCTGCTGCTTCTTTATTCAACCCCCCCTCCATTCCCTTCCTCCTTGCACCCAGCCCTTCCACCATTATCTGACCCTAATTTACCCCACATCCAAGACACCTAAGCCTAGGTTTTGCCCCTGCAATGCTTCAGTATTACAATACTACAGCTTCAGTACCATTGGTTTAAGCTATGGAGTATACTCATTGATTGACTAAGAATCTCTTCGGAGGTGAGGCTCAGTGAGTAAGTCATGGGCCAGTGAACCCTAGGGGGTTTAACTACTGTAAAAGCTGATGGCTAAAATCTACAATGATTTGGTTGTATATTTATTTCTTCTTTAATTTTGTGTTGTCATTGGCATTCGGATTGATCTGGGTTGCACTATGTACCCAGTCACCAGTGCACCAGCTTCCCATAGCTCTTTAGTGAGGCTAGTTCTTTCTATTAAGGACACAAACAGAAATGGCACTGACTAGTTATAACTCTACCTCACTCTGTCCAAAGCTTAAAGGGAAAGTCCACTTTTGATGGCATTTTTTGAAAGTGTTTATTTTTGTGTGCCAAAATGTCTTCAAGGTGCTGAAATTAGTTTTTTTGTGTGTAATACATTTTCTTTTAATTTTCAAACAAAAGGTACAAGAAAATATAGCACAGTCCAGATATGAAATAAAGAACTGGACACAAGAATCAGCAGAGCAGCATGGTATCAGTATCCAAACTCTACATATATTGTGTACATGCAATAAAAAATGTACATTAATCCTATAGGCTAGAGAAATACTTCAGAATGATGCAACCCCTATGAGACAAGCGGACCTTATCACTTACAAGAGATATGCCTGTTCCAATATTAGTAGAGAAGGAACGTCGGTGTGTGGGATACCAGAACTAAGCCCCCGAAGACAGCAGCCTTGAAGGTGCCAAAATCTACCCCGGAGTCTAGGGCAGAAAAGAAGAGTAGGAGCTGCCCGATGTGTGAAATCAAGCTGGAAGATTTTGTCAGTCCTGTACCAAGAAGGTAGTGAATAAGGAATGGGAACCCGGTATGACGGATATGATGCAAGTTCTGAAGGATCATATTTCCCCTTCCTTCCTTGACCTCACATGATTTGGCTGGTCATAGTAGACTGGTGGGGCGTCCCTGCGGCACCCCATTTTGTTTACAGCACAGGACTCTGATCATTCAGAGGTCGTTGCTTCTGAGGAAGAGGATGAGTCCGCTTCTAAAGAAGAGGAGCCGGAATCTGTTACTGAGGCATCCACTCCGGGCAAATTTCTCTTCTCTTTCTTACATTACCTTTTACACATGATTTATCTCTCCCTGGGACTGAGGAGAAGAGTATCTAAGCATGATGGGTTTTACCTGGACTTCCAGGAGTTCCCTTGTCCTTTCCCCTTCATAGTTCAGTTAAGGATTCTATCCTGAATGAATGGAAGGATCCGGTTAGGAAGGCATTTAAGTTAGGGAACCTTAAGAGGCGATATTCTTTCTCTGAGGAGGATTTGCTGTTTTGGGATAAGTGGATAAGTTGGACGCACCTTTTGCTAAAGTTTCTAATGGGGTAGATCTGGCCATTGAGGATTTTGGTTGAGCCTCCTCATAGGAGCTCGGCTAAGATCCTATCACATCTGAGGGGAAACCCTACTAGATTTCCAGAGGCATAAGGGAGGGTTTCCATATAAAGTTTACTCAGACCCCCCCCTCCAAATTTTTTTATTACTCCTCTTCCAAGAGGCAGGGAGGAGAATCTGGCTATCAGGGACAGCAGAGTCTTTATGTTAACCAAGGGGGTGATTATGAATAGGAAATCGGCATCTAACGTTCTGGTTGTCCTCGGCTTCCTCCAAAGGGGAACTGATCTGGGTCTCAGTGTCAGCACTCTGAAGATACAGTTGCCAGCTCTGTCAGTTTTTATGGACAAAAGACTTTCATCCTTTTCTCTGGTCAGACATGTTCTCTTAGCCGTGAGGCGATCTAAGCCGGTCCGCACGAAGATAGAACCTCAAAGGGATTTAGCTAATGTCCTGACAGCAATGACAGCTGCTCTATTTGAACCAATTCAAGACTCTTTCAATTATATTTCTCACCTGGAAGGTTCTATTTTTTGTGGCAATTAGTGGTATTAAGCGTGAATCCCTGCTACTTTCCGAAGATACCTTCTGACTTTCATGGAACCCAGGAGATTGTTGTTCCTTCAGTGGACAGTAAAGATTATTTGGTGGACAAATCTTTGGATGTCGGAGCATGTCCTCTGGAATATCTTCATCAGACCAAGGATTGGAGGAAGGCAGATAGCCTGTTCGTTTCATCCTCAGGAGCAAGAAAGGGGCAAAGAGTTTCCAACTTTGGCTTGTTGGTTGAAAAACGCTATTAGTATGGCTTATCATGGATTCCAGGTTCCAGGGAAGATTACAGTTCACTTGATGAGAAGAGTCTCTACGTCTTGGGCAGAGCAAGCTGGGGCCTCTATTGAACAGATTTGTAAAGCAGCGACCTAGTCTTCAGCCAAGACTTTTTTGTTTAGACCTTTGGCAGGAATGTGCATTCCCCATCCAATAGAGTTAGATCTCAGTTATCTCTCATGATTATGCTGCCTGGAGGATGTTTTGAGACAACTTAAGTTAGTTACCTGGTAAATTCTTTTCTAAACATCTGAACAGGCAGCATACAGGTTTTTCTCCTTTAAGATATCATTGAATGTATTTCATGTGGCAATCACCAGTACTGTTTTGGTCTGTCTTTATATATTTTTCAGATCTCTATAACAACTGGAGACTGGGAAGAGGGGCTAAAGCTTCATCCAATTCTGGTGGTCACATGTTCCATCCAAGCGGCGGAGAAATGAGGTCTCATGAGTATGCTTCCCATTCGGATCTTTAGAAAAGAAGTTACCAGGTAACTAACTTTTTTTTCTTTACCTCACTCATTTTTTAAAGATTGTATTTATTTATTTTATTTTTCTGTTACAACCCTGAAATAACACACATAGCTATAGGAAAACCACTTTTTCCTTTTCTAATGCACATTTATTACCTCTTTTGTTCATCGTTACTTTTCATATATTTTATCATGTTTTTATTTTATCTTGCTTTGTTTTGCAATAGAAAATTGGGACAGCACTTGTCCCTCCCCTTCTATTACCAACATGGGGTCAATTCAGAGCCAGCTAAGAAAATTCACTTCTTTTTTTTTTTTTTTTTTTTTTTTAAAGAGAGAAAGCTGCCTTTCACTTTCATTGTCTACCTTGGAGCTGATTCAACACCAGGTGAAAATTTACATCCGGCTGTTAAATCAGCCCAAAGGTAGACAATGAAAGTGAAAGGAGGTTTCTCCCCTGGCCCTGAATCAATCCCATGGTATCAAGGTAAGCCCTAAGGGGAACACCACCTTTATACCTAATGTAACTTTTACTTGATTACATTAGGTTAGACCCATTTTGTGTTAACTATGGTTTAAAGACTGGCTAATGGTTTACAAAATAAAAAACAGGCAATGTAATTGTGTAATGTGCTGTCATAGAGTTTATAGTAATACTTAGATTAAAAAAGGCAAAAGATTGAATAGTAAGCTGGACATTTACAGCCAATAAAAGCTTTGCGCTTCATGGAAAATTAGTAACCTCTAATACCGTTTGCTTTTTACAGTAAGTAGTAGCGATTAGGAAACAGATTCATGATAGGGTCAATTCATGGTTGTGCACCTATGCATTTTTGCAAGTTTTTTGGAGTGCCAAGTTGTGCTCAGGCTTCCTCCTGATTTATGGTCGTCAAAATTTGAAGCGCTTTGTTTAAGGTGGAAATTTGCGCACAAGCGCATGCCACTGCAGAGACTTGTGTCTGAAATTCTCCATAAGCCTAAATTTTGCACCCCAAACTGGCACCTGCAACTCATTTATAAGGTGTTTAGAGGGAAGAAAAGTGTGCAAAAAATATGTCAATTTACAGAGTGAATTTCCTACAGCAAACTGCAGATTTCACTGACTAACAGGTTTATTTTATCCCTAAAGCACATGTCGGCAGCATCCAGCATGTTTTTTTTTTTAGCAATGAAAGTGTCAGACGCAAGTTTATTTTAGTAATTTTTCCCATTTTAGGGGGTTTTGGTGAGGAAAAAAAATGGCTAAAAGTTGTCAAAGTTGACAAATCTCAAAATGTTTAAGAGAACTAAAAGAGACTAAACATTTGGAAAAACAACACTGAAGGTGACCTGGAATCAGGATATCTCCAATAAAACACGACTTCTAAAAATAAGTAGAAATAAGAGCCTAAACATTTCTCCCCTCTATTTACTGTTTCTCATTTGCGATTTTGTTTCTCCAGCTTCTTTGTTTTAGGCAAATCGCTATTCTCCCTTTCGGATTGTAATCCCAGTCACCTGAGAGGGAATACACTCCGAATAGAGATTCACCTAAAACACAGAAGCTGGAGAGACAAAATCGCAATTGCTAAACAGTAAAGAAAGGGGAGAGCTCCGTCAGCCCGGTAATCTATGCGATTCTCGGGCCAATCGACCCCCCTCCCGGGCATCCAAAATTGGTATGCCCTGCTGTGTGAAACCCCCCAGGTCGCCCCATTCACTTACCTTTTTCCCAGTCCCACAGCACACCTAAGAGCAGCGGCCGTATCCCGCTCTTGCAGGGCGCGTGCCCACACCAGGCATTTGTGAATGGCCGTCGTGGGCACGCTCCCTGTTAGAGGGGAGCAGAGGATACTTCGTCAGAGCCACTGCTCTTAGACACGCGGTGGGACCGGTAAGAGATGAGCTGGTCTTGACATTTTAGTTGGCGGCCTTCCATGCCAGAATTAGCTGGTGTTCGTTTTTCATTATCCTGGATTTTTTCCTCATAGTCAGGGCATCCTGATTTGGAATGACCCACTGTGTAAAACCGTTGGGAATCACCATGATTCTCACCTGAAAGCCTCTCCTCCAATCAGCTGTCTCAGCCGTGTATATGAATGAGCTGCTAAATCAGCTTACTGGCATTGTAGGTGCAAGCATGTTCCCATTGGCTGTGTGTGCCAGCGACTGGTTACATGGTTTAGAAAAGACTGTGCACATAGCAAAGCTGTCTTGGACCGGGGCATATGGGAATGTGGGAAAGGATTATATGAGGGATGGTGTACATTTGAGGGGGCACCAGCAGCAAAAGAGCTCTCAAGGAAGTGAGACGGATATTTCTTTGGGCCGAGAAGCATGTCCCATGCATTTCGGGGATTCACATACCAGGACCATAGCAGGCCGAGTGTCTGAGCAGAACAGTCCTACATCAGGGAAAGTAGTCCTGTTTTTCAGCCCCTTTGAATGTGCCGGGGCCGTCCAGATGTAGATCTCTTCACGTCCTGCCACAATTGGAAAGTTCCGAGGTTTGTGTCCCGGTACAGGGACCCTCTAGCAATTGCAACAAATGCACTTACCCTTTCTTGATCAGCATTCAGGCTTCTTTATGCTTCTCTTCACTGTCTACACCCCTAGGTCGAGTAAGAAAATGGGTACTTCGAGAAGGGGTTTCAACCATTCTGGTGGCTTCTCACTGGCCAAGCTAGTTTGCATTGGCGGCCAGCCGATGATGAAGATCTTCTCACACAGGGGCCCCTACGGCATCCCAGTTTGGCGAGTATTTATTGCTTGGTGTGAATCAAAAGGTTTTACCTGTAGGAATTTTTCTGTCTCCAGACTTTTTGAATTTTTGCGTCTGGATGATGAATTGAGCACTCAATTGAGAACTTGAATTGAGCACTCAATTGATTACTTCAATTGAGGGCAGGTATCTGCTTTATCCATCTTTTTTCAGAAACCCATTGCCGGCAATAAACTTATTAGGACCCCCATGTGCGCCCTCCACGTAAACCTATTCTGCCTGTTTGGGACTTGTACTTGAAGCTTAATGACACTTTAGATAATGTTTCTAGTGACAGTTACTTCGGTATGGGGGGTTTCTGAATTAGCAGCTTTATTGGTTAATATTTAGAGTTGCATGAGGACAAGGCTGTCTTCCGCTTTAAGCAGGATTTTCTTAAGGTGGTTTTGCCTTTTCATCATAATGAAGAGGCGGTTTTTCCCTCCTTATGTCCTGCCTCAGTTAGCCATAAGGAGAGGGCCCTTCATTCTCTGGATGTAGTAAGAGCATTAAAATATTATATCTCTGCTAAACAAGCCTTCCACAAGTCGGATTCCTTATTTCTTATAGCTGAGTGGCCATGGAAGGGTCTTCCGCCAACTAAGTCTACCATCAGCCAATGGATTAGACAAGCAGTAATAAGGGTCTATATTTCCCCCCTTTGGGGTTACAGCACATTCTACACAAGCTATTGGAGCGTCCTGGACTTTTCAGCACCAGGCCTCGGTAAAACAGGCATGCAATGCTGCTATTTGGTCTTCAGTTCATACATTTACCACATTTTATAAGGTAGATGTTAGAGTCTCGGGGGATGCCGTATTTGGCAGGAAGGTATTACACTCAGTACTGAGCATCAAAGTTTTGATTTTGCAATAGCTTACTCTTCATTAATTCTTAGGATCCCACCCTGAAGTAAGGGCACTGCTTTTGGAAATCCCACCAGTTACTGAATGCTGATGGCCTAGAGTGGATTGGTAGAAAAAATACATTTCTGTGATTCTCGGCTGTAGAATTGTTTTCTGTTCTATATCCACTCCAGGATGTCAGACCCTCCCCTTCTGCTAGGTTACTTTATCTATTCTTCAGATGCCTAGTCCTAGTGGAGCTTGTACATGAGTTGACGATGTAACCCATCAGTTACTAAATGCTGATGGCCTGGATAGTAACTGGGATTTAAAGAGGAGCACACACCATTCAAAAGTTTGTCTGCCTCTTTATAGAGGAAGCCACCGCTGGGTGCTGCCCAGATTGACAAGCCCACAGCTAGAGGCAGGGGTGGGGATGCGGCCGGAAGCACTCTATTCAGATTCACTGGGCGATCCTGCATGATACACGGGGCATCCCATTACATCATTACTTATTACTGTTGTTATATTTTAAGCTCTATTGGAAAGGTATTTAAACTCATAGAAGCCTTCTGGTCCTCTTGAACTGTAACCACTGTGGTAAGGTGCAAGGTGCCATCATTGACGGTAGGTATGTGGCACCAAGGTACCTGGCCTTGGTGCAGTAAAGCTGTGTAATTTTCTCCAGCATCAGCTGCTAATGGCAGTCTGCTGCTAAAATGTTAGTATAGCCGAAAGGCTAACCCGGGACGGCTTTACTGGGATGGAGTAGAGCAGGGTGGGACTCCATCCCCTACCCAGGTCCGGGTTTTGCGGGCCGCATAAATAGCCTGGGGAGTCAGCTGTGCACTGGCTGTGTCTAGAGCTCACTTGTGGAGTGAGGCTCTGTGTGCCAGACTGGAAGCTCTTATACAGGCTATTTCATGTGGACCCGAGGTGGATTCGGCTACAAGTCGTTGCCTGTCTGATGCAATACTATGGCATTTTTCCTGAAAAGGTGATGTAACCCAAAAAGAATATTTTATGTTATGGACTTTATGTGTGAATAAACACGGACTTTACTTTGAACTTTTCGCCTCTGAGCCTCTATACTGCTAACATCCTGCTGTCTACCAGAACTGATCCTCACATTTGGTGTCGGATGCGGGCAAAGCAGTGAGGCCGTTGCTAGGAGCAACCGACGGAAAAGTTTTTTTTGTGTGCATGTCCTACATTAAGCCTGCCAGGCTGCTACCGGAGACCGCAGACAAAATGGAGGCGGTCGTGAAAGCGCTCATGGAGGCGAATCTGCAGCAGCGCAAGGCCAAGCAGCAGCAGGAGACCAACCAGCTGCTATTGCAACATGTGATGGCGCTGCAGGAGCGCCCAAAAGTGTCCCTGATGCCCGGAAAGCTGTCCGCTTGGCGCTCACAAAGATGACCCCCTCAGATGACGTCGAGACCTACCTGCTGGTGTTTGAAAAAGTGGCTGCAAGGGAGAAGTTGCCTCGTGACCAGTGGGCTGACGTCATCGCTCCATTTCTAGCATCTGGACCTCAGCAGGTGTTTGATCTTCCAGACGACCAAGCCGCTGACTACCCGACTCTGAAGGGTAAGATACTGGCCAGACTGGGGGTGAATGTGTGGGTTCGGGTTCAGCGGGTGCATCAGTGGAGCTATCAGCCGGCAGATCCCACCAGACCCCAGTACTATAAACTGCTGCACCTACTGCAAAAATGGCTGCAGCCAGATTTATTAAGCCCCTCTGCCATGTTGGATCGCTTGCTGGTGGACATGTTCTGGAGGGCTTTACCGCACCCTCTCCAGCACTGGGTTGGCCAGGTATCCCCCGGCAATGCTCTAGAGATGGTGGACCTAGTGGAGCGATATGAGGCCACCAGGAACTTGCAAGGGGGCTCTACGGGGAAGGATTCGGGGAAACCCCGGAAGTCCCCACCCCAGCCCAGGCCAGCGGTGTCCCCTAAACCCCCTCAGGACCTACCCCCCAAAGTCCCTGCTCCGGTGTTGTGTTGGCGGTGTAAGGAGCCGGGACATATCAGAGCCAACTGCCCCCACCAGGGGGAGCCCATGGACGTGAACTTTGGTTACCGCCCTTATATGTATGCCAGGAGGCTGTGTGCTGCCGGTGTCCCTGAGCTTGTGGGGCAAAGTCACCTCTGTCAGGTGAAAGTGGGGGATACCCTGGCTGTGGCCCTTTTGGACTCGGGAAGTATGGTTACCCTGGTGAGACCCGCCATGGTACTGCCCGATGAGTACACGGGGCGGAAAACCGGGGTCTTGTGCATACACGGGGACTTGAGAGACTATGCCACAGCACAAATGACTCTAACCACCGTCTCCGGCAGCTGGAACCACAAAGTCGCCGTCGCCGCTAAACTCCCGTACGAACTTATTATTGGGAGAGACTTTCCGGGGTTCATGTCACTATGGACCAAGCTGGGAGTTCCGGAAACCCGAGAGGCGGGTGTGTCTCCAATAGACTGGCTGTACTCAGGGGTTACCCCAGAACCTTGGGAGCCGGAGTCAGAAGGCACAACGGTAGGGGTGACCGCCACTACGGTGGAAAAGGGGTAGTCAACCCCACTGAGCGTTATGGTTGGAGATGTGGAAGATCTGTCAACAGGTCCAGAGTTGGCCGATCTCCATGTCTCCACGGGTAGTTTTGGTACAGCACAACACCAGGACCCGACTCTATCTCTGGCTTGGGAGAATGTACTTGAGGTGGAAGGTGAGCCACAACAGCCAGGGGCGGAGTTACAGTTTCCTCGCTTTGTGGTTCACCAGCATATGTTGTACCGAGGAAACAAAGTACGTGAAGAGGTTGTGGAACAATTGGTGGTACCCAATCCTTATTGCAAGCTGGTGTTGGATTTGGCCCACCAACATGTTCTGGGGGGACACCTAGGCCAGCAGAAAACTCTGGACCGAATTTTACAACGGTTCTACTGGCCCAGTGTGTACAAGGAGGTGGAGAGATATTGTGAGTCCTGCCCAACATGTCAGATGACCAGCCCCCAGCCTCATTACCGTGGTCCCCTAGTTCCTCTCCCAGTTATTGAGGTGCCCTTTGAGTGGATTGCCATGGGTCTGGTGGGTCCCGTGCCAAAATCCGCTAGAGGGCATCAACATATTCTGGTAATCTTGGACTATGCCACACGGTACCCCGAGGCCATACCCCTGCAACACACCTCAGCCAAGCTCATTGCTAAGGAGCTTATGGAAATGTTTTCCCGGGTAGGCCTGCCTAAAGAGGTCCTGACCGATCAAGATACCCCGTTTATGTCTAAGGTGATGAAAGAGCTCTGTAAGTTGTTGCAAGTGAAACAATTGCGGACATCCGTTTACCACCCGCAAACAGACGGCCTGGTAGAAAGGTTTAACGAAACTTTAAAAACCATGTTAAAACGGGTAGTCGTCAAGGATGGGAAGAATTGGGACTTGCTTCTGCCCTATTTGATGTTCGCAGTGCGAGAGGTGCCCCAGGGCTCTACGGGGTTCTCGCCCTTAGAGCTCTTATACGGTCGGCATCCACGGGGCCTGTTGGATATAGCCAAGGAGGCTTAGGAACAGCAACCCACCCCCCACAAAAGTGTGGTAGAGTATGTTACTTAATTTCAGGAATGGATAGAGACCGTGTTGCCGCTGGTGAGGGAACATATGGAGGCAGCACAGCGGGCCCAAAGTAGGGTTTATAACCGGCAAGCCAGGGTACGGAACTTTAACCCAGGTGACAGGGTTGTGGTTCTGGTACCCACAGTGGATAGTACATTTCTGGCTAGGTGGCAGGGTCCCTACGAGGTGATTGGGAAAGTTGGGGAAGTGACTTACAAAGTACATCAGCCCGGGCGGAAAAAGCCAGAGCAGGTGTACCATGTAAACCTGCTGAAGCTGTGGAAAGACAGGGAGACCCCTGTGGGTGACAGTCCCCGACCAGGTATGTTAGGGGTGGAGCTTCCCGTCCCTCAGTCTGTTGTTAGAGAAGCGGTAGTTGAGGTGAAATCTTGCGACAACCTCTCCTCTAAACAGACTCAGGAAGCCAGGGAGTTTATTAGCAGAAACACGGATGTGTTTTCAGAACTCCCTGGGCACGCTTCTGTCATCCAACATGACGTTGTCATGGAACCTCAGGATAAGATCCGGTTGAAGCCCTACCAAGTACCTGAGTCCCGGCGACAAGCTATCGCGGAAGAAGTGCAACAAATGCTCAGATTAGATGTAATTGAAGAGTCAAAGAGTGAGTGGGCCAGCCCAATAGTCTTGATTCCCAAGCCCGATGGTACGTTGTGGTTCTGTAATGATTTCCGCAAACTTAACGAAGTATCAAGGTTTGATGCCTACCCTATGCCCTGAGTAGACGAGCTTATTGAAAAGCTAGGCCAAGCCCGGTATTTTTCTGTTTTGGACCACCCCCTCTCACTTTCTGCTAGCCCTCCATTTTAAAGATACCCATATGTTCCGTCTCATAAGATGTACCTGACCATATGACGCACCTAGGGTTTAGAGAGGAAAATAAGAAAAAAAATTATTCTAAACCAAATGAGGTACTAAAAAACCCCTTGAACAGGATATATAATAACAGACAGTGGCTGAATCCCCCAAAATCCCTTTGTAACAGAAAATGTTGCCGAACCCCCCAGTCCCCTATAACAAGCAGTATGGCAGAATCCCCCCAATCTCCTATAATAGGCAGTGTGCAGAATCCTCCCAATCCCTCTATAACAGGCAGTGTGACGGGATCCCCCTAATCCCATATAACAAGCTGTGTGCAGAATCCCCCCATTACCCTATAATAGGCAGTGTGACAGAATCCCCCAAATCCCCCAAGCAGTGTGCAGCATAACCCTCTCATCCCCTATAATAGACAATTTGCAGAATTCTCCCAATCCCCATACAACAGGCAGTGTGGCAGAATCCCCACAATCTTATAATCTGCAGTGTGGCAGAATACCCCATAACAAGAAATGTGGCACAACTCCCACTAATCCTATAATGGGCAGCATGCCAAAACCCCACCTACCCCCTATAATGGGCAGTGTATCTTAATCCCCCCCAAACAAAACAAGCAGTGTGGCAGGATACCCCCATTCCTATAATGGGCTGTGTGTGGCAGAATCCCCCTAATCTCCACACTGAAGCAGCTTAAAAGTTAAAAAAAAAATCTTACATCTCCTGGTATCCGGGTGATGTCAGCGCATAGGCAGTGGCTTCCTCCGTTCTGTGTGCGGGCCCGTCCACCAATTCACTTCACAAGTATCCCTTCTAGTGGCCCACATGATGCAGCAGATCGGGAAATAATATCTAGACAGGAAATAAACCTGGGATAGCTGGGAATAGCTGGCCAGATACAGTTGTGATTAGATACTATTAAAGAGGACCAATTCTTTCCCCTTCTACCTAAGCAACCCTCTTTTAACAGCTCTGATTGGGTTTTGCCCCATCTTGGCTATTTGTCATGAGCAAGTCAAAAATTACTTCAGGTCCACTTACATTCCCACCAGTAAACTATCCCAATTTGTGGTGGCCTCACAAGTTAAATGGATTGGCAAATGGGGTTTTGCTCCAACTTGGTCATGTCATGAGCTGTCAAAATTGGCATCAGGTTCTCCTGCATTGATATGATTTGGGATGCCCCACAATTTACGGGGAAGGGCAAAAATACTCATACCTATAGGGTCCATTGGAATTGGCCGAGCCTCACCCCCTTCTCTTCCTACAACCAGGTTCTCTGGATGGGTGTGGGTGGTCATAAGAGTGTGTATCCGGTGACTTAATTTAACCAGTGTCAAATTTAACTTACGGGGCATCCCAAATCAGGATACGCACCCCCTGAAACAAGTGTGGCTATGGGTCAGGTTATTGTTTGGACACTTCCGTCAATATTTTTGGGGGTTTTGGTACATTAGCTAGTCTATATTCCTTTACCTGTATCTTCTGCTCCTCTGGAGCTCTAGTCTTTTATGCATTGCGTTTTTAGTAGGTTATAAATGTAAGGTCTGCCATAAGATTTCTGTTGGTTCTAAATAATGATGGATCACTGGCAGGACCATATTAGCAGCAGATATTTTTAGCAATGTAAGAATAGTTTTAACTGCTCTCTTGAGCCTTGTAAAATCAGCACATCAATTTGCAGAAACTGACCAGCAGAGGGCGGTCACACATCAACTACAAAAGCTCACTGAGCAATACAATGAAGGCAGATCAGTTGTCAAACTTCCATTTATTATTTATGTGCAGTAATGCCCAAGGAAGTAATGCATTAAGTGTGGCTCCTATCAATCTTGCTCTGAGAATACTGTGCACGGCAATCACAGACGGTTTAATTCCATGTCCCCCACCTTTAAGAACCCCAGACTTTTCTGCATCTCCCCCAAAATACAGATGTCAAAGGCTGAGGCTATAGGTTTCTTTACCATACAAACACACATACATACACATTCTGGGCAATTGCATGGTACAAGCATTAGGATGAGTTTACGTTCTCTAGTCTTTCAGTTAGTTTTAAATAAACCTGACAGCCTTAAACTGGACCTTCAATTTAAATAAGAGCATATCATATATGTTTTCCCCACCCTGTACATACAGATACATAACAAATCATCCTAACTGCAGCTACTGCATTTTCTGAGCCTATACACATCCAAGATGGAGGGGCATGAAGTCTCAGGCTGCCTGCAGACAGGAAGTGTCTTCTGCATCTACATTCTGGGATTGCTGTCCCTTTCCTAACCCCAGCTCTGCTCTGTCTGAGCAAAGCACAGCTATAACCCCGCCCCCTGCACTCCCCCCCCCCCCCCCACCTCCTCTCCTCAGTATGTGAAGCTCCTGAGGCAAGATGGCGGTGCCCGTATCCTAGACCCCTGAACAGAGTTGCAGCCCAGCGGGGGAAAGAATAATATGTAAGTGACTAAAACATAAAATATATTAATTTTAGATGCTGGTGAATATTTTTTTAAGGGTTTGGGCCTTGCATTAGAAGGTCCAGTTTAGTACAAACCCATTCCTTATGGGACAGACTTCCCCTTCTGTAGTGCTACTAGAAAGATTAGATTATCTATTAGATTATCTACTATGTATATGCCCAGGAGGGGGTTAGTTAGAGTTGTTTACTGTGTGGAACTATGAGAAAAAGGAAAAAAACACTATGTCCAGTTCTCCAGTTTGTTTACAGCCCCACTAAAGTAGTAGCTATAAACATATTTATTTTGTAGCTGCATCCTTACAGAACACTTTGGGTGTATAAAACACAGGGCCTTTGATTAGTTAGCTGAGACCCCACCCACACAGGTCCAGGGAGGGGGCAGAAAGGGCCAGCAATCTGCTCAACCAAACCTAAAAGCTCCTTTTATTAAAAGGGCAAAACACATCCAGAACGGTTAGGGGGTTAACAAATCTATCAAAATGGTAATTGATTTATTAGATTACTTAATTATTTCATTCAAATATGTATTGCGTAATAGTTTAATAACAGCAAATATATTTACTGTAATTAAAGGGACTGTCCATGCAAAATGTAAAAACAGACCATCAATCATAAGGCTCTACCGGTGGTCTATAACTATTCCCCCCCCTATGACCATCTATTGCAGCATTGTGATTAGAGGGCTGATTCATCATTGTGAGAATTTTTAATCTCACTTTTTTGGGGGAGAATTTATAGAATGATTTTCCCTTAGTGCAATCAGTACAATTTTTAGCTGTGCAATTTTTTAAATAATTCACACAGCTCTGATTATATGTTCTATGTAGTAGTTTGGCACCCCAAAGCAGCACTCCCACAATCTTCAATTCCTCGAACTCACTATCTCTAGCTACAGATCTCCACAGTGCTGGGTAACTAGAGGCTGCAGCATACAGCACACACTGCCCATGCCTCCTAATGGGTATACTTTCAGGCTATGTTCACACCTGTCCGGATGCGCTTGAGTTTCTGCATTTTGCAGATCTACAGAAAAACTCATGTAATGTATCTTCTATGGCTCCTTTCACACCTCTCCGTTTTGATACAGTGCGGTTCGAATGTAGCCAAAAAAGCCCTGAGTGCTGCATTCCAACCGAACTGCATATGCAAATCTATACTGTGTCTATTCTATGAAACTGCAACAAAAATGCAGTGGAAAAACTCAGTTCAACTGTAAGACGCAAAACACAAAACACACTGATCTGCAAGTGCATATTGTGAACGTAGCCTCAGGGTCATAAGTTCATAAAACTAACAATGTTGAAGGCTCATAGATATGATTTTATTTATTTTATATGATTGTATAAACTATATATTAGAAGTCTTTGTAGCAGCTGATATGTTCAGGAAAACAGGACCTGATCAACAGCTTTAACCCCCCCAAAAATTTCTTGGGTGGTGTTGCTCTATGGCAGGGCATCTCGATTTGGGATGCTCCACTGTGTGTATCCCCACGGATCGCCCGAAAACCCACCTCTTCCTGGCTCCCATGGCACTCATTCTATTCAAGTTTCCTTTGCTGCACAGAGCCAGTCGACAAAGAAATCTGAATGGAGCGAGTGCTGCTTGTGGCAACTCTACCCCTGCCTCTAGCTGTGCATGCACCCCCGTGCCACCTATTCAAAAAGACCTGGTGCAGACGTGCCCACAAATAGAGGTATCGGAGTGGTGAGTCAATCGGACCCTCTGGGGGATTTCACAAAATGTGGCATTGCAATTTGGCACGTCCCATAAAGAGGTAGACTCCTCTTTAAGGTTGACAAAAACCCACCCTGGAGTCTGAGACAGGCAGGCATACTCTCTCCCCCTGGGGCATCCAGAATCAGGATGCCCCGCTGTGTCAAACCCGCCAGGTCGTCCAAAAACTCACCACCTTTCCTGGTCCAACAGCGCATGCACAAGCAGCGGCCGCATCCCTTCTATCCCTTTAACTGTTTGTGCCTGCGCCAGGCATTTGCGAATGGCTGGCGCGGGCATGCTCCCTGTTAAAGGGTAGCAGGGGATGTGGCCCCTGCTCGGATCTGCTCGCTTTAGACGAGCTCTTGGACGAAGGGATGGGGGCGGATCCGAGAGTGCTGACTGGACGAGAGGCTGCGCATGCGCCATAGTGCCGAGGAAGTGTGAATGAAAACTGGCGACCTGGGGGGTTTCACGTAGTGGGGCGCCCACGATCAGGGTGTCCGGGGGCCAGAGACCAAAACCCAGGATAATCAAAATCCTGGGTTTTTGTCTACTTTAACAAAAATATGCAGCACTTTTGTTTATCCAAGTCCTCTTTCAGCTTGACCGACCACATGGAGAGATTGGGCTCCACCCCCTGGAAGGAAACACAAAGATTAAACTGAGCTTAAAAGCCCCACCCTTTCCCCTCCTTCTCAGTTCTTTGTGTTTCCTCCCTGGGAAACCGTTGGACAGAGAGGTGCTGTTAGACTGCGGCCATGTTTGTTATTTTAGTTTATTTTTTTCCTTTCTCCAGAGTTCTGGAGTAGCTCTTTGCACCAAACTAGTACCAAGGGAGTCCCGAGAGGTTTTTGAGTGCAGCCAGGGCTATTTCCCTCATAGTCATACATTTACACTTGCTGTGTACTATACCTTTAAGAAATCCAGCCTATATTGGCAGGTCACACTGGGGTTCAAATGCCAGGAGTGTTTTTATTCATGTAATGTGTTTTACTATGTGTATGGTATAATCACTTAATTCCCCACCCGAAATTTTGAATTTCTGGGCGGGGTGATGACGAGAATGACACGTCCTGATGTCACATCTGGTTTTCGGCAGTGAAGCCGAACCAGAAGGACTCTACAGTGTGATCTTCCTCAACAGGCGACTGCGGGCAGCAGCAGTGCAGATTATCGGGGGGCAGGAGTGCAACGGAGCGGTAGCAGCAGAGACCCTGCAGCTTATTACCGCACAGCAGGCCGGGCGAGCGGATCAGCAGGAGAGCGACTCCGAAGCCTGACAACGCAGCATATAGCAGGCTCAAGGCTGACATTCACCATGTCGAATGCGCCTGAAGGGGACCCCTAGTATGCGGTAGGACAAGTTTATCCTTATTTGATTTATGGGTAAACCTTTTTTATGTATAACTTTTTCTTATAGAAAGAAGCAGATAGTAAATCCAAGGAAAAGCATGCAAAGGCCACCAAAAAGACTAAGCGCTGTGAGACATGCAACGCGGCGCTATCCGAATCCTGGCAGCTGAATCTGTGTTGTGGCATTATTACGGGAAATCCTGAATATGAAGCAGGAATTCTATGCGTGATGCCCATAAGGATTGTGTCACTCAGTCTCAATGGTCTCTTGCCTCCGCACCCATTTCCACCCTGGTTACAGAAACTCAGCCTGAAAGTCTGGATGTCTCTTTAATTAACGCTGTTCCTAGTGCCTTACCTTCGGTCCCTATTCAAATTGATATAGCTTCTGAGCTGGGGGAAATTGCACCAGAAAATATTTATTCTAAGTATACAGCACGTCCTGTTCCAGAATATTCCTTACTCCTGGATAATACATCCACAAGATGGCGCTGGACTGCAGAAAACAGCTTGTGGCTCCTCCCAGCCCTTTATAAGTCAGGGACCTCCCACAAATTCTTCAGTTTCTTTCTGCAGTCTGCGCTGAGAAGATAGAAGATAGCTCTCTTGTGGCGCAGGTGAGCGGGGCTTATTGCCTGTGGCCTTGCAGGACTATTCCCACCCGTTCTGTCCCATTTACTGCCTCCCAGCCTCGGCTGATAAGGTTCAGGTGAAGGTAGGCTATTGAAGCACTACGGTGCTGAGGAGCTAGGCTCCTATTGCAGTTCCTGCTCTAACAGGGTAGGCGGTTTAGGCTAATGGTGAGCCTTTTAGGATGCCCCCACTGCCTCATGGTTTTTGCCAGGTTATCCTGTGCAGTTAAACCCTATTCCCATTTCCCTCTCCACCCTCACTCCTCATATTAGTCCCTGGGCGCTGTTTCTCCCTGTGAATTCTGCCGTTAACCTCCCTCACTCTCCCTTTGGGAAATCTCCGGGGGGGGGGGTCTGTCTAGTGGTTTAAGACTTTAGACATATGTTGTGCTTGTCACTTTATTAAAACGCGCTGCCGCGCACTTGTACTGTGCTCCGCGGCTGGCAGCCCCATTCACCTCAGAGCTGCCGGGCCGCTACTGGCCGGCCGCATCACGTGGGCGCGCTTCGCGCTTTTCAGGGGGGGTGGGCTCTGTGGATGATGCATTTTACCTCATATCTCCACGGCCCGCCCCTCGCGTTTGCGGACGCTATTTTGTCTTCTTCCTGTTGCTGCTGGCTCCTTGCGGTCTGTGAGTTCCCCAGTGGGGTGATTTTTCTTATGCCTTATTCTCATGGGAATATTTGATTATGTCTTTCAGGCGGGGTAAAGCTTCGGTCCTGTGGTTTCTCCCGGCCCTCTCCCCTCATTATCTCCCACTTCCCTAGCGGTTTATTGGGGCATCCCGGGTAGCTCTTTAGCATTAACTTTTACTGGCCTACTGTGCCTTTCAAATCACCATATGGAGGCTTCTGGGGTTCCTTTGGGACAAGCCGGCTATGTGTTGAGTGTGGGGTATCCCCAATCGGTGATGATGTCAGAGTATGTGGATCCTGCGCTCAGCAGGTACTTGCATTGCGGTCTGGGTTACCTGTTGCTGGGCCGGGGCCCCTCGGGCTTCGCCTACCCCCCACGCCTGCATCTGACCCCCTACGAGGAGCATACCAGCGGGGAGTCTCAGCCTGATTTGGCTGCACGGGTGGCCAGCATTGAGAAACATATTGCTGGGTCTGTCTTGTGTAAGGCATCTGCTAAGAAGCGGCATTTATCTCCCGCTGTCTCCCTCTTTCCTGTAGAATCTGAGGAAATTTTTGACACTACTGGTTATTCCCCCCTGGAGGAGGGGGAATTGTTCTCTGATTCTGAATCATCTGAGGAGCAGCCTAGGGTTTATGGTGGTACATGGTCTCCCTTTGGGGAAGATCTATGGTCCTCAGATGACATCTGTCATGCATTCTCCTGACACTACTACCCTGAGGGATGGTGAGGACCGGTGTATGGACCATCTGGCTTGCCATGCCTTTGTCTGTGTGGGGACCGCGCTACGCCCGGTTTGTGCCATTACAGCTATTGCTATTAAGGGTTTGCTTAAGAGTCTCTTAGAGGGGGCCTGTGATGACGCGGGAGGAGAAGAGTATAGATCTCTCCTGCTTTGCTATGAACTTGTTGCATATGTCCTTTCTGCTATGGATGATGCCATTAGAATGTGTGGTAGAACTTCTGCCCTGTTGGTGGCTATACGCCGCTCTGTCTGGCTACGTCAGTGGGTAGCTGATAATGCTGCTAAGAAGGCTCTCACTGGTTTCCCTTTCAAGGGCCTGCGCCTTTCTGGTGAACGCTTGGATTTGTTTGCCAGGGGCGGTAGGTTACCTCAACGTAGGAGGCCGTCCTGATCCTATCGGGGGATGGATGCCCTTCTCCCATCCTTCCGTGGTTCCAGACCTGGCCGAGGAGTCTCCTTTACTGGGGCCCGCGGAGATCACTGGGGAAGGGGCAGAGGACGTGGCCGTCCTGGCCTCTCCTGGGGTCCTAAGCCAAAATCCTCACCCAAGCCTCCACAGGCATGAAGGGGTGCCCTCACCCATGGGGGGATGGCTTCGGCTCTTTGCTCACGTCTGGAGGCTTCACGTCTCAGACCGGTGGATTCAGGAGGTAGTGTCCTCCGGTTACAAGATAGAGTTTGCAGCCTGGCCGCCCCCAAGATTCATCAAATCCCGGATGGCTCTAAACCCCCTGTCAGCTCAGGGTCTGTGCCTTGCTCTCCAAAACCTTCTGGAGTTGGGGGTCATCTGCCAGGTGCCTTTGAGGGAAAGGGGCAGAGGCTACTATTCCAATCTTTTCACTGTTCCCAAAAAAGAGGGGTCCATCAGACCTATCCTGGATTTAAAGTGCCTCAACAAATTTGTCAGATTCAAACACTTTCGCATGGAGACTCTGCGCTCAGCTGTCAATTCACTACGCCCAGGGGACTTCATGACCTCTGTAGACATCAAGGACGCTTACCTTCATGTACCAATCTTTCCAGGTCATCCGAGATTCCTCAGGTTTGCTCTGGAGGATCAGCACTACCAATTTGTGGCTCTGCCTTTCAGTATCACCTCAGCTCCCAGGGTAGTCACCAAGCTGCTGGCGGGAGTACTGGCTCTGCTGAGATCTCAGGGCATTTGCATCCTTCCTTACTTAGACAACATTCTCATCATGTCTCAATCTCTCCAGCAGGCCGAGCTGGATACTCAGCTGGTGGTGTCCACACTGGAGTCCTTCGGCTGGGTGATCAACCACCCCAAGTCTTTCCTGTCACCGTCAATGGTGAGGTCCTTTCTGGGCATGACTCTGGATACATCTCAGGTTAAGATTTTTCTACCTCAGCAGAAGGTGGAGAGTCTTCAGGCCCAAGCCAGGTTCCTTATGTCTTGCCCTCATCCCTCCATCCAGGAGGGGATGAAGCTGGTGGGCCTGATGGTGTCTTGTTTCGAGGCTGTTCCATACGCTCAGTTTCACATGAGACCTCAACTTCACCTCTTGTCAGTTTGGGATCGGGACCCTCGGTCCCTGGATCAGGTGTTGGTTCTGTCCCTTCTGGCCAGACGGTCTCTCTCGTGGTGGCTGGACTCAAGAAACCTGTTGGTGGGCAGATCCTTTCTGGCCCCGTGCTGGGAGACAGTCACCACAGGTGCCAGTCTGAAAGGGTTGGGGGGGCTTCTGGAAATCCCTGAAATTCCAGGGTCAGTGAGGCCCTCAGGAGGCCCACACCCCTATCAACATTCTGGAATTGAGGGCGATAAGGTTGGTTCTCGCCCAATTCAGGTCTGCTCGGACAACCAGACGGCGATTGCCTACATCAGTCATCAGGGAGGGACCCGGAGCAAGAGGGCCCTCAAGGAAGTGTCCCTGATATTGTCTTGGGTGGAGGAGAATGTTCCCTGCATCTCAGCTGTGTACATCCCGGGGGTGGAGAATCTGGAGGCAGACTCCCTCAGCAGGTGGACCTCTCGTCTGGGAGAATAGTCCCTCAGCAGCAGGGTGTTTTGCTCCCTGTGCCACCGCGTCTGGAGGCTTCACGTCTCAGACCGGTGGATTCAGGAGGTAGTGTCCTCCAGTTACAAGATAGAGTTTGCAGCCTGGCCGCCCCCAAGATTCATCAAATCCCGGATGGCTCTAAACCCCCTGTCAGCTCAGGGTCTGTGCCTTGCTGTCCAAAACCTTCTGGAGTTGGGGGTCATCTGCCAGGTGCCTTTGAGGGAAAGGGGCAGAGGCTACTATTCCAATCTTTTCACTGTTCCCAAAAAAGAGGGGTCCATCAGACCTATCCTGGATTTAAAGTGCCTCAACAAATTTGTCAGATTCAAACACTTTCGCATGGAGACTCTGCGCTCAGCTGTCAATTCATTACGCATCCCACCCTTGTTATCATTATTCTTAGTTACCTCTGTATGGTGATTGTTCATATATTCATTTTTTGCATTCCTGTTATTATTGTTCTCCCGGCTTCTTGTTAACTGCTTGTCAATACTGGGGAATTTGTGGGGGGTCCCTGACTTATATAGGGCCGGGAGGAGCCACAAGCTGTTTTCTGCAGTCCAGCGCAATCTTGGGGATGTATTACCCAGGGTAAGGAATATTCTGGAACAGGACGTGCTGTATACATATAATACCAATTCTACAGGTGAGTAATCACAGAACTGTATTTTTTTTCTCCCTAGGGCCTTAAAGAGGAAGTATCCTTTTCATGACCCTTTAATGGAGCACTGGCCTAAGATCATCTGATTTAAGTTTTGAGGATATGGGGGCTTTACGTGATCCTTTGGATAGAAAGAGTGATCACATACTGAGAACGCAACTCTGTTTATGTTCAGGCCTGCTATGGCATCTGATGTGGTCCTGGGAAGCATGTCAAAATTGACCCTAGACCCAAGAAAAGGGTTACCAATTAGATCTCCCTCCCCCTGCCATCTTTTCTGGTAAACCAAGTTACCAAAGGATCTGAAAAAAGACAGGCATTTCCTTTAGTCCTGCAGGAACTTCTACAGAAACACGTGATAGAAGCAGTTCACCCTGCTTCAGTGAAAGAAGGATTTTATTCTCACGTGTTTCTGGTTCAGAAGCAGTCAGGAAAGTATCGGATGATTTTATATCTGAAAAATTCATTCAATACAAGAGATTCAGAATGGAATCAATTTACTCAGTAAGAAATGTGTTGATAGAAGTTACCTGGTTGGTGACTCTAAACCTGCAGGGGCCTTAAAGTGGACCAACACCCACCGCTGATCGGCCCGGGAATCTTATAGATCACCTCCCTGCCTGTGGGGCACCCCGATCGGGGGTGCCCCGCTGTGTGAAACCCCCCAGGACGCCCACAAATCCTACCTGTTCCTCGTTCCAACGGCGCATGCGCGGGCCGCCGCCGCCTCTCGCGCATTCCTCTAGCAGGGCGTGCACCCGCGCCGGCCTTTTGTGAATGCCCGGCGCGGGCGCGCTCCCTGTAAGAGGGACACGCGAGAGGCGGCGGCGGCGGGCGCTGTCGCCTTGTCCGTCGACGGACCTCGCTTGTCTGTCGGCGGTGATTGGTGGAGCGAGTCACGTGGGAGCGGGGTCAGGTGAGTTTTTGGGGCTTTCTGGGGGGTTTCACACAGCGGGGCCCCCGATCGGGGTGCCCCGCGGAAGTGGACCAACACCCAGGATAGTGAAAATCCTGGGTGTTGGTCCACTTTAAGCTCGCACTACCCTTCGGTCTGGCATCATTCCCAAGGATCTTTACAAAGATTCTGGCAGAAGCAATGGCTCACCTCAGACAGCAGGGAATCATTGTAATTCCCTACTTGGACGACCTTCTTCTGATAAACAAGTCTGAGATAGGGTTGTCAGCAGTTTTGCAAAGAACTCTGCAATTATTGAAGGAACTGGGGTCGTTAGTAAATCTGGAAAAATCCAGTCTAACACCCAGTCAACAATGCAGCTTCATGGGGTTCAGTTTGGACAGCGCCCAGAGAAAGATGCTTTTGCCTCAGGAAAAGAGAGACAAGATAAGAAAGGAAGTGACGGCTCTTGTAAACAGTCCTTGGGTGTCCCTAAGGGCCATTATGAGGGTATTAGGATTCATGACATCGGCAATCCCAGCAGTGACGTGGGCGCAGTTGCATACAAGGACCCTACAGAGTTTTCTATTACAAAAATGGGACAAAAAGCAAAACTCCCTGGATCAACTGGTTCTGTTGAATCAGGAAGTTTTAAAAGATCTGATTTGGTGGGTAGACCCGAACAACTTGGGAAAAGGAAGGCTCTGGAGGCAGACCAACCCAGTTATAGTCACGACAGATGCAAGCAGCTGGGGGTGGGGGGGCCACCTGGAAAGCCATCAAGCACAGGGAAAGCGGCCAAAAGAGATAAAGAAGAGGTCATCAAATTCCAGGGAGCTTCTGGCGGTGAAGCTCACTCTAGAAGAGTTCCAGCCATAATTCAGATAAGATCAGACAATGCAGCCACAGTAGCTTATATAAACTGTCAGGGTGGGACATGGTCTCCAAGTCTAATGGCTCTAGCAACGGAAATACTAACTCCCCCATCAGATCAAGGGGACCTTAAACACTCAGATTTCCTGAGTTGGGTAAAGATTCAGAAGACCGAGTGGTGTTTAAAGAGTCTATCAGCTGATCATGAGTGTTTGGGGTCAGCCACAGATAGATCTGTTTGCCAGTGCCAGGAATTCAAAATGCGAAACATTTTTCCCCTAACAAGGGAAAAGGGTGCGTTAGCAATAGATGCATCGGCTCAGCCTTGGAAATTTCACCTTGCTTATGCCTTCCCTCCTTTCAGAATCCTGCCTCAGGTGGTCTGGAAAGTAGTGCAGGAAGACGTGACATTGATCCTCATCGCTCCATTTTGGCCGAAGAGAGCCTGGTTTGCAGAAATAGTGAAGATGGCAACAAGGGGTCTGTGGACGCATCATGCATGTACCAAATCCGGCAAGACTACGCCTGCGAGCATGGACCCTATAGGGGCCTTATTAAGAAAGAAGGGTTGTTCCAGTAGAGTCACTGAGACACTCCTTCGTAAGTTAACCACTAGGAAGATCCATGGAAAGGTATGGAAACGATTTTCTTCTTTTTGTGAAGTAAACAAGTTGAAGAAGGATAAGACAGCCACAGTATTAGAATTTCTGCAGGAAGGGTTTGAAATGGTCTTGGCTGTGAGTATGTTAAAGACTTTTGCATTATCAGTGTTTTTGGATCAGAAATTGAGACAAAATGAACTTATTCATCGTTTTTTCAAGTCAGTGTTGTGTAAAAGACCTGCACCATTCAAGGATTTTCCTACTTGGGATCTGTCAGTTGTATTAAAGGGGTTAATGGAACCTCCATTTGAACCTTTGAAGGAAGTTTCGGAAAAATGGTTATCTTTGAAAAGTTGTTTTTTGCTGGCTATTACGTCTGCTAGAAGAGCGAGTGAAATATAAACCTTATCCTTTAAAGAACCTTATTGTGCAGTACTTCCAGATAAAGTCATACTTAGACCCAATCCATTATTTTTGCCGAAAGTTGCGACTTCAGTTAACAGGTCGCAGGAGATAGTTCTTCCATCTCTGCCAAATTCAGCAGGCAAGGAAGATGATCTCTCGCTACTTGATGTCAGAAGAGCTTTGGTCATTTATTTGGAAAGATCCAAGTATTGGAGATTTGCAATACCACTTTTTGTGGCCGTCAGTGGTAAAAAGAAAGGTTCGGCAGCTTCAAGATCCACTATAGCCAGACGGATAAAATAGACTATTGCTGAAGTTTACTCTTCTAGGGGGGTGTCTCCCCCAGAGGTCCCGGTCCATTCCACAAGAGCTATGGCTTCATCATGGGCGGAAAGAACTGGGGCATCCATAGATTAAATATGTAAAGCTGCAATGTGGTCATCGCTCCACACCTTCCTCAAACATTATAGACTGAACTTGTTATCGCAGGCCTTCGGTAGAAGAGTTTTTCTGGCAGTGTCCCACCCCTAAGGTATAATTACTTGCCTAATCCTCTCCATGTGGTCGGTCAAGCTGAAGGATGACTTGGATAAACCACCGTTAGACTTACCGGGAATGCTTCAGCTTGACCGTTTATTACCTGCCCAAAAGTCCAAGGGTGGTTAGAGTATTACTTTTCTATTACTGAATAGGAGGGGTGGGGCTTTTAAGCTCCGTTCAATCTTTGTGTTTCTTCACAGGGGGTGGAGTCCAATCTCTCCATGTCAAGCTGAAGGACACCCAAAAAAAACGTTACCGGTAAGTCTAATGGTGGTTTTTGTTTCCGTTTTTCATGAGCTATACTCAAAGATCTACGACTTTTTCTATGTACATAAAAGGCCTTTTTTCTCAAATATTGTTCACAAATTTGTCTAAATCTGTGTTCGTGAGCAGTTCTCCTTTTCCGATATATTCCATTCATTTCACAGGTGTGACATATCAAGCTGCTGATTAGATATCATGATTAATGCACAGGTGTGCCTTAGGCTGGCCATAATAAACGGCTACTCTAAAATATGCAGCTGTATCACACCGCACACTGTCACAGATGTTGCAAGTTTTAAGGATGTATGCAATTGGCATGCTGACTGCAGGAATGTCCACCAGAGATGTTGCCTGTAAATGGAATGTTTATTTCTTTTCCATAAGCCATCTGCAAAGGTGTTTCACAGAATTTGGCAGTACATGCAACCACCCTCACATCCGCAGACCAAGTTCTTACATGGTCAGGTAGAGACCCCAATGAGGAAAACGAGTATATACAGATTAGCTTTCATGAAATGGTTTCTGTCAGTTTGTGCAAAAATTCCTTGCTTACGCAAATTGATTGTTACAGCAGCTCTCGGGTGGCTGTCTCAGATGATCTAGGAGGTGGAGGTCCTGTGCTGTTGTGGTTACACATGGTCTGCGTTTGGGAGGCTGGTTGGATATACAGCCAAATTCTCTGAAAAGCCTGGAGACAGCTTATGGTACAGTAATGAACGATGAGTTCATTGGGCAACAGCTCTGTTGCAGTCTCCATGCCAAATGCTGCTCCCTTAAAGCAGAACCAAACCCATTAATTGTTTTTCCTGAGTTTTGTCCTGTTTCCACGGGGCATTCCGAATTGGGATGCCCCACTGTGTGAAACCCCCAAATGCCCAGTGCAAATCACTCAACCATTTGACGTGTTTACAGCCTTTGGCAAACAGCCCTTGTTGACTTTAAAGGAGGACGTGCGCTGCTGTATCCCTGGTGGCGTGTGTACCCTAGCCTATCGAAATTGCTGCGATGGGAGCATGTGCACATTACTGGGGATGCTGCAGCATGCACTCCCCATTGAAAACAATGAAAGCTGTTGTTGAATGAGAGCCCACACATGCACCTTTGGAATGGGAAAAGGTAAGCTGCTGGTGGGTTCTGTTCCACTTTAAAACTTGCTACATATGTGGCATTGAGCAAATAGAGATTTAGACGAATGTGTGAACAATATTTGAGAGAAAGAGGCATTTCTTATGTGTACATGTAGTTCAGGTCATGAAAAATGGGAGAAAAAAACAAAAGTGTTGCATTTATATTTTAGGTAAAGTGGAAAAAATCCAATCAATTTGACTTTTCCAGATTTCATTCCATGCCCCTGGGGCATTCTAAATTGGGGGGAAACCCCCCAGTTTGTCCATAAAGACTCACCTCTCCCTGCAGGCGATTCTCATTGACTTGAATGTGAAGCACACGCTGCCGCATCCCCAGCTGTGTGCGCACTCTAGCCCCAGCCTATCTGAATGGCCTGTGACTATGTCATTTGGTAGGCATCTCTTATTGACTTTAAAGGGGAGTAAACAATGAGAGCCACCTGACGAATTATGTAGTCACAGCAGATGGCTCTTATTGGATGAGAGCGCTGAAGCGTGCATGCACCACTGGAGCGTAGAAAAAGTTTTTATGGGCGAGCTTGGGGGTTTCACACAGTCAGGCACCTGGATTCAGGATACCCTGGAGAAAAACTGATAAGGAAACTGTGGGCAAACCCCTTTTGCACTCTATGGTTCAGAGATTTTTCTGGTTTTGTTCGGTCGTCCAAAATAATCGAAGGGAGTGAAATATACGCGTAACGAAGACACAGACATAACAGTATGTGCTCGATGCTACACGGGAAAGCGCGTTCTGATATTCTTAAGAATGTTAGGGACGCCTAGGGGGCTGGACAAAATAAGGTGTGTCCAGCTCCTCAGTGCCATCTTGTTCACAGTAGTGTGTTAATAGCAGCGTGCTTCATTAACTTTATTCCTCTAATTCAGTACAATCAAAGAAAAGAATCAGCGCAGAGATAAGTGGCTTACTTAAAAAAAAATTTTTTATTTTCATTTTATTGATTCTGAACTCCATCCATCACAAAGCCAGCTGCCGGTCCTGGAATATTTTAGATGGTGGGTTGTGTTTAGCTTTAAGTAAAATATTAGAGAGGGAGGGGTCAAAAAGATCAGATGTCCTGGCTTTTTCTTAATTTGATTATAAATAAATTAAATTATAAATAAAGCTTGAAATGATAATTGTGACCATACATACACTGTAAACTTTGAATAGTACAATAAGCACAAAATATTCCAAACATATACTGTAAATAAAATCAATTGCTTTATTAGGGTCTATGCTACTGAGCTTTCTTTTCATTCCAAGTTATCATTGCTAATTGTATCCTTAAAATTCAAATTTTGAGTTTACAGTACAAGTTGCATGCAGCAGAAACTGACCCTTTGCAGGTCTCTGCATTAGACCTATTTCAGCTAAGATTAGCTGACATCTGAATCATGTGAGGGCTCTTCCGGAGCTAATTCAGATTATTCCATGTCTTTGTTGTGGAATATTTTTGATGTTGCAATTGAGCTGAAATACAGCCTACAACATAACATCTAGCATCCACTGTGGGGCGGCCATTCATGTATTTTGGTTAGGTGTGTGAAAAATATTAGCATATCAAGAAGCAGATGTTGGCAGGCAAGCATCTCATTCTTGCGTGTCACCCTCTCTCAGCTCACAGAGAAGGCTTTGTTTGGGGTGGCTGCTGAGGGAGACGGGGAGTCAGCAAGAAAGCTTTAGGGGAAGAAGCCTACACATCATCTCCAAGTGGAAGCCAGTTTTTCTCCATGTGGCAGCCGTATGCGGAATGGCAGCATGTAAATACTAAACGCTCTTTCATTTGCTATGTTCTCAGAACACATTAAAGTGGACCTACAGGCAGGGACAGCCTTCGATTAAGAGGCATTCTATGCATGACACATACATTCACTCCTAAACAAGACAAGATAGAAAATATGAGACGGATAGAGAGGAAGTGAAAGAGAGATTGAGATAGAGTGAGGGGAAGGGAAAAAATGAAAGAGATGAGATGAGAGAGATGAGTGAGGGGAGGGAAGATGAGTGAGAGAGAAGTAGGAACTCTGGAAATAAGAGAAAGATGGTATCTGAAAGAGATATATAAAAGAGAAGTATCTGAATGCTGTCTCCTGGTGCCCCTTTAATGAGAGATCAGGATGCCCCCCTGTGCGATCACACAGCTCACATTTCAGATGCCGGCCATGCACTGATTAGGCAAAATAAATGAAATTGCAATACTTATCTATGCTGTGCGGAGAGCCAGGTCCTGTACTAATGACCCTTTGCAGTGACAAAGTAATTGAAAGGCAGCAATCATATCAGTCACTGGGACTGGCTATGTTCCCTTTATTGAAAAGAATGGAGCAGGTGTGGCCAGTCACTAGGACTAATGCAAGGACGCGGCCAAGCGGGGTGTCTGGATAGTATGTTTCTCATTATCCAAACTAGGGTGGATCAGCTGTACGGGGCTGAAGGTATAAACATTTGTAATGTGGTGTGACCAAGGCTCATGTCTGGGAGGCAGCCCAATTGGTGATTTCCTCCTCTGCAAGCCCCATACCAGGAGCATGAAAACTCACCTCTTCTGGGACTGGTTCCAACTGCCAGTGGCCAATTGCTAGGGCCTTGCCAGGGACAGTTATTAGCTGCCAGCGGTCATGTGTATCAGTGCTTGTGCTCCATTCATACCTTCCTACCTCCATACCGGCTAGGAAAGCTGAACTGAGCTTGACCACTGGCTGCACCCCCATACCAACCAATCAGGAATGCCTGGTGTGAGTACACGTCTCAGCTAAAGGTATAGTGTGAATGCGGCCATGGCCCATGCATGCACAGTGGGATTGCTGGCTACATATATAAACTAGGCATTCTCTGGGTTTTGAAACAGCGGAGCATCCAAAATCTTTCTGAAGTCTGCTCTGGGGTCTGATCAGATTTAGTTACACTCTTTAAAGTGGACAAAAAACTGTGGAGGTGGAGAGTTGCTCTGAGCAGTGAGTGGTCGAAGGAGGTGGAAAGCTGCTCAGGGCAGTTGGTAGCCTAGGGGAGGTGGAGAGCCACTCGGAGCAGAGGGTAGCAAGGGAGAGATGGAGAGATGCTCGGGCAGTGGGAGAGCCACTCAGGGCTGTGGGTAGCCGTTAGAGGTGGAGCGGCTTCTGGGAAGTTTGTAGCCAGGGCATTTGGTAGCCAGGGGGATGGAGAGCCATTTGTGCCAGTGGGTAACCGGAAGAGATGGAGGAGCCGATCGGGGCAGTGGGCAGCTGGAGAGCAACTCAGGGCAGTGGGTAGCCGGGGAAGGTGAAGAGCCTTTCAGGGCAGTGGGTAGCCAGGGGAGGTAGAGAGCCTCTCAGGGCAATGGGTAGCTGGGGGAAGTAGAGAGCCTCTCAGGGCAATGGGTAGCCGGGGGAGGTAGAGAGCCTCTCAGGGCAGTGGGTAGCCAGGGAGGTGGAGAGCCGCTCGAGGCAGTGGGTAGCCGGAGAAGGTGGAGAGCCAGAGGTGGTGGAGAGCCGCTTGGGGCAGTGAGTAGCCGGAGGTGGGGGAGAGCCGCTTGGGGCAGTGAGTAGTCGGAGGTGGTGGAGAGCCGCTTGGGGCAGTGGGGAGCCGGAGGTGGTGGAGAGCCGTTCGGGGCAGTGGGTAGCCAGAGAGGGTGGAGAGCCACTTGGGGCAGTGGGTAGCCAGAGGAGGTGCAGAGCCGCTTGGGGCAGTGGGTAGCCGGAGGAGGTGGTGAGCTTCTCAGGGCAGTGGGTAGCCGGAGGAGGTGGTGAGCTTCTCAGGGCAGTGGGTAGCTGGAGCAGGTGGAGAGCCGCTCAGGACATTGGGTAGTCGGAGGAGGTGGATAGCCACTAGGGGCAGTAGGTAGGCAGGAAGGGGTAGAGAGACGATCAGGGCAGTGGAGAGCTGCTTGGGGCAGTGGGTAGCTGGAGGTGGTGGAGAGCCATTTCGAGCAGTGGGTAGCCAGAGGAGGTGAGAGCTGCTCGGGGCAGTGGGTAGCCGGAGGAGGTGAGAGCCGCTCGGAGCATTGGGTAGCAAAGGAGAGGTGGAGAGATGCTCAGGGCAGTTGGTAGCCAGGGGGGTGGAGAGCCACTCAGGGCAGTGGGCAGCCAGAGGAGGTGGAGAGCCGCTCGGGGCAGTGGGTATCTGGAGGAGGTGGAGAGCCGCATGGGGCAGTGGGTAGCTGGAGAAGGTGGAGAGCCGCTAGGGGCAGTGGGTAGCTGGAGAATACTCTGACTTGATAAGAGATTATCTGCTTCCGTATCTCTTCCATGTTCCCCTTCCTTTGTAACTTTAACTGTAGTTATCTGTACTGTTTTCTTTTTGCACTGTGTATATGCCGAAAAGAATTCCTTGTTCATCTCACGATGTACTTGGCGAACAATAAATTGAATTGAATTGAGAAGGTGGAGAGCCGCTAGGGGCAGTGGATAGTCAGGAAGATGTGGAGAGCTGATCAGGGCAGTGGATAGTCAGGGAGAGGTGGAGAGCTGCTTGGGGCAGTGGGTAGCTGGAGGTGGTGGAGAGCCACTTTGAGCAGTGGGTAGCCGGAGAAGGTGAGAGCTGCTCAGGGCATTGGGTAGCCGGAAGAGGTGGAGAGTCGCTCTGGGCATTGAGTAGCCAGGGAAGGTGAGAGTCGCTCAGGGCAGTCAGTAGCTCAATGAGGTGGAGAGCTGCTCAGGGCAGTGGGTAGCCAGAGGAGGTAGAGAGCCGCTCTGGGCATTGGGTAGCCAGAGGAGGTAGAGAGCCGCTGTGGGCATTGGGTAGCCAGAGGAGGTAGAGAGCCGCTCTGGGCATTGGGTAGCCAGAGGAGGTGGAGAGCCGCTCTGGGCAGTGGGTAGCCAGAGGAGGTAGAGAGCCGCTCTGGGCATTGGGTAGCCAGAGGAGGTGTAGAGCCGCTCTGGTCATTGGGTAACCAGAGGAGGTGGAGAGCCGCTCTGGGCATTGGGTAGCCAGAGGAGGTAGAGAGCCGCTCTGGGCATTGGGTAGCCAGAGAAGGTAGAGAGCCGCTCTGGGCAGTGGGTAGCCAGAGGAGGTAGAGAGCCGCTCTGGGCATTGAGTAGCCAGGGAAGGTGAAAGCCGCTCAGGGCAGTGGGTAGCTAGATGAGGTGGAGAGCTGCTCAGGGCAGTGGGTAGCCAGAGGAGGTAGAGAGCCACTCTGGGCATTGGGTAGCCAGGGAAGGTGAAAGCCGCTCTGGGCATTGGGTAGCCAGGGAAGGTGAAAGCCGCTCAGGGCAGTGGGTAGCTAGATGAGGCGGAGAGCTGCTCAGGGCAGTGGGTAGCCAGAGGAGGTAGTGAGCCGCTCTGGGCATTGGGTAGCCAGAGGAGGTGGAGAGCTGCTCTGGGAATTCGGTAGCCAGAGGAGGTGGAGAGCCGCTCTGGGCATTGAGTAGCCGGAGGTGGTGGAGAGCCGCTCGGGCAGTGCACAGCCTGAGTAGGTGGCGAGCATCTCAGGGTATTGAGTAGCCGGAGGTGGTGGAGAGCTGCTTGGGGCAGTGCATAGCCTGAGTAGGTGGCGAGCATCTCGGGATAGTAAGTAGCCGGAGGTGGTGGAGAGCCGCTCGGGCAGTGCATAGCCGGAGGTGGTGGAGAGCATCTCGGGACAGTGCATAGCCTGAGTAGGTGGCGAGCATCTCGGGGTAGTAAGTAGCCGGAGGTGGTGGAGAGCCGCTCGGGGCAGTGCATAGCCTGAGTAGGTGGCGAGCATCTCGGGGCAGTGCATAGCCTGAGTAGGTGGCGAGCATCTCGGGGTAGTAAGTAGCCGGAGGTGGTGGAGAGCCGCTCGGGACAGTGCATAGCCTGAGTAGGTGGCGAGCATCTCGGGGTATTGAGTAGCCGGAGGTGGTGGAAAGCCGCTCGGGGCAGTGCATAGCCTGAGTAGGTGGCGAGCATCTCGGGGTAGTAAGTAGCCGGAGGTGGTGGAGAGCCGCTCGGGGCAGTGCATAGCCTGAGTAGGTGGCGAGCATCTCGGGGTATTGAGTAGCCGGAGGTGGTGGAGAGCCGCTCGGGGCAGTGCATAGCCTGAGTAGGTGGCGAGCATCTCGGGATAGTAAGTAGCCGGAGGTGGTGGAGAGCCGCTCGGGGCAGTGCATAGCATGAGTAGGTGGCGAGCATCTCGGGGTAGTAAGTAGCCGGAGGTGGTGGAGAGCCGCTCGGGGCAGTGCATAGCCTGAGTAGGTGGCGAGCATCTCGGGGTATTGAGTAGCCGGAGGTGGTGGAGAGCCGCTTGGGGCAGTGCATAGCCTGAGTAGGTGGCGAGCATCTCGGGGTAGTAAGTAGCCGGAGGTGGTGGAGAGCCGCTCGGGCAGTGCATAGCCTGAGTAGAGGGCGAGCATCTCGGGGTAGTAAGTAGCCGGAGGTGGTGGAGAGATGCTCGGGGCAGTGCATAGCCTGAGTAGGTGGCTAGCATCTCGGGGTATTGAGTAGCCGGAGGTGGTGGAGAGCCGCTCGGGGCAGTGCATAGCCTGAGTAGGTGGCGAGCATCTCGGGGTAGTAAGTAGCCGGAGGTGGTGGAGAGCCGCTCGGGGCAGTGCATAGCCTGAGTAGGTGGCGAGCATCTCGGGGTATTGAGTAGCCGGAGGTGGTGGAGAGCCGCTCGGGGCAGTGCATAGCCTGAGTAGGTGGCGAGCATCTCGGGGTAGTAAGTAGCCGGAGGTGGTGGAGAGCCGCTCGGGGCAGTGCATAGCCTGAGTAGGTGGCGAGCATCTCGGGGTATTGAGTAGCCGGAGGTGGTGGAGAGCCGCTCGGGGCAGTGCATAGCCTGAGTAGGTGGCGAGCATCTCGGGATAGTAAGTAGCCGGAGGTGGTGGAGAGCCGCTCGGGGCAGTGCATAGCCTGAGTAGGTGGCGAGCATCTCGGGGTAGTAAGTAGCCGGAGGTGGTGGAGAGCCACTCGGGGCAGTGCATAGCCTGAGTAGGTGGCGAGCATCTCGGGGTAGTAAGTAGCCAGAAGTGGTGGAGAGCCGCTTGGGGCAGTGCATAGCCTGAGTAAGTGGCGAGCATCTCGGGGTAGTAAGTAGCCGGAGGTGGTGGAGAGCCGCTCGGGCAGTGCATAGCCTGAGTAGGTGGCGAGCATCTCAGGGTATTGAGTAGCCGGAGGTGGTGGAGAGCCGCTCGGGGCAGTGCATAGCCTGAGTAGGTGGCGAGCATCTCGGGGTAGTAAGTAGCCGGAGGTGGAGGAGAGCCGCTCGGGCAGTGCATAGCCTGAGTAGGTGGCGAGCATCTCGGGGTAGTAAGTAGCCGGAGGTGGTGGAGAGCCGCTCGGGGCAGTGCATGGCCTGAGTAGGTGGGGAGCATCTCGGGGGAGTAAGTAGCCGGAGGTGGTGGAGAGCCGCTCGGGGCAGTGCATAGCCTGAGTAGGTGGCGAGCATCTCAGGGTATTGAGTAGCCGGAGGTGGTGGAGAGCCGCTCGGGGCAGTGCATAGCCTGAGTAGGTGGCGAGCATCTCGGGGTAGTAAGTAGCCGGAGGTGGTGGAGAGCCGCTCGGGCAGTGCATAGCCTGAGTAGGTGGCGAGCATCTCGGGGTAGTAAGTAGCCGGAGGTGGTGGAGAGCCGCTCGGGCAGTGCATAGCCTGAGTAGGTGGCGAGCATCTCGGGGTAGTAAGTAGCCGGAGGTGGTGGAGAGCCGCTCGGGCAGTGCATAGCCTGAGTAGGTGGCGAGCGGTAGTAAGTAGCCGGAGGTGGTGGAGAGCCGCTCGGGGCAGTGCATAGCCTGAGTAGGTGGCGAGCGGTAGTAAGTAGCCGGAGGTGGTGGAGAGCCGCTCGGGCAGTGCATAGCCTGAGTAGGTGGCGAGCGGTAGTAAGTAGCCGGAGGTGGTGGAGAGCCGCTCGGGGCAGTGCATAGCCTGAGTTGGTGGCGAGCATCTCGGGGTAGTAAGTAGCCGGAGGTGGTGGAGAGCCGCTCGGGCAGTGCATAGCCTGAGTAGGTGGCGAGCATCTCGGGGTAGTAAGTAGCCGGAGGTGGTGGAGAGCCGCTCGGGCAGTGCATAGCCTGAGTAAGTGGCGAGCATCTCGGGGTAGTAAGTAGCCGGAGGTGGTGGAGAGCCACTCGGGGCAGTGCATAGCCTGAGTAGGTGGCGAGCATCTCGGGGTAGTAAGTAGCCAGAAGTGGTGGAGAGCCGCTTGGGGCAGTGCATAGCCTGAGTAAGTGGCGAGCATCTCGGGGTAGTAAGTAGCCGGAGGTGGTGGAGAGCCGCTCGGGCAGTGCATAGCCTGAGTAGGTGGCGAGCATCTCAGGGTATTGAGTAGCCGGAGGTGGTGGAGAGCCGCTCGGGGCAGTGCATAGCCTGAGTAGGTGGCGAGCATCTCGGGGTAGTAAGTAGCCGGAGGTGGAGGAGAGCCGCTCGGGCAGTGCATAGCCTGAGTAGGTGGCGAGCATCTCGGGGTAGTAAGTAGCCGGAGGTGGTGGAGAGCCGCTCGGGGCAGTGCATGGCCTGAGTAGGTGGGGAGCATCTCGGGGGAGTAAGTAGCCGGAGGTGGTGGAGAGCCGCTCGGGGCAGTGCATAGCCTGAGTAGGTGGCGAGCATCTCAGGGTATTGAGTAGCCGGAGGTGGTGGAGAGCCGCTCGGGGCAGTGCATAGCCTGAGTAGGTGGCGAGCATCTCGGGGTAGTAAGTAGCCGGAGGTGGTGGAGAGCCGCTCGGGCAGTGCATAGCCTGAGTAGGTGGCGAGCATCTCGGGGTAGTAAGTAGCCGGAGGTGGTGGAGAGCCGCTCGGGCAGTGCATAGCCTGAGTAGGTGGCGAGCATCTCGGGGTAGTAAGTAGCCGGAGGTGGTGGAGAGCCGCTCGGGCAGTGCATAGCCTGAGTAGGTGGCGAGCGGTAGTAAGTAGCCGGAGGTGGTGGAGAGCCGCTCGGGGCAGTGCATAGCCTGAGTAGGTGGCGAGCGGTAGTAAGTAGCCGGAGGTGGTGGAGAGCCGCTCGGGCAGTGCATAGCCTGAGTAGGTGGCGAGCGGTAGTAAGTAGCCGGAGGTGGTGGAGAGCCGCTCGGGGCAGTGCATAGCCTGAGTTGGTGGCGAGCATCTCGGGGTAGTAAGTAGCCGGAGGTGGTGGAGAGCCGCTCGGGCAGTGCATAGCCTGAGTAGGTGGCGAGCATCTCGGGGTAGTAAGTAGCCGGAGGTGGTGGAGAGCCGCTCGGGCAGTGCATAGCCTGAGTAGGTGGCGAGCATCTCGGGGTATTGAGTAGCCGGAGGTGGTGGAGAGCCGCTTGGGGCAGTGCATAGCCTGAGTAGGTGGCGAGCATCTCGGGGTAGTAAGTAGCCGGAGGTGGAGGAGAGCCGCTCGGGCAGTGCATAGCCTGAGTAGGTGGCGAGCATCTCGGGGTAGTAAGTAGCCGGAGGTGGTGGAGAGCCGCTCGGGGCAGTGCATGGCCTGAGTAGGTGGGGAGCATCTCGGGGGAGTAAGTAGCCGGAGGTGGTGGAGAGCCGCTCGGGGCAGTGCATAGCCTGAGTAGGTGGCGAGCATCTCAGGGTATTGAGTAGCCGGAGGTGGTGGAGAGCCGCTCGGGGCAGTGCATAGCCTGAGTAGGTGGCGAGCATCTCGGGGTAGTAAGTAGCCGGAGGTGGTGGAGAGCCGCTCGGGCAGTGCATAGCCTGAGTAGGTGGCGAGCATCTCGGGGTAGTAAGTAGCCGGAGGTGGTGGAGAGCCGCTCGGGCAGTGCATAGCCTGAGTAGGTGGCGAGCATCTCGGGGTAGTAAGTAGCCGGAGGTGGTGGAGAGCCGCTCGGGCAGTGCATAGCCTGAGTAGGTGGCGAGCGGTAGTAAGTAGCCGGAGGTGGTGGAGAGCCGCTCGGGGCAGTGCATAGCCTGAGTAGGTGGCGAGCGGTAGTAAGTAGCCGGAGGTGGTGGAGAGCCGCTCGGGCAGTGCATAGCCTGAGTAGGTGGCGAGCGGTAGTAAGTAGCCGGAGGTGGTGGAGAGCCGCTCGGGGCAGTGCATAGCCTGAGTTGGTGGCGAGCATCTCGGGGTAGTAAGTAGCCGGAGGTGGTGGAGAGCCGCTCGGGCAGTGCATAGCCTGAGTAGGTGGCGAGCATCTCGGGGTAGTAAGTAGCCGGAGGTGGTGGAGAGCCGCTCGGGCAGTGCATAGCCTGAGTAAGTGGCGAGCATCTCGGGGTAGTAAGTAGCCGGAGGTGGTGGAGAGCCGCTCGGGGCAATGAGGGGAAGCGAGTGTCAGCCGGAGGGGGTGGGGAAAGGCTGAGGGGCAGCGGCTGGCTGGGCGGGAGTAGGAGGTGGCGGCAGTGGAGAGCCTAGTTGCGGGCGGGCAGGCACATAGGCGGCAGTGAGGGGCAGCGGGCGGCTGCTAGGAAAGTCGGGCGGGTGACCTGTGACCCGCGCTAATCTGCAGCAGGAATGACAGGCATTCAGCGGGGCCGGAGGAGCGCCCGGGCAGCCTGCATGGGAGCTGTGTGCTGCATGGCGGGGATTTGCGAGCGGCGCGTGACTCTGGGCTAGAGGGGAAGCGCAGCCATGGGCCAGACCTCCGTCTCCACTCTGGCCGCCCCGGCGAGCAGCGGTGAGTAACTGTGTGTGTGTGGAACAGTGAGGGCGGCCATGTGTGAGGCGAGCCCCCCCCCCCCCCGTACACATCAGCAGCCGCCCGTCTACAGTATATACGTGTGTGTCGGGCCGCCCCGTGTCAGGAAAATGAAATGGGGAAAGTTTCCATAGAGCAGCATCGCCATGGATTGTGTGCTGATGTTTGGGAGCAGCGCTGTGACAGCTGAGGTGACCTAAATGGCTGCTGTCATCACAATCCCATACACAGGGGGCTCCCTGTTCTGGGGATGGAGGCAGCTTTGGCCTCCTCATATGATTAGGGAATTCCCATTTGTCCCCCTGTTATGATGAAGGTTCCAGCTTGCACACAGGCCATCACATGGCGATGGTTTGGTGCGGCTAGTTATGGGGATCACTCGACTGGCCAGGGAGGGGGCATCCCTGCTTGCTATATGGAAACCTGTTACTTTTTCAAAAGCAAAAGGTCTACTTTCATGGAATCAGAGGTGCCATAGGGAGACTAGGCTCCCCTGCTTACCTTTCATCTACTCCCATGGCATCAGTTCCCTCAGCCTGTACAGGATCGCCTGTATTCTTAACTTGATCCCATTGCCACAGCATATGAGCCTCTGGTGGCATCCTCTGCCCCCTCCATCCTATACACAACCCCGCTGGCACATCTAAATGGCTGGCTGGGGGCAGAGTGGCTAGTGGGAGCCCTCCCAGCAATCCAAACATTCACAATAGTTTGCAAAGCAGCGACTGCAATGGTTTCATGGGTTTTCACATACTGGGGCAGGTTGCTTTAACTTGGAACCCCCCAAGACCAGCGTCCCTGTGGCAACACAGCCTACCATCCAACATCAAAAGGTTGTTAAAGGGACATGCCAGGCAAAGCGCTACATGAGCCTGCTTTCTGCTTGTCAGGGGAGGAAACTTTATTTTCCTTAACTCTGCATTCCCTGATAAACCCTACAGAACTTGCTTCCTTCTGCTGGCTCTTTTTTCAGGATCCCCAAAATTAACTTGATTCTGAGGAGACCCTAACATTGAAACATGTATGTATGGAGCCATCATCTGCTGCTCAGGAGGCCCTGCAGAAGGGGGGAAGATTGCACTGAGAGTTACTAAGTAATTTAAAGCAGGCTGAATGAAAGTGGAGCCTCTGACACAGGGCGTGCAATGTTCCTTTAAAGTGGACTAAGACTCCTTATTTTCACTATCCTGGGTTTTGGTCTATCCCCTTGGGGCACCATAGTTTGGGGTACCTAGCTGTTTTCGTTCGGTTTCCTTATCTGTCCAACGAGGCTACGGCGCAGTCACAGCTCTCCTCCAATCAGCTTCTCCCACCATACATATTAATGTGCAGCTAAATGTGCAAAGCTAGAAAAGATGAATGGAATCCCAGCAGCACACAAAAGCTGCGCAAGATTTCACGGAAAGGTTTCACAAAGTTTCACAAAGCAAGGCATCCCAGGTCGGGATGCCCTGAGAAGAGGGCCCTGGATTTTCACAGCCTCCGGTTGATTTTGCGTAATATGACCCATAGCAACAGTATGAGCTTATAGTGGTAGAAGAGATCTTGAGTATGCTAATGCAAACTACCGTCTGAATTTTCCAGATACAATCATCCAAACCCTTTCCATAAATATTATACATCTGAGACAAAGAGTAAAGCTACTTTCACACAAGTGTGATTGCTTACTAATCACTGTGAAATGATATTTGCGCTGGTTAGCCTGGCGGGCCTTTCCGATTTGGGATGCCCTGCTGTGTGTATTCTCAGGATCACTGAAAAACGCACCTCTTGCTGGTTCTCACATAGGCTGCTCAGCCAATCAGCTAATGAATGCTAATTCAATTTAGATTTTTTTCAGATCAGAGAGGTGAGAAAATGCCGCCAGCCAGCCGTTCTAAGCTGATCTAAACCCTGCATCTACCCTTCACTGGTCATCCCTATTTGGAATGCCCCTGGGAACCCTGATTTGAGATGTTTGGCTCTTTAAAGTGGACCAAATACCTCCTGATTTGGGATACCCCGCTGTGTGAGACTGGTTGCCTGTTATGTATACCTCTCTGGTGAACCCATGGTGCATGCATCTTTGGCGGCTGGCACCTTCATCTCCTTCTTCTAGGCTGTGTATGGCTGCGCTTGCCATTAAATGGCTGTCGTGGCTGGGAACAACCATAAAGTGATGGAAGCGATGCACCGCAGATTAGTGGGCGAACAGCAGGGTTTCACATAGGGGGGCATGCCAAATTGGGATACACCAGGGGTAAGGACCTAAGCCCCAGATTCTGGGTTTTGATCCACTGTAACAAGCTATAGGAAGCATGAAAAAAGGCAGAATTACCCAGTCTGCCCTCTCATGCCTCTTTTGCACCCAGAGTGACTGTCTGCTTTTGATGGGGTGCACCATAGATGCCCACTTGGCAAACCCAGTCGATCACATACAGATGAAAAAGCCAAGCATGCATGGTTCCCAAAACCTGACTGTCTCCTGAGGATGGACCTATCTGTTTTATTATGTATATTGCTAATATTTGAGGGAGGCTGCGGTGATTTATTGTGTGTGTTTTGTGAAACAATTCTTTATTAGCCCTTAAGTGCCTGGGCATTGGAAAAGAGGAACGGTTTATTGCTTGTTTGCTGTCACACACACTAATACAGCTCTTATACTTGTGAATGTTTATTGCTTCAGGGTACAATTGGCTGGAAATAAGCCTTTCAATTCAGGCTGATCCAGAGCTTTATTCTCTCTCCAGAAACCAGTTATCTGTCTTACTGGGGCCAGCTAATGTCAGCACATCATAGAAGTCTCTCTAAACCTCCAAACCTGCATCCAGCCATCAATAGACAATCTCTAAAGCCTATTTTGAAGAAGCATTTACGTTTTTTTATCCCATCTCCAGCCAAAACATTTTAAATGAGTTTATTCAAGTGTCAGGCCAGTACTGTATACGTCCATGCGATTGTGAGCCCAGACATAACCCTATAGAAGTATATTGTGCGCAAGCGGGGCCGTTTTTAGGGGAGAGCGATTGCCCTGGGCGCCAAGGCCGTTGAGAGCTTCCTTTAGCCCAGTCCCCTGGTTTTCTGCAGATAGGTTAGGGCCACTGTTAGTGGAGACAGCCATACACCAGGCCCCCCCCCCCCATATTGTGCTCAATCATGTGGAGGGGGCACTACCTGCTGCTAAAGGAGAGGAACAGCATGGAAATTACTAGTATGGGGCAGCAGGATGGGTGAGGAGGGGGCAGAATTTTTTTTCTTCCTGCACTGGGCCCTATTTTGCCTAGTAACTGCCCTGTGCACAACACAAATGCACCAAATGGCTGTCATCTTGCCATACCAGGACACCAACCTCTATGCTCTTCAGTATAGATCTGGTGCTCTTCCAGGGGTTCTGCTTGAATAACATCGGGCACTTACAAACCTCCCTGCCCTATGGGGGTGCAGGCAATTGGAGGGGGTATCTGCAAGTCCTCCATCGCTGCCAGGCCTCCTTAGCCTTTGACCTGGTTTAGGGCTCTTAATGGTTCACAAGCGTTAAAAGCATCAGAAAAGTAGTGATATCAAATTGTTAAAGTGGATCAAAAGCCAATGTGGCCAACATTGGAATCTAAAAGTTTCCTGGGCCAGTCACTGGGCTTCCCTGGGGGTGTCCTGGATTGGTATGCCCTGATGTGTGAAACCCCATGGGCGGCGCAGGCCTTACCTGCTTTCTGGCGCCTTTGGCAATGTAAACATCCGGTTGCCTCATCCCCGCATCTTTGGGCTGTGAACACGCTCCCATCCCCAGCCATTCAGATAGGCTGGAGGTGGGATCGCACTGTTCGGGATGCGGCTGCTGTGCTCCTGATTGCCGAAGCCCTGCACGCAAACATAGCCATTTGCCGAGCATTACATATGCTCGGCAAAAGGCTCTTGATTGGACGAAAGCCCAAGCATGCGCAGTAGGACCAGAAGAGGTGAGTTTTTCTTGGTGATCTGGGGGGTTTCACACAGCGGGGCATCCCAATTTGTAAACTGGAAATGAGTTCTACTGACCTGCTGACAGTTCGATACCCCCCATCTTATTCCTCGCTCCCCCCCACTTGCCAGGGATGTGTGGAAAAACCTGGTGCCCATTGATATAAGCCAATTTTTGTTATGTTTATGGCAGATGCACACAAATGCCGAACCAATGTAACCCCTACAGCAACATATGCTGCAAGTGCATTTAGATAGATGTAAACAGACACACAACGGTTCATCTCAGTGAACCATGTCCATAGATCTAGAGGTATATTTTTGGTACAAGGATTTTTTTTTTTTTTTTTTTTTCTTGCTTTCAAATGGTGGGCAAGCACCTGAAAAATCTACACACCAGGTACGGAGGAAGTAGACCCGAAAGCTGGACTAATACCCTCAGCCACTATGTGGAAGGGTATGTCTTTCATTAACATAGTTATTGCATGATTTATACGGACTTAACCCTTCAATGGGTAGCTTGTGTTACCAAACGTACAATTGTTGACGGCCATGACAACTGGGAACATAGTAGGAGTGTAAAAAGGGTGTCACACATGATGATAGACACAGAGAAGCCTAATACAATTGCTGGCACACTCTAAATACTGGATGCAGATCAAGTTTCATTGCACAGCACACAGACATCTGTCAGTCACCACCTCAGGACACCCATAGCTAATGTGATGACCTTAAGTGAGGATTTTCTATGTCTGAAAACCTTCATTTCAACTATTCTCTATTCTAAAGGAATTATTGTGTTACCTGGCACGTTTTGCATGCACTTATTGTGTCAGTGGTGATGGAAGTTCTTCCTTAAAGGAGAATTTGAGGATAAATGCTATTGTGTGCAGACAAGCCTACCAAAATTGCATTGTGTTTGTGTTCTTCTGTCACCGGCATCATCACAAACAAGGCAACATACACACCCTGGATTGGAAACATCTTTTGGTGAGTAGTTTATGGGGAAAGTAGATCAATAGAGCTGTGCTATGCGGATGTCTGCTACTAGCTTGCTTGTGTTACATTTGGTTGTATTCTTATGATTGGCTGTAATGCAGCACAGTATACATTGTGGGGCTGTGAGCTTCCTCTTCACCAGAGCAGTGAAGGCTTGCACTTGGTAAACTTTCCACCCATTTCAATCTGTTAGATTTCCTGTCTAGTGCAGGTTGTGACAGTGATGCGGAACAGAGAGCGTGTTGCTGTGAACACTCAAAACAGAGCAAGTGCCTTTCTGGCGTATCGCAAGGCATTGAGGCCCGAAAAGCATGTTTTATTTTTGTTTGTGCATTGTCTTATGCTAATGTGAGGTTGGAAGACCTGTGCAGGGGTCAGAAGGGAGAAGGTGAGACAGGTAGCAGTGAGATGAGTGTAGGTGTTGCAGGCAGAGGTAGTAGACATAGGTGGCTCTGGGCCACAGTTTGTGGATTCCTGATCTGCAAAACGTCCGCTACCTTTCTTTTCCAACTGTGCCAGGCTGTTGGTCTGGTTTAAATGCAGTTGAATTTATATGGCTATCAATGTACATCATGGGGGACAATTACAGTCACTTTTTGTGACCTTTAGTGGGTGGTCACAGAGATAAAGGCAAACCTATGCCTTCCCCTGCGAAAATCCTAAAGAAACCATTCTGGCTGTGCCATGCTGATAAATAGGGATGAGCGAATCGATCCGGACGAACCCGGATTCGATCCGAATTTCAGGAAAAATTCGATTCGGATCAAATCCAAATTTCCCCGCGATTCGATCACTCGAAGTTTTCCTTTAACATCCATTCATTTACATTACAGGCATTCTAAGATGGCGGGCGGGACATGTCTGGACATGTATCCCGCGCCAGTGCAAGCTGGGGCAGTCACATGCAGCCTATCAGCAGCCAGCAAGCCCGGTGACGTCACACAGCGGTATTTAACGGCGGCCATCTTGCTTTTCCTCATTTCTCTATTGCATTCGTGACAGACAGACAGAACGCTGTGTAGCTGAGGCAGTTAGACAGGCTGGAGACAGGCTGGAGACAGGCTGGAGACAGGCTGGAGACAGGGACAGACAGGGACAGACAGGGACAGGCTGGAGACAGGCTGGAGACAGGCTGGAGACAGGCTGGAGACAGGCTGGAGACAGGCTGGAGACAGGCTGGAGACAGGCTGGAGACAGGCTGGAGACAGGCTGGAGACAGGCTGGAGACAGGCTGGAGACAGGCAGGAGACAGGCAGGAGACAGGCAGGAGACAGACAGAAAGCCAGGGAAAGGTAGGAAAAACGGAGCTGGCTGACAGGGAGATTTTTTTTTTTTCATCCAGCCTTTGTTAGCGTTTTCAGGCTGCTTATAGTAACTAACTGTGCATATATACTGAACTGATCTTAAGTCTGCTGTGAGGCATCCCATTCTGTGACTAAAGCAGCCTCTGTTTAAGACCATATAAGCATTTGCTCTAATCATATTTGAAATTAGGCCTGATAAAGACACTTTTGCTGGCCAAAGCACTACTGTACCCTGGCAGCTCGATTCCTGCCCGGGGCATCCCATTCTGTGACTAAAGCAGCCTCTGTTTAAGACCATATAAGCATTTGCTCTAATCATATTTGAAATTAGGCCTGATAAAGACACTTTTGCTGGCCAAAGCACTACTGTACCCTGGCAGCTCGATTCCTGCCCGGGGCATCCCATTCTGTGACTAAAGCAGCCTCTGTTTAAGACCATATAAGCATTTGCTCTAATCATATTTGAAATTAGGCCTGATAAAGACACTTTTGCTGGCCAAAGCACTACTGTACCCTGGCAGCTCGATTCCTGCCCGGGGCATCCCATTCTGTGACTAAAGCAGCCTCTGTTTAAGACCATATAAGCATTTGCTCTAATCATATTTGAAATTAGGCCTGATAAAGACACTTTTGCTGGCCAAAGCACTACTGTACCCTGGCAGCTCGATTCCTGCCCGGGGCATCCCATTCTGTGACTAAAGCAGCCTCTGTTTAAGACCATATAAGCATTTGCTCTAATCATATTTGAAATTAGGCCTGATAAAGACACTTTTGCTGGCCAAAGCACTACTGTACCCTGGCAGCTCGATTCCTGCCCGGGGCATCCCATTCTGTGACTAAAGCAGCCTCTGTTTAAGACCATATAAGCATTTGCTCTAATCATATTTGAAATTAGGCCTGATAAAGACACTTTTGCTGGCCAAAGCCCTACTGGACCCTGCCAGGTCGATTCCTGCCCGGGGCATCCCATTCTGTGACTAAAGCAGCCTCTGTTTAAGACCATATAAGCATTTGCTCTTATTATATTTATATTATAAGACACTTTTGCTGGGCATAGGCTTACTGCTGCCTGCCAGGTGCACTTCTGTTGAGGCATCCCATTCTGTAACATAGCATACCCCTCTTTATTTACACTAAGCAGCTCTCTTATTTACACTAAGCAGGCCTGTTGGAGGCTGAGTGTTACTGCTCACTTTTGGTGTGCATTATATTCTGTTTCATATAGACCCACCGCTGCCCGGGGTTTTTTTAAATATCACCTACTACCACGCCAGTTAGACTATGTCGGGCAGACAAGTGCCTGGAAGTGAAAAGAGGAGTGGCAGAGGCCAAGATTCCGCAGGAAGAGCTCGCATCAGACTGGGGGCCAGTAGCAGCAGGAGTCACGCTGAGAGACCTAATCTGCCAGTATCTGCTAGCGGTCGGGTCTCCACCAGTAACGCATCTGCCGTGGTAGATTGGTTGACGCGCTCATCAACAACATCATCACAACTTACGTCTGAGACCCCCAGTCTAGGGTCGGTAGGTTCCTCTGACACAACCCTGAGTTGGCATGCCCCGAGAGCAGTCCCTGTCCTCCCATTGCCTCTGGCCTACGCCGTTCCCTCCCCCAGCGACGTATCCTATGCTTTGGGTTCAGCTCCACTCTTTAGTGAGGAGGACCATCAGATAGAGGACAGTCAGCAGCTACTGCCCAGCCAAGAAATGGAGGTGGCTTCTTTAGCTAGGCAGACAAATAGTGATGTGGACAGTGTCGTGGGTGCTGCGAGCGTTCCAGCTCCTGCGCCAGACACTGTTGACGAATCCACGAACATCAGTGACGTACAGCCACAACCCGGTGATGATGATGATGATGACGATGAAGCCGATCGCACTTGGGAGCCGGGTGATGAAGGGGCTTCATCGTCATCATCAGGAGAAGAGGGGTGCAGGTTGCCCCGGAGTCAGCAGCTGAGGCAGCAAAGTGGTAGCAGTCAGCATGGGGGCACAATTCCAAAGGCTGGAGCCGGCCGGGGCCGGGGCCGGGGTAGAGCACCTGCTGTGCGGCAGTCTACCTTATCGGGAGGTAGTGGAGCAGGGGTTCCTGGAGTTGGCAACAGCAGCAGTGAATCAGTGAGGCCAGGGGGTGGGAAAAGTAGCTACTCGGCAGTGTGGCAGTTTTTCCTGAGGCATCCGCAGGAGGGTAACATGGCCACATGCAAGATATGTAGGCAAAAGGTGAAGCGTGGCCAGGGTCCAAATGTTGGCACCACGGCCCTGCGTCAACATATGATGCGTCACCATAAAACGACCTGGGAGAACCGAGGCTCCCAAGGGGTGGTCCAGTCTGCTTCCTCACCAAGTGAGCTCCCAATTTCTGCCAGCCAAGGCTCCAGCACCTCAGCCGAAGGCAGCTGTGCGTCATACCCATCCTCTGTCGCTCCTGCTCCTCCTCCTCCTCCTCCAAGTCATGCATCCCGCCAGCAATCCATCAGCGAAGCCATGTCCAAGAGACAGCAGTATGCGCCCACTCATCCTACGGCGCAGAAGCTGAATGTGCTCCTGTCCAAGTTGCTGGTGCTGCAGTCGCTCCCTTTTCAGGTGGTGGAATCTGCACCTTTCAGAGAACTGATGGCTTGTGCCGAGCCGAGGTGGAGAGTCCCAAGCCGTCATTTCTTTGCCAAGAAGGCAGTACCAGCGCTGCACACTTTTGTTGAACAGAAGGTGGGCCAGTCCTTGAGCCTGTCGGTGTGTAGCAAAATACATGGCAGCGCCGACATCTGGAGCTGTAACTACGGTCAGGGGCAGTACATGTCGTTTACGGCCCACTGGGTGAATGTGGTCCCTTTGCAGCAGCAACTTGGACAGGTCACGCCGCTTCGGCCTCCGCGCTCTCTGCCCATTGGGCCTGTGACACCGTGCGACTCGGCCTCCTCATCCTCCGCCATCTCCTCACCCTCCACTGTAGGCTCAAGTCTCAGTGCCCCTCCAGTCTACCATGTGTGCAGGGCACGGAGGTGTCACGCAGTGCTTCACATGGTTTGTCTTGGCGAACGGAGTCACACAGGGGAGGAACTGCTTAAATGTATTCATCAGGAAATCCAAACATGGCTTACTCCGAGAAAACTTAAAATGGGAATCATGGTTACCGACAATGGGAAGAACATTTTGTCTGCGCTGCGCCAAGGAAGCCTGACCCATGCCCCCTGCATGGCTCACGTCTTCAATCTGGTTGTCAAGCGGTTTCTGAAGTGTTCCCCCCATCTGCAGGACATCCTAACAACTTCACGGAAACTTTGCATGCACTTCAGCCACTCCTACACCGCCAAACACACCCTTCTTGAGCTACAGCGTCAGAATGGTATCCCCCAACATAGTCTGATTTGCGATGTTTCCACCCGTTGGAATTCCACCCTTCACATGTTGGACCGATTATATGAACAGAGAAAAGCCATCACGGATTTCCTGATGATCCAAGCAGATAGGGGGACTCCCCTGTGTAACTTCAATGTCAACCAGTGGCAGCTCATACGTGACACCTGCCGTTTGCTCAGGCCCTTTGAGGAAGCCACTTTATTTGTCAGTCGGCAGGATTACGGGATGAACGACGTGATTCCACTGCTTCATGTACTACAACACATGTTGGAAACCATGGCTGGTCAGGGCACTGGAGACATGGCGTTTACATCTTACGGCCACATGAACCCCCTTGGAGCTGAACTGGAGGAGGAGGAGGAGGAAGAGGAGGAGGAGGAGTTGCCCAGCGAAACACAGTTTAGGCTTGGCGAAATGGCTGGTTTATCTAGTCAGCGGACAGGAGAGGAGGAGCAGGAGCAGCCAGAGGAGCTAGAGGTTTTTGAGGAAGGAGAGACAGAGGACCCGGGCACACCGTGGCAGTATGCAGTGGAGATGGAGACAGGTAGTCCATCCGAGTCACTTGCGCAAATGGCACGAAGCATGCTCACGTGCTTGCGTAGTGACCCCAGAATTGTTTCCATCTGTCGGCGGGATGACTTCTGGCTGTCCACCTTATTGGACCCTCGCTTCCGGCACAAAATGGGGGCATTTTTTAAACCCACCGAGAGGGAGGACAAACTCAACTACTACAAAGACATTCTACGTAGGCAGTTGGCCGATGCCTATCTGCGCCATGGTCCATACTCTCGCAGGTCTGACTCGAGGGGACCTCTGCGCTCACCTTCCACTGCCATGGCCGCTGGGGGGGTTGGCAGCAGCAGCAGCAGAAGCTCCATCAGCAGCAGCAGCCTCAGTCTTCAGTCGCTAATGAGTAGCTTTCTACACCCGCATAGTGAGGCTACTCATGAGCAGCAGGAAGACCTGGAGCAGGACCTGAACCAGCAGGTCATGTCATACTTTGACATGACCATGCCAACACACCTTGAGGATCCGCTGGACTTCTGGGCAGCCAAACTTGATTTGTGGCCGCAACTAGCAGAGTTTGCCCTGGAAAAGCTGTCCTGCCCGGCAAGTAGCGTGCCATCTGAGCGGGTGTTTAGTGCGGCGGGGGCCATAGTTACGGCGAGGAGAACTCGTCTGTCAACTAAAAATGTGGAGAGACTCACCTTTGTCAAAATGAATCAGGGATGGATCAGCCAGGATTTCCACCCACCAATGCCTGATGCATGCGACTAGATTCAGCATGGTGCCACGTTTTACACTTTCCAAATGGTGCAAAACATATTTATGTCTTTAGGCCATTTTTTGGGCTCCTGCTGCTGCTACTGTCAACTCCTGCCAACTCCAGGGTGTGATTCATCCAATTTTTGGGCTCCTGAAGCCAACTCCAGTGTATATTTGGGCTCCTGCTGCTGCTGCTGTCAACTCCTGCCAACTCCAGGGTGTGATTCATCCAATTTTTGGGCTCCTGAAGCCAACTCCAGTGTATATTTGGGCTCCTGCTGCTGCTGCTGCCAACTTCTGCCAACTCCAGGGTGTGATTCATCCAATTTTTGGGCTCCTGAAGCCAACTCCAGTGTATATTTGGGCTCCTGCTGCTGCTACTGTCAACTCCTGCCAACTCCAGGGTGTGATTCATCCAATTTTTGGGCTCCTGAAGCCAACTCCAGTGTATATTTGGGCTCCTGCTGCTGCTGCTGCCAACTTCTGCCAACTCCAGGGTGTGATTCATCCAATTTTTGGGCTCCTGAAGCCAACTCCAGTGTATATTTGGGCTCCTGCTGCTGCTACTGTCAACTCCTGCCAACTCCAGGGTGTGATTCATCCAATTTTTGGGCTCCTGAAGCCAACTCCAGTGTATATTTGGGCTCCTGCTGCTGCCAACTTCTGCCAACTCCAGGGTGTGATTCATCCAATTTTTGGGCTCCTGAAGCCAACTCCAGTGTATATTTGGGCTCCTGCTGCTGCTGCTGCCAACTTCTGCCAACTCCAGGGTGTGATTCATCCAATTTTTGGGCTCCTGAAGCCAACTCCAGTGTATATTTGGGCTCCTGCTGCTGCTGCTGTCAACTCCTGCCAACTCCAGGGTGTGATTCATCCAATTTTTGGGCTCCTGAAGCCAACTCCAGTGTATATTTGGGCTCCTGCTGCTGCTGCTGCCAACTTCTGCCAACTCCAGGGTGTGATTCATCCAATTTTTGGGCTCCTGAAGCCAACTCCAGTGTATATTTGGGCTCCTGCTGCTGCTGCTGTCAACTCCTGCCAACTCCAGGGTGTGATTCATCCAATTTTTGGGCTCCTGAAGCCAACTCCAGTGTATATTTGGGCTCCTGCTGCTGCTGCTGCCAACTTCTGCCAACTCCAGGGTGTGATTCATCCAATTTTTGGGCTCCTGAAGCCAACTCCAGTGTATATTTGGGCTCCTGCTGCTGCTGCTGTCAACTCCTGCCAACTCCAGGGTGTGATTCATCCAATTTTTGGGCTCCTGAAGCCAACTCCAGTGTATATTTGGGCTCCTGCTGCTGCTGCTGTCAACTCCTGCCAACTCCAGGGTGTGATTCATCCAATTTTTGGGCTCCTGAAGCCAACTCCAGTGTATATTTGGGCTCCTGCTGCTGCTGCTGCCAACTTCTGCCAACTCCAGGGTGTGATTCATCCAATTTTTGGGCTCCTGAAGCCAACTCCAGTGTATATTTGGGCTCCTGCTGCTGCTGCTGTCAACTCCTGCCAACTCCAGGGTGTGATTCATCCAATTTTTGGGCTCCTGAAGCCAACTCCAGTGTATATTTGGGCTCCTGCTGCTGCTGCTGTCAACTCCTGCCAACTCCAGGGTGTGATTCATCCAATTTTTGGGCTCCTGAAGCCAACTCCAGTGTATATTTGGGCTCCTGCTGCTGCTGCTGCCAACTTCTGCCAACTCCAGGGTGTGATTCATCCAATTTTTGGGCTCCTGAAGCCAACTCCAGTGTATATTTGGGCTCCTGCTGCTGCTGCTGCCAACTTCTGCCAACTCCAGGGTGTGATTCATCCAATTTTTGGGCTCCTGAAGCCAACTCCAGTGTATATTTGGGCTCCTGCTGCTGCTGCTGTCAACTCCTGCCAACTCCAGGGTGTGATTCATCCAATTTTTGGGCTCCTGAAGCCAACTCCAGTGTATATTTGGGCTCCTGCTGCTGCTGCTGCCAACTTCTGCCAACTCCAGGGTGTGATTCATCCAATTTTTGGGCTCCTGAAGCCAACTCCAGTGTATATTTGGGCTCCTGCTGCTGCTGCTGTCAACTCCTGCCAACTCCAGGGTGTGATTCATCCAATTTTTGGGCTCCTGAAGCCAACTCCAGTGTATATTTGGGCTCCTGCTGCTGCTGCTGTCAACTCCTGCCAACTCCAGGGTGTGATTCATCCAATTTTTGGGCTCCTGAAGCCAACTCCAGTGTATATTTGGGCTCCTGCTGCTGCTGCTGCCAACTTCTGCCAACTCCAGGGTGTGATTCATCCAATTTTTGGGCTCCTGAAGCCAACTCCAGTGTATATTTGGGCTCCTGCTGCTGCTGCTGTCAACTCCTGCCAACTCCAGGGTGTGATTCATCCAATTTTTGGGCTCCTGAAGCCAACTCCAGTGTATATTTGGGCTCCTGCTGCTGCTGCTGTCAACTCCTGCCAACTCCAGGGTGTGATTCATCCAATTTTTGGGCTCCTGAAGCCAACTCCAGTGTATATTTGGGCTCCTGCTGCTGCTGCTGCCAACTTCTGCCAACTCCAGGGTGTGATTCATCCAATTTTTGGGCTCCTGAAGCCAACTCCAGTGTATATTTGGGCTCCTGCTGCTGCTACTGTCAACTCCTGCCAACTCCAGGGTGTGATTCATCCAATTTTTGGGCTCCTGAAGCCAACTCCAGTGTATATTTGGGCTCCTGCTGCTGCTGCTGCCAACTTCTGCCAACTCCAGGGTGTGATTCATCCAATTTTTGGGCTCCTGAAGCCAACTCCAGTGTATATTTGGGCTCCTGCTGCTGCTGCTGTCAACTCCTGCCAACTCCAGGGTGTGATTCATCCAATTTTTGGGCTCCTGAAGCCAACTCCAGTGTATATTTGGGCTCCTGCTGCTGCTGCTGCCAACTTCTGCCAACTCCAGGGTGTGATTCATCCAATTTTTGGGCTCCTGAAGCCAACTCCAGTGTATATTTGGGCTCCTGCTGCTGCTGCTGTCAACTCCTGCCAACTCCAGGGTGTGATTCATCCAATTTTTGGGCTCCTGAAGCCAACTCCAGTGTATATTTGGGCTCCTGCTGCTGCTGCTGTCAACTCCTGCCAACTCCAGGGTGTGATTCATCCAATTTTTGGGCTCCTGAAGCCAACTCCAGTGTATATTTGGGCTCCTGCTGCTGCTGCTGCCAACTTCTGCCAACTCCAGGGTGTGATTCATCCAATTTTTGGGCTCCTGAAGCCAACTCCAGTGTATATTTGGGCTCCTGCTGCTGCTGCTGTCAACTCCTGCCAACTCCAGGGTGTGATTCATCCAATTTTTGGGCTCCTGAAGCCAACTCCAGTGTATATTTGGGCTCCTGCTGCTGCTGCTGTCAACTCCTGCCAACTCCAGGGTGTGATTCATCCAATTTTTGGGCTCCTGAAGCCAACTCCAGTGTATATTTGGGCTCCTGCTGCTGCTGCTGCCAACTTCTGCCAACTCCAGGGTGTGATTCATCCAATTTTTGGGCTCCTGAAGCCAACTCCAGTGTATATTTGGGCTCCTGCTGCTGCTACTGTCAACTCCTGCCAACTCCAGGGTGTGATTCATCCAATTTTTGGGCTCCTGAAGCCAACTCCAGTGTATATTTGGGCTCCTGCTGCTGCTGCTGCCAACTTCTGCCAACTCCAGGGTGTGATTCATCCAATTTTTGGGCTCCTGAAGCCAACTCCAGTGTATATTTGGGCTCCTGCTGCTGCTGCTGTCAACTCCTGCCAACTCCAGGGTGTGATTCATCCAATTTTTGGGCTCCTGAAGCCAACTCCAGTGTATATTTGGGCTCCTGCTGCTGCTGCTGCCAACTTCTGCCAACTCCAGGGTGTGATTCATCCAATTTTTGGGCTCCTGAAGCCAACTCCAGTGTATATTTGGGCTCCTGCTGCTGCCAACTTCTGCCAACTCCAGGGTGTGATTCATCCAATTTTTGGGCTCCTGAAGCCAACTCCAGTGTATATTTGGGCTCCTGCTGCTGCTGCTGTCAACTCCTGCCAACTCCAGGGTGTGATTCATCCAATTTTTGGGCTCCTGAAGCCAACTCCAGTGTATATTTGGGCTCCTGCTGCTGCTGCTGCCAACTTCTGCCAACTCCAGGGTGTGATTCATCCAATTTTTGGGCTCCTGAAGCCAACTCCAGTGTATATTTGGGCTCCTGCTGCTGCTGCTGTCAACTCCTGCCAACTCCAGGGTGTGATTCATCCAATTTTTGGGCTCCTGAAGCCAACTCCAGTGTATATTTGGGCTCCTGCTGCTGCCAACTTCTGCCAACTCCAGGGTGTGATTCATCCAATTTTTGGGCTCCTGAAGCCAACTCCAGTGTATATTTGGGCTCCTGCTGCTGCTGCTGTCAACTCCTGCCAACTCCAGGGTGTGATTCATCCAATTTTTGGGCTCCTGAAGCCAACTCCAGTGTATATTTGGGCTCCTGCTGCTGCTGCTGCCAACTTCTGCCAACTCCAGGGTGTGATTCATCCAATTTTTGGGCTCCTGAAGCCAACTCCAGTGTATATTTGGGCTCCTGCTGCTGCTGCTGTCAACTCCTGCCAACTCCAGGGTGTGATTCATCCAATTTTTGGGCTCCTGAAGCCAACTCCAGTGTATATTTGGGCTCCTGCTGCTGCTGCTGTCAACTCCTGCCAACTCCAGGGTGTGATTCATCCAATTTTTGGGCTCCTGAAGCCAACTCCAGTGTATATTTGGGCTCCTGCTGCTGCTGCTGTCAACTCCTGCCAACTCCAGGGTGTGATTCATCCAATTTTTGGGCTCCTGAAGCCAACTCCAGTGTATATTTGGGCTCCTGCTGCTGCTGCTGCCAACTTCTGCCAACTCCAGGGTGTGATTCATCCAATTTTTGGGCTCCTGAAGCCAACTCCAGTGTATATTTGGGCTCCTGCTGCTGCTGCTGTCAACTCCTGCCAACTCCAGGGTGTGATTCATCCAATTTTTGGGCTCCTGAAGCCAACTCCAGTGTATATTTGGGCTCCTGCTGCTGCTGCTGTCAACTCCTGCCAACTCCAGGGTGTGATTCATCCAATTTTTGGGCTCCTGAAGCCAACTCCAGTGTATATTTGGGCTCCTGCTGCTGCTGCTGCCAACTTCTGCCAACTCCAGGGTGTGATTCATCCAATTTTTGGGCTCCTGAAGCCAACTCCAGTGTATATTTGGGCTCCTGCTGCTGCTGCTGTCAACTCCTGCCAACTCCAGGGTGTGATTCATCCAATTTTTGGGCTCCTGAAGCCAACTCCAGTGTATATTTGGGCTCCTGCTGCTGCTGCTGCCAACTCCTGCCAACTCCAGGGTGTGATTCATCCAATTTTTGGGCTCCTGAAGCCAACTCCAGTGTATATTTGGGCTCCTGCTGCTGCTGCTGCCAACTTCTGCCAATTCCAGGGTGTGATTCATCCAATTTTTGGGCTCCTGAGGCCAACTCCAGTGTATATTTGGGCTCCTTCTGCCCCTCATAGTGATGCCACTTCAACTCTCTGCAATTGTGCCGCTCTGCGATTCTATTAGCGATGCCTCTGATCTGCATGTGATATTTCTTCAAAGTATTATTTAACTAACCCAGCACGCATCCTGTGCGTGTTACAGCAAGGCTGAATGGTTTACAACCCTATTGAGGCTCTAGGAGGCTCAGAAATAGCCGTTTTTAATAGCGATTCGTCGCGAATTTATTCGGGTCGAAACGATTTTTGTCGGAAAATTCGGCGAATCAGTCGAATCGAATTTTTCAAAAGTTCGCTCATCTCTACTGATAAACATTTGTCTCTCTCTGGCCAGTCTCTGTCCTACATGAGACTAGAATCCAGAAAGAAAAAAGGGACTCTTGTCTTTATCATTGTTAAACAAAATCATAGGCACGCTCGTCTGGTCTGGTGTAGCCAGGTAAAAATGTTAGGTAGCACACTCCTGGCAAATGGTGGACTTTGTGGTGCTAGAGCTTAGGCCAATTGGATACTCTGCTGTATTTTAAAGTGGACCAAAATCCAGGATTCTCATCCCTGGTTCTGGTCTGTTCCCCCCGGGGGCACTCCTGTTTGTGATTCTCAGCTTTGTGAACCCCCGCCATGGCTGCTTCCGGCGGTGCATGTGCCGTGGGCTCGCTGGAATGGTAAGATTATAGGACTTATGGGGGGTGTCACAGGGCGGGGCATCTCAAACTGGGAAGCCCCGCTCTGTGAAAATCTCCCATAAGTCCAAGGCTGGGTGAAGGAATCGGCCAGCCCTGGAGTCTCATAGACTCCAGGGCTGGTTTTGGTCCACTTTAAGATGACTGTGGTGAGACTGCTTAGCATTGACCCAACTTGATTTTTGACTTGTGATTGGCTAGAATCTGGCAATTTCTTTGCAACATCCGTAAGTAATTTTGCAGAAGTTGGAGAGCAGTTAGCTGTATTTCACAGATTTACAATGGTATAATAAATGACGTGTTTAATTCCTCATTAAGGCATGGGAAACCCATAAGCCACAGGGAGCACTTTAGCTAAATTACACATTTGGTAGATTACTAAATCTCAATTTATGGTGACAAATAGTTAAGCATAATAAAATGAACACTACGCTGGACACGTGTAACTAAACTGACTAGATGTCCTGCTTGGAATGTCCAACTTTGAGGCCTTTTTGTCTCCTTTAAAACTATGGGGATACTTAAACGGCCAACTTTACTGACATTAGCGGGAAGACAACAATTCCAGGAGGTCTGGTCAACTTAAAACAGATTCGCTGTTCTGGCTCATTGGTAGTGGAGTGTGTGTGTGTTTGTGTGTGTGCTGCTACAAAATGCTGTGGATGTTTGTTCCTCAAAAGTTTGAGGATAAGCCACCACCTCACCACACCCAGTACCCTATAAAGTGGTCAGTTTAACAAAGTGTCCCACTTTAAAGTGATTGTGAATGGAAAACTTAAAAATAAATAAACAGCAGCTTACCTTGCCAAATGTTCCTTCAGCGCTTTCTTTCTTCTGTGGTCGGCGCCCTGAATGAGCAAATCCCCTTCCTCACTCACGATTCGGCCATACCTCACCAATGCCGTCCACCAATCCCAATTTCAGGTTCCATAACAGAACCACACCCCCTCCGGCTTGAATGGCTCTCTGCCATCAAGCCCATCTAACCCCTCCTTCCTGCCTCCTCCAAGCAGCTCTCTCCCAGCGCTGACAGCTTGCCTGCACGAGAGCAGGGAGAAGAGCTGCCATCCACCCGAGGGGGGGGGGAGAGCTGCTGCCACCAACCTGGGGGAGAGCGGTCCGCCAATGCTGCCCCCCTGAGATAAACCTCCCGCCGCTGACAGACTGGTAGGTGGAGCTTCCTGCAGGTAGGCCCCTGTCTGTCCCCCCTTCAGCTGCCGCTACCACCACTTCCCTCCCTCCTGTCTGCCTGCCCACCTACCTGTCTACCAGGTCACTCACCAGCCTGGGACACATGGATTGCGTCCCTGTGTGTCTGGGAGTGCTGGTCTAGCCTCCAGTGTTGCCTAGCAACAGGGGGAGAGGGGAGAAGCACAGCCAGGATGTCTGAAGCAACTTTTGGGAATCTTACAGACCCCGCTCTTTATGCTAATTATTATGCAGAGTCACAGAGCCAAGGGCCACACCCTCTTGCTTCAGAAAAGAAATCATACGGTCAACTTGTAAACTTGATATCTTGGCCATTTCCTCTTCAATTTTAAAACAGAAAACCGTTTAGGACAGTGCCAAATAGAATGGTGTAACGATTGCCTTCAAAATCACTTTGTCCCCCCAAAAATGGACAGTTTTTATTTAAACTCTGCCATAAAGTCTGTCGAAGGTTTTACCCTTCATTAGCCCAAATCCTTTTATTCACTTACAAGGCCAGAAACACCTCTACACAGATACCAAATACCTTGAATACGATCTTGAAGTAGACCAAAACCCAGGGTTTTCACTATTCCTGGGTTTTGGTCTGTTCCATAGACTCCAGGGACGATTTTGATCCACTTTAATTAAGATCGCTTTAACAAATATTTGCCGAAAAATCTTCCAGTCTAAGTGCAGGGCGTCCACTTGTGGAAATAGGCCTTAAAGGAGAGTCAAATTTCTTTGCTTTGTTCCGTGCCCACAGAGGCATTTTAAAGCAGCATGTCTCGCTGTTTAAAAAACCCTGGTTTGCTTAGAAAAACTCACCTCTCCAGGATCCAATGATGCATGCACAGTCTCTCGTCCAATGAGAGCTGCCCGCTGTGACTATGTCACTCGGCAGGTGGCTCTCATTGAATTGAATGGGGGGCTGCTGTATCCCCCACATCCCCGGCAATGCACGCACTCCTGCTCCAGTAAACAATGAGTACCGTCTACCTTATGTCATAGTGGGCGCCTTTCATTAGACGAGAGCCAACACCTGTGCCAATGGAGCAGGGAAAGGTGAGTGTTTATGGGCAAACTGCGGGGTTTCACACAATGGGCAATCCTGACTCATGGAAAAGCCAGTGGCCGGCCTGGTATCTTTTAGATTCTAGGCCGACTGTCGCTGGGTTTTGTTCCACTTTTAACTGACTGCCACCTACCTGCCTGCATGAAGGCTTGCTGCCATTGGGGTTTGCTGGGCAGGCTTTCACAGCACTGTGGTTTGCAAGGCTGCCCTGTGGATCTGATTCTCTATGGCTATTCCCTCCAACAGTATGGTGTATCAAAGGATGCAAGTAAGCAGGAAAAAAATCTATAACCTCATGCCCACTGTTTCTGTATCCCAGGACTTCTGCTTCCCCGAGCACACATTGTAAATCCCTCAGATAAAACCCGGGAGAGAATGGGAATTGCAAGTATGGGATAGCTTTAAAATATGAAGGCCACGACAGACATTGTGGAATACATACATGCTATATCAATGGATTATGTAAGGATGGTGCAAAGTAAAACTTGAGCATTGCTCGTTGTGTTTATAGTCAGAAATTTGATTGGTTGCTGCTCCGGGTTTAGATGCCAAGGCCTGAATGTAGCAATTTCATACTAAATCTTCACACACAACCTTTAGTTTGTGTTACCAGAATGTTGTTGCCGATCATTGCTGAGTAATGGGAGAGCGTGAACTCAAAGGGTTACATATCTCTGTGTCTGACTTAGAAGTTTGTCTATTCCCACTTACCATAGTCCTCTGCATCATGACATCATCACATCCATTATGTAGAAGCAGCATCTGGCAAGGTCTGTTCAGAGGAGTCCTCTTCCATAAAGGGCATCCAACGCATCTGTGAGGTTTCTTTCACCCAAGCTCCCAGGAGAAAAAAGTAGGAAAATGTATCTTGCTTTATAATGGGCCTAAATATTTCTGCCGGTGTGCTTTTATTCTTTTGCAAAGAGTGTTTAAGTTTGTGTCGTGGTTTAGATTTTATTTGTGTATTACACCCAGTAATGTTTTACAGATTTCCTTTGTTTTCTTATCCTGCGTATATATTTAATTAATTCACATCTTTTTTGAGACGTCTTATTTGATATAGTATTTAATGTGCTGGACACCAAATAGTGTTCTTCCATTGTTTTTTTTTTCTTTATTATCCTAGTGCTAGCAGTTTCACTGCTTGTTTATTGGTACATACGGTTAGGTCATCTAAAGAAAAGAACATTACTTTTTGGGGGGTAGAGGTATAGAATAGTTGCTCTCTACTGATTAGGGGCAATAAAGCAATGGCCAAAATGTTGGTTAGCAGTAAATAATAGTCTCTGCCCAAGCTTCCTGCCCACCAATACATGGCACAGTAAATTATACGTGAAATGATGCTTGGGAAGAACTACTCTCTCCGCTAAACTTGGTTAAAAGCACATGATCTATGTCTAGGTGATATCCTCTGCTTCTCCTTTCCTGAACCAGGATAGATCAGAGATGCTGCCACCACTTAGTAGATTGCATAATGCTCTACATGGGTAAACATATCTCTGTCATCCATATACCCTCCCTGGGCAGGTAGTTAATAAACAGGTTCTTCCCTTCTAGTGATTTATGGTTTTCAGCTAATGACTTCCACTAGAGCAGAGAAAATAGTAACCTGTTCAGCTGGTCATGAGAGCATCTATGTTATTAAAAATCCAGGAGCTTAATTTGCTGGACTAAAAGCTTTACATCACCTGCTGGGCTTCTAGAAATCTCTATAGACACACTTTGCATTATAAAGATATAAAGATGTTTCAAGTTTAAATGATTATTTAACCCCATAAGACATCTAAAGGTCAAGGTTAAAAATCTAGGCATGTTTACCTTAGCAGTTGATGCCTTTTGGTCTGCTCTTCGTTTACTCTAGACCAGTGATACTCAACTGGCGGACGGGGGTCCAAATGCGGACCTTGGCGGCAGATTTCCGGACCCCTGCCCTGACAGCCCTGCACTCAGTTGCTTCTGTGTTGCTGTGCTCAGAGCTGCCCCCTTGATCGATGATGTAGTGCGTAGTCTCCCCGCCAGTGTCATGGCTCCCTGGCATTGCTATATGAAGTACTGCCTGGGTGAAAGTGGCATTGCAAGGTACACACAAACTTTGTTTCTTGGTCTCTTTGCCCCATCCAATCATTTCACCCCAGATCTGTAGGTTCTGTGGGGCCCAAAAATAAGCTCCTGTTTTTTCCCAGTGGCCAATAGGATTTTTGGGGTGGGGCAATCAGCTTAATTTAGTTTTGCCTGGGGAATATATATCCTCTGCACGAGTGTACTGATTTCTAATTATTCGTCCCCCCCCCCCCCCCCACAACAACCTTCTGCCTGGACCTTTACCTCTCACCAGATGCCTTTAAATGGACCTTTACAAGAAGTGGTTGAGTACCCCTGCTCTAGCCTCTGCAGCAGGTTAGGGGTATTCTGTCTGCCAGTCCTTGCACTGCGTAACATAGGTTACCTGCCCACAGTGAATGGTGCTGTTAACACTGTGATGCAGGAAGTAGGTGGGTTTCAGCCATACCTGCCTTTTGTCCCCAACAGCTGTTCAGATAAAAACTCCCTTGCAGAAAACTTGCCCAGTATCGAGAACAGGTCCTGCACGGTGTCAGGCCTTAATTTTACACTTCAGTTGTATCCAGTCTCAAATAGCCCCCACCCCCAGGACAGGGTGAGGCTACAGAGAAGAACCCCCCGCTCTGTGTGTGTGCGAACCCAAACAGCGGTTTGCATGCTCATTAATTACCTTTTTTGCTTTTTAAATTTAAAAGTAAAATAAATACATACACTAGACTGTTAGTTCACTTTAGACTAGAGAAGAGAAACATCAGTTCATCCAATATTTAGAGAAGTATCTGGAAATGACAGTGGCAATGCAATGGGAAGCATTTGTGTCTAAATAATGGGATGCGCTTATTTTGCTGACTGCTTGGCATTCCTGAAATAGCAAAAGCAAACACAATTATTTAACTCTTGGCTTAAAATAAAATAAACCAAATGTATTGAGACAAATAATATCTGGGATTCTGTCAGCGGGACTCAGATTAGCATTCATTGATTGGTGGTTGGTCCATAGTGCAGAAATCTATCGTTCTACTGAGTGACGAATGATTCCTAAACGCGTTACTTTAGGAAACTGGTCTGAAAATAGTGATAACTCAGACCTAATTTGCATGAAGCTACTTTCTTGTCACATTCTCCTAAAGTGCCCCTTTTGAAATATAGATAATGATATTTATACGAAGGATTTAGCATGTAATTGGTTTGGTGGCCAATCCATCTTGCAGAAAATGGGACACATGTATTATACTAAGGGCCAGTTCTGCTTTTTTTAGAGTGAAATTTGGGTGCAAGGTCTTTTTAACATCTGGATGACAGGCATCCCTGAGGCAGTGCCATTGGGCCTACTTGTCCTACCATCCTCCTGAATCTGTTGTTGGGTTTAGCCTAAAGGTCAAATTAATATTTTCTGATACAGTTGAGTTAGATCTTCAGCATTCGGTCCTGGAGTCCTGCTAGCCTAGCCTGTCCCCAGGGCATCTGGAATAGCGTTGTCCAGCTGTGTGAAACACCCTAGGGTTGCCTGTAAATTCATCTTTATTGGCAGCTCCCGCTGTACTACTTCCGCCCGTGGTCTCAAACCCAGCTTCTGTGTAGCAGAGATGCGCTCCTGGGACAGCCGTTCAGATTGGGGGCGGGATAACTTTCCAGACAATAAAGAATGGCAGATGGGAGTGGTCTCGTGGTGGAAAAGGCCACCACATCATACCATTTAATTAGGCAAGGCATGCGTTTTGTGTATCTTCAAATAACTTTGTAAGGATATTTGCCTAAAGTCCCTGTCCAGACAAACAGGAATATTCTCCCACTTTGTTTCCTTCGGGAACTGTGTAAAATTAGCTGTTTCAAAACATCCCAAATCACTGATTATATGTAAATAGCTTATGTATTTCTATAGAAGCTGCTTTCTTCGTTTCAATTTCTGGGTTGTGGCTGGGCTGCTAAGGGCATCTGATGGTGCAGTCATGAGCATGCTCTGTTGCGGTCAGAGATAGCTGCGATGCCACTGTGGCATTGCATGCCCACACTAAAAGCTGCAAGAGACAGATTGGCTGTTAGACTACTTTTTTGCATGGTCGTGGAGAAATAACATTAAATGGAGGGCAAACTTGGGGGCCCTGCTACAGCTTCTACCCTGGAATGCGGGAAATGGCGGAAAGGCACATGGGCTAGACATCAAGTGAGCTGCTTGTCTGGACAGGACCTTTATAAAGATTACTTTTCCTGTTTAAAACTCAACTTTTCAGAAAGACATTGGGGTGGGGCTCGAAATACAATTTTGAGGCGTCATAACATCAGTTGTGGTCAGTTGCTTTTTTCGAGCAGACTGACCTGATATGCTTAGGACCTGTAGAGTAGATATGTTCACCCAGGTGAGTCCATATACTTGAGCGGTAATGCTCATCTCATTCGTTAAATGTTGTACCGAAGGATGGTTGGCTGGACCCCGCTGGCCATTTAGTCCAGTCCTGAGAAATGCATACTGGTAATTTCTCAGGTACCTGTAAATAGGCTGGAAAGAGCCAGCAGAGAGCTGCTGAGGACAGTGGCCTTTTCAAGACCTGTCAGTTGCTATTACAGGAGCCAGGAAAACCATAACTATAAGGTCAATGAGATACTGAAGCTAGGCTGTGAACCTTCGACTGTTTTGGGAAGAACAGGCCTCACCTAAGCCGATCCCCTGTTACTTAGTGTTTAAAAAAAATATAAATATATATATATATATATATATATATAATATATATATTCAGCTAAAATGTTTAGTTGCATCAAATTATTTTGTAAGCATTGTTCTCCACTAAGTGATGTTGGGTATAGAAGGGCAGTGACTGAGGCTTGATGTTTCCTGTCTAGCATAGCAGGCTGTTTGTTCCCAGTGGTGCAGCTGGGAGGGGTGAAGGAAGTCCTCTTGGAACGACAATGATAAGCACAGGACCTTTGTTTTCATTCAAGTAGTCCTGCCAAAAAAAATTATGAACACTTTGATTGAGGAAAGGGATTTTTTGCTGATTTTCTGGTGAATTATCATCAAAAGTGTTGACGTTTCCACATTAACTTGAAAAGTAAGTTTGTTGTCAGCCTTGGTGTTGCTAAAATGTGAAAATTAGCAGGATTTTTTTTTTTGTTTTCTTAAAGGTTACATGTTTTTTTTTTTCACAAAGTATAATTGTTGATGAATGTTTCCCACCCTTTTTTGTTTTATTATTTTTCATCTTTCAAAATGATGATGTGAAGCAATCCTAATCTTTTGATATATATATATATATATATATATATATATATATATATATTTATTATTATTATTATTATTATTTTTTTTTTTTTTGTTAAGTTGACCAAAACCTACCCTGCAGTCTTTGAGACTCCGGCATCACTCCCTTCCCTTCTCGCTGTGTGGGGCACTGCATACACTGTACCTCCTCTCAGATATCTCGCGTAGGCTGCAATGACACTTGGCGCGAGATCTGAGGAGCTGCGCGGGACATTTGAAGAGAGGGCGGCTACAGGTGAGGCCGGCTAAGCCAGCAGCCTTCACATACTGCTGGATGTTGCCATTTTAGGTAACACCGTCATCCAAAAGGCAGCGTCGGAGGGGGGGAGGGATGTCTAAAGAGGAACATCAGAAAAGGTCTGATGTTCCTCTTTAAATGCTGTCAAATGTTCACCCCTTTAATTTGCTGTGGGGATGAGGGCATAGCACAGCCAGTCAGCACCTCCCTTGCTGTGATTGTTGGAGCATTGTGGTGAGTATGTGCTGATGGCCCTCCATGATCCTCTCCACCCTGCTGGCTACAAAAACTGCCAGCTGTTTGACAAATACAGAAGTTCCCATGTTTGCATTATGAACACCCTTCCTGTGCAGATGAGATGAGTTATTGCTGAGTGCTGTGATGAGTATCATTGATAGTGGGTGTTCACAACACACGCAGAAGCTAAATTGTTACAAGTTTTTTTTTTTTTGTTGATGTTTTCCCACAGCATTCTATCTGTATGCAAGGCAAGTCCAGGCAACTGGATCTACTGTACTTTTCCCTAGTCATCTGACTTGTTTTCTCAAATCAGAAGCTAGGACAACCTAGTTACTTCAGATAGAGATGACTTGGGAGTTGTTACTTCAGATAGAGATGACTGGTGAGTTGTTATTTCAGATATACCATTTGTAGTTGGTCTGCTGTACTGTAGGTCTAGCTGTTTTATTGCGGGATTTTTGATTGAGAAATTGATAAAGCAATCACATTTGAATGATAATCAATCTGTAGAAACAGTCGCAAAGTTCAAGCAACGAATGAGAATTCTTCGTGCATTGATTCGTTTTGGCTGGCATAAGTCTTGTTTTGTCTTCTGTCGGCACGTGGAAACAATAATTGTCCACAAATAGGACATACAGTGCTTAGCATGAGCGATTGCATTAGTGATTGCTCTAACAAACGATTAAGCCACAAATCTTCTGCGTCTGCATGGAGGTTGATTGATCGTTTACTATTTTCATGGCCGTTCACTCATTGAACAAGCTGTTTATCTGTCTGTGGAAATCTAGCATAAGGTGTAAGGATGAAGGGGCCTCATATAGAACTATATGATCTCAAAAATAACAACAATGTTCAGACTATGCAGGGGAACAGTTTGATCTCTCAGGAATTCTGAGCTGACGTCTGAGAGAAACACAAAAAAGGAAACCAGATTGCCAAAATGGGAAAAATAAAATAGGATTTAACGAAGAGGGAAAGAGATCAGAGAGTAAAGGAAACGTATTGGCTAGTAGGGAACACCGGACCCACAGTCCCTAATGCTGACTCCTAACAAACTATCAGTAGACCTGTCCGGATGAGCATACTTTGCCCTGAAAGACCAGAAGGTTAAAGGAACACAATTGCGAACTAAAGGCCCAATGATAAAAATCCAGATAAATATGCTGGATGGCAGGAGGAGGGGACATTTATACACCTGGCATCAAGAAAATTCCAGCCAGGAAGAGGAATTGGGTGTGGCGGGTTCTGTCACCCCTGGATTACATTCTACCAGGAAAAGAAAACCACAAGCTTGGTGGGAATTTTATTCAGTTCAGGCGTATAAGTGACCCCCTCCTCACATTAGCCAAACTTTTTATATGGATTTTGAATATTGCAAAATTTCATGATACAGCTCCTTTAAGGAACATGGAGTGCTTATCCTAGAGAATAGCTGTTTGTTTTTCGTTGATCATAAAGCCATCCATCCTGTCTCTAAATTAGTAAAAGTTGTCAGAAAATCACTTGCAATAGATTGCTGGGCTGCCAAGAAGATAAAGGTAGCAAACTTATGAGCCACTTTTTCAGAGTCCTGGTAAGAGTGGGAGTTATCCAATGCAGTAAAGCACTCCAGGGTTCTCTAAGTATGCGTACTTAGGTTGCCTAGAAAGCCAAATACCTGAGTCCAAAATTGAACAACCCTAAGGCAGGCCCACCAGATGTGGTGCATGGTCCCTGCTGCATCACAGCCCTGAAGCGACTGTCCGAATATGAGTGTAAAGCCTTAGCTACCCTGGCAAGGAACAAATACGTCCCTGCCAGGTGATTACTTTGTAGACTGTTTGTTTCAAACGTGGTGACGTTGATTGAGCAGCTTTTAACGGATGCCCACATCTTCCTCCAGTCCTCAATATCCTGAACCTTGGGCAGATCCATTTCCCAGAAATATATTATAGATCAGGAGTGGGCAATTATTTTTTCCATGGGGCCACATGAAAAACTAAAAATATAGTGGAGGGCCGGCCAAAAGGCTGAACTCAATTCTGCATAATATTAATTGTATTTCTTTTAAAAAAGAATACATAAATTAAAAATGAAATAAATTCAAAATAAAAAGCAGTAAATTATTTTGGAAAACCCTGCATTCAGCATCTACCTTTCTTTTTTTAGCTGACATTTTGAGGGCTAAAGTCCTTTTGTGACAAGGATCATGTGCACTTAGCTGACAACTGGAGGGGAGGATGATACCGGTTGGTAGGATCCACAGATAGGGGGGCTATCGCTCCACAGATGTCAGTAGCTCAATCTTCCACCACACTGGGCAGAGCAAATGCAGCCCCACTTCCCTTACTCTCCTTCCCTTTAAGCTTAAAAGCAACCTGAGGATGGCTTCCAGTCAGGGCACTTATGAGTCCTGCCCCTCCAACCAGGCAAGTTGGCGCCGGAACCTACCTCCTTCTCCTCCCCTGGTTGGGCTCTTCTTCACTGTTGGGCCCCCGCCCGTCCCTCTTCGCAGCGGATCGCGCCTCCCGCACTGTACACAGGCGATCACTTAAGCAGCAGCCGATTGGCCCCTCAACTGAGTGAGGAAGGGAGAACGCGCCAGACCTGACGAGCTGTGAGGCAGATCGGCTGCTGCTTAAGTGATCACCTGTGTACAGTGTGGGAGGCGCCGACCCACTGCGAAGAGGGACAGGCGGGCGTGTTGCAGGCAGCACAAGCGGAGTGATGCCGAATCATGAGCGGAGGGACTCCACCAGCCAGCTCAGCCCGGGCCGGTCAGAGCCAATCAAAGGGCAGTATACGGCCCCCGGGCCTTACAATGCCCAGGTCTGTTATAGATGGTGAAGAACATTTGTGGAGCTGAGTTTACACCAGTCAAGCAGATCCAGGAAAAAAAATGTATTTGAATATTGTGAGGGTGGAGGACGACGGGGCAGTCCAAAGGAGAGGAAGGATCCAGTGTTTTAACTAGGAAAATCTAAGTTCACAGGCCAGGGCTTGATGGCGTTCAACAAGAGAGGCTCATTTAAAGTGGTCCTATACCCAGAAACAAAGTTTTTTGTCACCACCTATGCCAAACCCAGTGCCCCAAAACAGTCAGTTTTTTTAACTAAAGCCTTTGCCCTATATTCATAGAAGCACAAGCTGGATGCAATCTGCTGTTCAAATGGTCGGCTATATTGCTCCCCGGCCATGCAGCAGCACCCCTGGTGATTCCAGCGATGATGCATTCAGTTAAAGTGGACCAAAACCCAGGATTTTGACTATCCTGGGTTTTGGTTCTTGCCTCCGATCGGGGTGCCCGGCTGTGTGAAACCCCTCAGGTCATTCAAACAAACTCGCCTCTTCCCAGTCCTACGACGCATGCGCGTCCGCTCGTCCAATCGCTGTGCTCAAATCCATTTGAGCCCCTTTGTCCATCAGCTTGTGTAATGCGAACAGATCTGGGCCACATCCCCCGCTACCCTCTAACTGGGAGCGTGCCCGAGCCGGCCATTCACAAATGTCTGGTGCGTGCACGCCCCCTGCTAGGGGATATCGGGTTTATGGCTGCTGCTCATGCCGCATGCGCCATTGGACCAGGAACAAAGGTGGGTTTTTGAGTGACCTGGGGGGTTTCACACAGGGGGGGAACAAGTCCACTTTAAACACAGCTCAGCATTGGGCATCAGCTGTATCAGTTATAATAACTGCACTAAATCTGAAGGCACTACAGTCTAAACTGCCCTTATGTGGCAGGTTAGCTTGTAACTGAATGAATTAGCTTATGGCTGCGATTTGGACACCATGCTTCCCAAGCCTGCCCCCCCTCTCCAGTTTAGACTTCTGCTCTCAAGGTTGGTATACAAGCCCAGACTTAGGTGTCCACTGGTCTCTTTTGGTGCCTCAGTCTGGTCCTGCATCTGGTAGGAACAAAGCTGGAATTGTAAGGAGATCATGGAGAAGCTAGACCTCAAGGAGAGCAGTATACAGTGTAGGAGTGGCTGCAGGTTAGCTGGGGAACCTCAAGCCTTAATGTCGATTCTGCCATCAAAGTGCATTTTCATTTTTATCCTGGAAAGCTATATAGAAAGTGCTTTCAATGAGAAACTGCCTTGCCTTCCACCCAGATGTCTGAGGACGGGCAGACCAAATAATTGTCTGGGTGCCCTATTTTGGCTTTAGCATTACCATAGACTTTTAGTTTCTGTCAAGGCTCTATAAAAAAAAAATAAAACGGAGGTTCCTTACCTTCCAGCCCACAGACTCGAGTCCTGCAGGCTGCAGTTTTGCATTGTTGCTTATTCCTGATGCCGGCAATGTGGCAGTAGGTCCGCTTATTGACTGATAGCAGAGGACGAATCAAGTGGTGTGCCACTAGCATGCCTCGAGGGGAATGCTCAGGACAAGATGGGGATTGCACTAGAAATCTGAGGGCAGTGCATTTTTTTATTGCTCCTTTAAAGTAAAAAAAAAACTGTAGGTCCCTTTCATCATTCGCCTCTTGGGCATCTCGCTTAGGGATGCCTGTCCAATTAAAGATCCATAGACATCCCAAAAACAGATGTGGATCTCTGATTGAAGGGGCAACCAGGGAAAAGGTGCATGCGGCAGTGCTGGCTGCCTCCTATTGAGGAGGTGCAGCTGATGCATGTGTGTGCCGGTGTTTTCCAATGGATTAGTATTTCTCTAATGCGGGCTCACTGATATATCATGAGGGCACTGGTTAGGTTTGTTTAGTTCCCCTCTAAACCAGGAACCCACAGAATTACCATGAGGGCTTTATATCCGCTTTAAAAGATACACCGTTCAAGGTTACCGGTGCAAGCCAGGAATGCATAAAATGTTGTATTTGGGCTTCACCGCTTCTAATTAGTGTCTATCTCGATTACTTTTAAAATATACAGGTCTTTGGATAAGTTACATACTAGTGCTGGAAAGGTTTCATTGGATGTCGTGTTACTTTCATGTGTTGTCCTTATGCCTGCGCTTGGTCTGAGCGCATATTGTGCAGTGAGAGCAGGCCTGATCAATACTGGTTTATAGGTCATTAGAGCATGTTGTCCATGCAGCCGGATCACATCTATTTTTAAGATGCCGCCAATGGGGCCAATAAAAGCTAGAAGAATCACGTGGTTATGCCTGCATGCCCCTACCCCAGGGGTGTCATCATCAAATACTTAGCATTTACTTAGATATGGTACATCATGAGCTCTATGTAAAAATGCCTATTGCCTTTCTCAACTGTTTCTGCAGGGTAACAATCCCTGTGGGTCCCAAAGTTACCTATTTATTATCTGTAAAATTAACTTATAATCTTTATTTTATTCACTGGAAACATAATCTACCTAAATGGGGGGTGGGCAGTAGATGACCAGTCAAACAGCCACGTGACCCTCAAATCCCCCCCCCCCCCCCTTCCCAGTGGGCCGGATCTTTTCTACCTCCTACCTTTATATATTTTGCACTTGCTAAAAGGTTAATTATTTATTGGTTGTTTTTATTACTCTTTATGTTTGCTTTTTGATTGATTTACATTTGGAATGGGTGTAAAACCATGGATGACTTATTACATGTGAATTTAGGATAGAACTATGTATTTTTGACCTACATTGTGATCGATCAACCCCCCTAAAAAAGTTGCCTTTTGTGTGCGCAGCCGATCGGTCCTACTGCGGCATTCACCAACTTACCCAGCCACTGGATCACATCTCGTTCTAGCGTGGCCCAAACTCAATTGAACTGCACTTCTGTGTTGGGATCGCACCCCTTTGCCATCAGTCACAAGCACAGCCACACCCTCGCCATTTACTGGACTGGTGGGAGGGGCCAAAAGGAGGATACGCCTGCTCTATTGTAGTGAAAGGAGAGACTGTGTCTTGACAGAAGGATTCTGTCCCGACACTGAAGATCCCACCGGCTGCTGCGGGATGCGATCCAGTGATCAGTTGAGTTGCTGAACGATGAAGTAGAACCGATCAGCTGTAGGGGAGAATATGTGAGTATCCTTTTGTTTTTTTATTTATTATTTGGCTGGGTGATCACTTTAATTAAGTCAAAATGGACCCCAAGAAATACACAATTCTATCTTATAGTGCTGAATCATAGCTTTTTCATTATTTTGGCTTTGGGTAGTCTTTAGTATATTGTCAGTCACTTTACCATCAATATTATATAGTTAGTAGTATTTAGTGCCTGGTTACGCTACCAGTTGCCAGTTCCTTTTTGAGATTTTGTGTGTTATTTATTGTGTTTGCTATTTAAACAATTACAAATACGTTCATGTAATTCAGTCAAGTCAGTTGTTTGAACTTAGTATGAGCATATTTCTCATGTTCTTTATCTTTTTGTTTAGACAAGCACGTTGGCGGTGTATTGACTGTGCAACCGTTTCTCTACTTGATAGACCATTTCCATTTTCTGGAAACTAATAGGCTATTTAAAATCAGATCAGGATTTACCATAGATGACATACATATTATACAAAATGTGTTTTGCAGTTCCTTCCCAACTTGTAGTCCTGCACTATTTTCTTTCCATTGAATCAGCATTTGTGTTACAGCAAAGCAGCTGCATTTACAGACTTGATATGTTCCAGTTCAGCAACACAAAAGCCTTCAAGCTAAAAGGAAATTGCAGTTGTAGTGATATTGGTTGGCTGTAATCTACCAAACCTCTGCTTTATTATCTTTATTTTTTTTTCTTTTTATGCCATTTTCCAACATAAACACGTGTGCAATTCAAACTAGTGTTTCCTGCCCTCTGGGAAAACAAAAAATGTTACTTTTGCTTAATTTGTATTTATATTTAAACTGGCCCAAAAGTCATATTTGACTTTTGGCCTGGGATTTATGATTCCTTGATGGCATCCCTATTTGAACTGCAGGTGTGGGATTAGTTAGCAATTTCTATGGAGCAACCAGATTTAGAATTATAAACTGACTAAAAGCCATATATGGCTAGGTCCTGTTAAAATAGGAAATACAGTTGACCGTCAGCAAAATGCAGTCTTTCATTTTCCCCTTATGTTACTTAACATATATGTGTGCTACTATCAGTTATCCTAGCTGGTAATACTTTGGAGGCGGTGGGAGTGCACCTAAATGGCATGGCACCCATTTTCAGAAACCAGGTTTCTGATTCTTGGATCAAGTGAAAGCAGCTGTGCGCCATAAAAGGGGAGTATACAGTTTTTTTGTTTCCTTCGCCTTTACAGACCTTTTAAGTTTAGAGTTTAATATTGCGTTTCCGAGTAGCCCGACCGATTAGCTTTGGGGAACAAAGCATGATTGCCCTTTTTGTTTTTGTTAAAATGATTGAGCATCCAATTTAAAAAGTGTCAGAAATGTCACTGGTTTGTACATTTTTATAAGGGAGAATGATACAAGGTATGGCGCTAGACATGGAACTCTGAAAACATGCGCAGAGCATCCATGTCCAGAATAGAGCTGTATTAAAGAGATTGACCCTTGCAGCTGATTGGTTCTAGTCCAGCGATCAGCAACTCATCTGATTGCTGGATTGCATGATGCTCTAACCTGGACCCAAACAGGGGTTGGAATTAATGGGAGGTAGGCTTGCGGGTCCACCATCAGTCATGGAAGCATTGCTATGCCCTCTCCATTCATTGCAGTGGAGGAGGTGTGCCGAGGTCCGACATTGTGGTAGCGTGACATGGAAGTGTCAGCGAATGGAGTTCGGGTCCAGGTGGGGACCCTTTTGTTTTACCTAAGAGCATGTGTCTAATTTGGCACCTGACACATTTACAGTACGATCCAACCTCATATTAGGGGGTGTAGAGGTAAATGTCCACTAGCCAGAATCCCAGCACTTGGTTGTCTATCTTTCCAGTAAGGACAATACAGAAGTGCACACTAGATTGTTATTGTGCATTGGCCCTCAGTTTCGAACCCTGAAGGAACTCTAGAGTTGTGTCTAGTGGTGCACTAATCAGGTTTCATGATTTTCCTGTGGTAAACAAAATTGGTGCGGTTTGGCATTGAGAGGCATTATCAGAGAGTCCAATAAAAAGTGAAGAAATAAGCGACACCCTTTTGTAGGCTGAGTGTATTGGAGGGCCAGTTTTGGATAATATCATGTCTGACGAAAAGAACCATGGTATTCTGAAAAGCTTGCCCTCAAAGACGCCGTTATCCAAGAAAAGCGATTTCTTGATTTCTTTGCGCTCTATTGCTTGCTATAGCTAACACATTACAACTCGTTACTGCTAGAAACGCGCCTAGGGCAGAGTGACCAAGGTAACCTATCAATCTTGTGTGATGGTTTAATAGTAATAATTATATGACATGAAATCTTGTACAGCAATTTCTGAACCCGTAAAACAGGTGACAGTTGATTCTAAACAGAGATTTCATTTTTGCTGCCATAAATTCAGCTGGATCCATTTCATGCCATTCTCAAGGCTGCCTCATCCTTGTCAGACAATCCAGCTGCACCACTTAAAGGCTTAACCCTTTCATTGCTGTTTTCTTTGTAAATACTTTCTTCATGGCTTATCAGATGACCTATTCCTTTTACAAGGCAAGGCTAATGTATCACCAGTACCAGGAGGATATATGTAGAATGCCTTTATACAACAATGTGCAGCAAGGTTTTACTTAACACATCCCTGACCCGTAACTTAATTGCTTGCCCTGATTCATAATAAGTCTTGGTATTAATGAAACTGAGTGGTCTTTTAAATGGAACGGATTCGATTGTGACCTTAAAGCGAATAAAGACTTTTTTTCATCCCTGGCCCCCCACCCCAGTACCTTGAGAAATGCAGCTAGCTCAGTGGTGCCACGGTTTTCATATAAAACAAGGCTTTTCCACTGCCGAAGCCTATTGGCTCTTTCAAAAATCCCCGCCACAGCAATTCAGAAAGAGCAGCTGTGTAAAGGTGAGTTTCACACAGCAGAGCATCCTGCTATAAGATACCCCGGGGGAGTCTAGCGGCCAGTCCTGGAATCTTTTAGATTCCAGAGCACAGCGCATGGGTTTTGACCCGCTTTATAAACACCTGAAAGGTGTCAGAGATAATGGGGTTGATTCAGAGCCAGGTGAGAACTTTTTTTTTAGGAGAGCAAACTGCCATTCACTTTCGCTGTCTACTGGTTGTAAATTTTCACCTGGCTCTGAATAAGCACCAATATAGATAATGAAAGTGAATGGCAATTTTTCTCTCCTGGAAAAAGAAGTGAGTTTTCTCACCAGGCTCTGAATCAGCCCCAACGCCTGGATCCTGCATCCTTCCACGTGTCGGCATGCTCTTTCTTTTCACACAATTGCAAAGCTCTGGGATTAGATGGAGTTTGGCCATGCAGACAAGTGTTAGGTCCCTGACGGGCTTGTGGTGGAATTGTGAGGAACAAGGGTTTTTTTTTTTTTTCCTAGTGCACAGCATGGCCTGTTTCATGTAGTCCGTACGTCTAGGTATTCGGCCACAAGGTGACGCAGTGGATTGCAGAAGATTTGTGGCTCCTCCCAGCCCCATATAAAAACAGGAATCACCAATAGACCTCCAGTGTTTCCTCTGCAGTCATACTGCGAAGATAGAAGATGGCTCTCTATGTTTCGCAGGCGAGCGGGGCAACCAAGCCTGCGGCCCTGCAAGTCTATTGCCACTCGCTTCTGGACTCTGTGCCTCCCAGCCTCGGCTGTCGGATCGGGTGACGGTAGAGGAGCACTGGGTCGGGTGCTCGGGGAGTGCTGCTCCGAGCCGCAGACCCTGTACCACAAAGGGTAGCCGGCCATAGGCTTTTGTGGTGAGCCTGCTGAGGGATGAAGAAGTTCTGCTGTCGCTATGCTGTAGGGGGTGAGTTGTGCTTGGGGACTTGTGTTCCTAGCCAGTCTTCCCTTTTTCTTCTGTCTTCTTCCCTGTGGGTGCTTGTCTCCTGCCCCCTCCCTCCCCTCCGGGCCCTTTTGGACGGCACCCGCCGCTGCCTGCCTCCCCTCTGCTCCCTCTCTCCCCCCCGACGGGTTTTCGTCGGGGGGGTGATAGCGGCGGGTGGTGATTTGGTGTGGTGTCCCACTGTTGGTTTTCACTGCGGGTGTACTGCGCTCCGCAGCAGGCGGCGCTTTTATTGTGGTTTATCTGAGGATGTAATGGCGCTGACGCCGGGTCACGTGGGCACGTTTTCGCGCTCTTCTTGGGGGGCGGCGCCGGGGGATGACGCGTATCGCGTTATGCCTTCGCGGCCCGCCCCTTGAGGTTCTAGATCTCGGTGCCATTTTACTGCATGCTGTGTGCTTGTGACCTGTTTCCGGAGGCCCAAATTTCAGCGTGGGCTGCGGCGGTGACTTTGCTTGTCTGACCTATCATCCGCGGTTTGTCCGGCTGTACTGCGATCACCAGTGTGTGCTGTGCGCGCTGTGCCCTTGGTCCCTTGGTTTTTTGTTATTGGGGCATGTACTGCGAGATGCTTATGTGTTTTTTTTTTTGCTTATGTCTTTCAGGCGGGATAACAGTGTATTGTGGTTTCTCCCAGTCCTACCCCTCTCCCCCTTTTTTTTTCCCTCCTGGCCCTCTCTGTGGACATCCCTTGGGGGGCATCCCGGGTGGCTTTTATTAGCCCTTACCCTGTACTGGCCTATTGCGCCTGTGTTAATCACCATATGGAGGCTTCTGGGGATAGCGTGCTCGGGGGTCCTTCGGGGCAATCCCGGCTGTGTCATGTGCGGGTCATCCACTTTGAGTGGTGGTGGCGCGGTTTGTGTGCCGTGCGCCCAAAGTATTATTGTGGACCAGGCTGGAGTAAGCGCTTCTATTCCCAGTTCTGCGCTCCTCCCCTGCATCTCCTACTCCCCCGCGCCTGCATTTAGCCCCCAGTGAGGGGGATACTAGCAGGGGGTCCCAATCTGATCTGGCACTACGCGTAGCCAGCATTGAAAGGCAGCTGGCCCGACCTGTGATGGGCAAGGCCTCTGGCAAGAAGCGGCATCTTGACGCCGTGCCTTCCCTCTTTGCTGAGGAGGATGAGGGCCTTGATGTGTTTGGCGGCCGTGACTCCCTAGAGGAGGGGGAGCTTTTCCATGATTCAGACTCCTCTGGGGACCGTCAGGAAGGGTACGACAGTGACCCGGGGTCCGCCTCTGATGAGGATACCTGGCTCCCTGATGACAATGATAAACTGTTGTCGGACATTTTTGAGACATTGCACATCGCCCCCCCCCCTCCCCCAAGGTGGCGAAGAGGAAGCAGGGTGAGCTCTTTCGCCCTGACAAACAACGCTTGGAGTTTCCGGAGCAGGGCCATTTCTCCAATATGGTGCTCAAGGAGTGGGAATGTCCTAACAGATTGCCCACGGTGCCCAAGGGATTGGACAGAAGGTATCCCTTTTCTGCTGACCTGGTCAAGCGCTGGTCGTGTCCCCCTGAGGTGGATGCATTTGTTCTAGGGCTGTCTAACACCTCGGTCATGCCTTCCCCTGACACTACTACACTGCGGGACAGCGCGGACCGCCGTATGGATCAGCTGCCTGTCATGCTTTCACCTTTGTAGGGGCAGGCCTGCGTCCGGTTTGTGTCGCAGCCATTACGGCCCTTAAGAAGAAGCTCAAGTGTCTCGCGGATGGTACCATGGCTGGTAGGAGAAGGGAGGATTATAGGGCCCTCTTGCTTTGCTCTGATTTTGTTGCCTTTGTGTTGACTGTCATGGATGATGCCGTTCTGTTGGCCCTCTTGGTGGCTATGTGCCGGTCTGTCTGGTTGCGCCAGTGGGCAGCTGACACTGCAGCTAAGAAGTCCCTCACCGGGCTCCCCTTCACGGGGCTTCGCCTCTTTGGTGAGTGTCTGGATGTTCTGGCCAAGGATGGTAGGCTCCCTCAGCGTAGGAAGCAGCCTCGGCCCTTTCGGGGGCCCCCCTTCTCCTCCTTTCGTGCCCCCAGAGGAGGTCGTGGCTCCCTCTTCTCGGGTAGACGCAGAGATTCTTGGGGCCGTGGCAGATCCCATGGTCACCCCGGTCTCTCATGGGGATCCAAGCCCAAACCCCTTCCCAAGGCCCCTCAGGCATGAGGAGGCGCCCTCACCCATCCGGGTGGGGGGACGGCTTCAGCTCTTTGCTCACGTCTGGAGGCTTTGCGTCTCAGACCGGTGGACTCAGGAGGTGGTGTCCTCCGGTTACAAGATAGAGTTTGCAGCCTGGCCGCCCCTCAAGATTCCTCACGTCCCGGATATCTCAAAATCCTCTGTCAGCTCAGGGTTTGCGCCTAGCAATTAACGCCTGTTGGAATCAGGGGTCATCTGTCTGGTACCTTACCAGAAACAGGGTCAGGGGTACTACTCCAATCTTTTCACAGTTCCCAAAAAGGGCTCTCTGAGGCCCATCCTGGACTTGAAGGGTCTCAACAGGTTTGTCCGGTTCAAGCACTTTCGCATGGAGACTCTACGCTCGGCTGTCAGTTCCCTTCGGCCGGGCGACTTCATGACCACTGTGGACATCAAGGATGCCTATCTTCATGTGCCAATCTTTCCAGGTCATCAGAGATTCCTGAGGTTCGCTCTGGAGGATCAGCATTACCAGTTTGTGGTCTTACCGTTAGATATCACCTCGGTGCCTCGGGTGTTCACCAAGGTGCTGGCGGGCGTAATTGCACTTCTGAGGAACCAGGGCATTTGCATCCTCCCTTACCTGGACGACATTCTGATTGCTGCTCAGTCTCTTCATCAGGCCGAGAAGGATACTCAGGTGGTGACCTCCACTCTTGAGTCCTTCGGCTGGGTGATCAACTATCCCAAGTCTTCACTGCCTCCGTCTTTGGCAAGGTCCTTTCTGGGCATGACTCTGGATACCTCTCAGGTCAAGGTATTTCTCCCTCAGCAGAAAGTGGAGGGCCTTCAGACGCAGGCACTGACCCTGCTCTTGTGTCCTCATCCCTCCATCCAGCAGGGGATGCAGTTAGTGGGCCTGATGGTGTCCTGCTTTGAGGCTGTTTCCTTTGCTCAGTTTCACATGAGACCTCTTCAGTTGCATCTCTTGTCAGTTTGGGATCTGGACCCTGTGTCCCTGGATCAGAAATTTGCTCTGTCCCCTCTGTCCCGGCAGTCCCTCTCGTGGTGGTTGGACTCAAGGTATCTTCTGGTGGACAGGACCTTTCTGCCTCCGTGCTGGGAGTCACCACAGATGCCAGTCTGACCGGTTGGGGGGGAGTTTGGAAGTCTCTGAAGTTCCAGGGTCAGTGGAGACCCCAGGAGGCCCATGCACCCATCAACATTCTAGAACTGCGGGCGATCAGGTTGGTTCTCTCCCAGTTGACCCCACACCTTCGGGGTCGGGCTGTTCAGATTCGCTCGGACAACCAGACGGCGGTAGCCTACATCATTTATCAGGGAGGGACTCGGAGCAAGCGAGCCCTCAAGGAAGTGTCCCTGATACTATCTTGGGCGGTAGGGAATGTCCCTTGCATCTCGGCAGTCTACATTCCGAGGGTGGAGAACCAGGAGGTAAACTCCCTGAGCAGGGGGACGTCTCGGCTGGGGGAATGGTCTCTCAACAACAAGGTACTTCACTCCCTGTCTCACCGCTGGGGTCAGCCGGATGTGGACCTGTTTGCGTCCCGCCACAATCACAAGCTTCTCCCTGTCACAGGATCCTCTGGCTTTCGCCACGGATGCGCTAGCAATTCCTTCGACAGAGTTTCGGCTCCTCTACGCGTTCCCTCCCTTTCCCCTGCTGGGTAGGGTGCTGCGCAAGATAGCCCAGGAGGGGGTACCAGCCATTCTGGTGGCCCCCTGTTGGCCGAGGAGGATGTGGTTCGCAGACGTTGTGCAGTTGGCAGTAGATCGGTACATCTTGCCCAGGGATCTAGATCTTCGTACTCGGGGACAGCTGCGCCATCCCAATTTACAAACGCTGGCTTTACCGGCTTGGCTGCTGAAACCTCCATCTTGATGGACAAGGGGTTGCCGGCCTCTGAAGTCCTTGTCTTTTATCTACTACAGGGTCTGGCGTGCTTACATTGCCTGGGGTGAGTCCAAGTCTCTTCCTTGTCGGGTGTTTTCTATCCCCAGGATTTTGGAGTTTTTACAACATGGTTTGGATTCGGACCTTCAACTTAGTACTCTCAAGGGACAGGTGTCGGCCTTGGCAATTTTTTTTTTTTTAAGACCTTCTTCCAGGGAGTTACTCATGTGCGTCCGTCGCGTAAGCCTATGCTACCGGTTCGGGATTTAAACTTGGTGTTGGCTGCTCTACAGGGTCCCCCCTTTGAACCTATGCGTGTGGCTGCCTTGCCCATTCTGACTTTTAAGGTGGCCTTTTTGGTGGCTATTACTTCAGGCGAGTTTCTAAACTGGCGGCGCTTTCCATGAAACCTCCTTATTTTGAGCGGCATCAGAATAAGGTAGTGTTTAGGTTTAAACCGGATTTCTTGCCCAAGGTTGTGTCTGCCTTCCATCTCAATCAGGACATTGTATTGCCTTCTCTGTGTCCTAACCCTGATAATTCTAAGGAACGGGTTCTTCATTCTCTGGATGTTGTCAGGGTTCTGAAGTGTTACTTGGTTGCTACTGAGTCTTTTAGGAAGTCTGATGCTCTTTTTGTTCTTCCTGCTGGACCTAGAAAGGGTTTGCCTCCGGCCAAATCTATCAGCAAGTGGATTTGTCAGGCGGTGGTGCAGGCCTATTCTGCTAAGGGGAAGGAGGCTCATTTTCGGGTTACTGCTCATTCCGCTCGTGCTATTGGTGCTTCTTGGGCTTTTCAGCACCAAGCTTCTGTTGAACAAGTTTGTAAGGCCGTTACTTGGTCTTCTGTTCATACTTATTCCAAGTTTTATAAGGTTGATGTTAAGGCCTCAGCTGATGCTGCTTTTGGCCGCAAGGTACTTCAGGCGGTAGTGGTCTGAACTGCCTGCCGTTACTCTTTGGGGATCCCACCCTACCTAACGGACACTGCTTTTGGATGTCCCAGACGTAAGGACTACATGAAACAGGCCGTGCTGTGCACTTTGAAAAATGCAATTCTGTGAGTACTCGCCTGTAGAATTGTTTTTACTATGCACAGCACGTCCTGTTTCATCCCTCCCTTGTTATCGTTATTCTTGGTTGCCTCTTTATGGTGATTGTTCCAAGTTAGTTATGAGGGGTTTTTTACCCTTTTTTTTTTTTATTTTTTTTAAATTTTTTTTATTTTTTTTAACCTTTATTACCTCCCGGCTTCATGTATAACTGCCTGTCAAAACTGAAGGTCTATGGGGGATTCCTGTTTTTTATATGGGGCTGGGAGAAGCCACAAATCTTCTGCAGTCCACTGCGCCACCTTGTGGCGGAATACCCAGACGTAAGGACTACATGAAACAGGCTGTGCTGTGCATAGTAAAAACAATTCTACAGGTGAGTACTCACAGAATTGTATTTTTTTTTACTTCGGGTACCTGGCAGTGGGGTGGGTATATGAACATGCAGAGATGACTCGTTTGAGTATAAAACCTATGCATCCTTTATTTATGCTTTTAACAGGTATTCAGTTGCATAACAGTTCCAGTGGCATTCCAGATGCTACAGCTCCACTTGAGACCTTTAGACTCTGCTGATCTTACTTCTATTTAGCTACTCAGGTCCTGTTCAAGCCTGGCTTCCCTCAGGGCTGCCACAGACATCCTGCCTTCGGTAAATTAGTGCTGGAGATTTGCTGGCTTCTTCTCCTCTCTAACATTAACAAGGATCTCAGATGAGACTTGATTGCTCAACTCCTCAACGCCCTGATACTCATCGCTTCCGGGCTTGCGACCAGCGCTGAAAGGCAGCTTGCAGTCATGTGGGAGCAAAGATGCTCGAAAGCAGTCAGTATCTTGGGCACCTGTCCGTATTAGTAAGTTATGTACTGGCCAATGCTTTGTGGACCTGATGACGCTCATAGATTTCTGTTGTCTTGAACAAATCAGAATGAAACATTAGATTGCCTCCATGGGGGTCATAAATGGCAATGTGGGTATTGAAGTGGCTCTAAGTTCCACACTATCAAGTCTTTCTTTTGCTGCAATAGGGCTCTACATAAGCAAATCTTCTGAAGAATTGTAGTTTTCCAGCCAAGCAAAGCCTTAAAAGTAGAAGTGTTAGGTCATTGGTAGCAGGGCATTGTCTTCCTGAAATCAATGTGGCCTAATGTTCCAGTTTCCTGGAAAATGCCTGCATGCAGCCTTTGATCCTATCCCCCTATGCTATTTGTGTGTCACTGGCCATTAACAATCCACTGATTAGCAGGATATTCCCCACGGGAAAACATCAAGGCAACTGCACAAAATGGATTATCAAAGAGAAATCAAATGCAAGCTACTCTATTTTATAGCACTGACTCATCAAGTCCACATGTCTCACCACAAAACTCATGGGTTAGCCATTATTGTTGTGTGGTGTGGTAGCCTTTTCATTATTTTTCATATCCTAGATACAAATTCAGCTTAGTGAAATTCTGCAGGTTACAGTGATTATTAGTATAGCCTACATTTTGCAGCACATTTACAAATAAAACAGCACACAGAGAAATGTCAGCTTGCATGGATGTTGTTTGTGACTTTCCATAGGAAGCCTCGTACGTCTATGGCAAGTCTGAATTGAGCTTCATATTCAAAAAAGCAGGAAAAGCAAACCTTCCCTTTGACATTTGGAATTAATCGGGCTGGGGTCATTGACATACCTTCAGTCTTTTTTGAATTGTTGTCCACTTTAAGACAGCTATCATTAAAGCGGACCAAAACATCCTGAATTTACTTTCCAGGGTTTGGTTCTATTCCCAATTTGGGATGCCCCACTGTGTAACCCCCCAGAAAGCCCTAAACATCTCACCTCACCAGCATTTCAACGTCACACGTGTGCGGGCGCTCAGCCAATGAGAACCGATTGCTGTGTTTACCTCTTTTGGCAAACTTCTCTCATTGACTTTAATCTGAATGGCTGGGACTGGAACGTGCACACAATGCTGGGGACGAGGCAGCACGCGCTGCCTTCCTAATGACATAGCCATAGGACCAGGGAAAGATAAGAGATTACTGGCGACCTGGGGGGTTTCACACAGGGAGAAAGCCAGCGGCCAGCCCTGGAATGTTGGTGACTGGCTGCTGGTGGGTTTTGTTACACTTTAAACGTCATTGAAAATGAAATATCATCATATGATGGTTTACAAAAAGAAATATTTGACTAATATACTTTATTTTAGAAAAAAAAGCTTCTGTACATTTTTCCCCCGATTGGGGCAGAAGACCAGTGCCAGTAAGATCAGTTTTGTTTGTTTTTTTTCCCCGTTTTGCCCAAATTTGTGTCAGTGGGGTGGGGAGGGGCCGGTCTTCCACTTTAAGACATAGAAAGCACAAGACCTAAACTAACATAAGGTACAATTTCCAGACACAAACATAGCCGTGCAAGGTGTTTGAGAATTGACTAAAAAACACAGCAATGTAGGCTGCTCACTTTCTGCTGATTGGTGCTTTTTTTGAACTTCAATTGAAGAAGAAAGTACATAGGGGAATATATATATATATATATATATATATATATATATATACATATTATTTATTTATTTATTTTTTGTTAACGCTAGTCAAATATTTTTTTAATGTAGCCTATTATATAATTGTTCCATTTTTTTTTTTTTTTTTTTTTTTTTTACAGGCATTTAATGATAGTTGTTCTTTAATATATATCACAGTGCTAAGAATTCTGAAAAATGTAAGCTACACGTTTCTTTTGATATATAGAGCTATATAGAGAAAATATAGCGAACCCCTTCGAAAAATATTGTCTTTTTTAAATTGAAGTGTGAAGTATCGGTCATTTGTTTTTGTCAACTGCAAATTTAAAATTGAGTCAGAATATTATGGAAGTAGCATTTTATTATTGACATGTGTGAAATGGAAATTCCTTCTCCTGTGTTTCAAGCAACTGCTATTTTGCATCAGATGTGGGCAGGTACGCTTGAAAGTTAATTAGAAAACTATGGAACTGCAGCAGCTGCCAAATTTACATCTTTTAACTCTGTTAGTCGAGTATCAAATTGGGAAATGCAGTTTATGCTCCACCAATAAGGCGTGGCAGTAATCAAGATTGGGCTAATGCTATCACTCCTCAGACCAGCTCAGCAAGATTCTTTGAGCTACATACATTTTTCTTCCCAGCAGGAGCAACTTCATAAAGGTTCGCTTCCCCCTTTCAAACTGACACAGTGTTTGCTGCGACTGGCTACAGCTGCGGCAAAATCCGTGAGATTGAACTTCAAGATTAGACAGTGCCGAGCAGATGAGCATTCTTTCAATTTGGCCACCAAATTGGGTTTAGTGTGTTAGGGTAGTATGATAGAGTTGTGAAAGTTTTTTTTTTTTTTTTTTTTAGCATCTGGTTAGCTGCTTTAAAGTTATTGTTCAGGCAGAAACATTAAAAATGCACATTTTTTCCCCCCTGCCAATGATAACTTCAAGTCTGGCACCTTGACACTTGCTGGACTGGAGTACCTTGCCGCCATGCCCTGATTATATTCGCATCCACATTCACAAGACACTCCCTTAACACGCTTCCTCCATTGCAGTCAATAGGGTTGTGCATGCCGGCATCACTCTGACTGATAGCGGGGTGGTGACGCCCTATCGGTAATGCAAACAATCGGGCCAGGCCACACAAGACTTTCATCCAGCGATCAAGTAAGGTGACAGACTAGGAATGATCATCGGCAGGGGGAGAAGGGGTGCATAGATTTTTAGTTTTAGCCTTGCTGCAGTGACTTTATTGGAACAAATTATGCTTGGGAAAAGTTTACATGGCACAGATCAAGTTAGGCTACAGATCCGTCTGCAGCCTCCCCAGGGAACCAGCTCCTAGGACCTTGCAGACCACCACTGGTTGGGATCTACTGACTGTTCTATTGATGCCACTTTATACCCAGGACTTTAAAATGGCAGGGGAGTAAATTATGGCCTGGTAATAGGTCTGGAGAGAAACCCTGATAGATGTTGGTCACAAATTGTCCAGTTAACGGCTACCTTGTTGCAACCTACTGAGGTGTTTTCCAGTGGTTGTGTGGCCTTCATGATGATAATTCTTGATGGGTGAAGATGTATGTTGTGGCACACCTCAGAGGACACAACCTGTGATGAAACCAACAATGACCTGTTGGGGGCTCTTGAGGAGAGGGTTGTGGGATACTTAGAAGTTTAAAGGGTAACTCCACAATGCTTTTTTAAAAATTCTTTATTTAATTTTCAAAACGATACAGTCAAGATAACAAAGTAAGACAGCACAGTAGAAAAGTAGAAACCCAGGTCATAGGTCAGCTTAGATTTGGGACACAGCCCAGCTCTTTGGATCCCATCTTCCATGCAATCCCACTCATCCTAGCAACATGGGTAAGATCGATCCCTTATAACAATACATTGATGTATGGTCGTTGCAGGGAGTCCCAAGGTAAGTCCTTGTTCCGTCCACCGACCTCAATGGTGGTTTTGGGTTCTGTTCGCCTTTATGGCCGGATGGAATTCTGTAGCGATAACCCTTATCGCCGGAGGGCTTCACCGCCCGAGACGTCCTTTTCCCAATCGTAAGAGGTGCTGCTGGAATTCCAGAGTCGTCCGTGAGGAAACAGGAACAGCCCTTACAAGGGCTAGTGAATTGTAATATAGCATTTCCCCCAATAAGAGACAGAACTCAGTATTGAGGGTGAAGATGAAGTGTTTTTATTAGTGCCACCCTAGGCCTTATATACACAAGTCTCCATGCAATGACAACCACACTGACCAATAGCAGCAGGGCAAACAATCCCTCAACTCTGCCGGTGACGCAATCAGTAAAACAATAGGCGTCTGTAATACACTCAATCAGAACAATGCCATTGCCTGTGACGTAATCAATTAACACAAAGGCAGTTTATAATACAATCCAAACTACAATGACCTAATTAAGAAAAGGCCAGTGAATGACCCGGTGGGCAACTGAATAGTGATGACATCCAAAAGACAGAGCGTCTGTCACAAATTCATTCCAGCCTTCGCCTGTATATCAAGGGGTCATGTTGATTTTTCCACTCTTAGGGCTGAGGATTATTGAGTTAGGTTCAAGTCTTTTGCAATGCTAGGGGTAGGTCGGGGGCATCTCTGGATTCGAGCTAGACCTACTGGAGTTCATCGAGAGGAATAAGTATGATAAAGGAGAGAGAAAGAGAAGGGGAGTGAAAGAAATAAAAGGGTGGAGAGGGGGAGATAGAGAGAAAGAGAGGTAGGAAGAAGGGGGATGGGGGAAAACACCACATCACTCCACATGCATAACCTGCCGTCGGGGGGGGGGGGGGGGTAAGGCAGGGGACAGGAACCCCCTTCGTGGATCCCCTATCGATGATGGATGTAAAGCTAGTTATTGTCGTACCAGCTCTACGCTACTGAGGCTCGGAACACGTGCCATGAGGTCCAAATGATCCGGTTCTCATCCTCTTTATCTTGAACTGCTGCTGTCAGCTCCTCCATTTCCATTATCCTGTCTACTTCCGCAATCCAGTCTTTGTCGGGATGTATTTGGACTTCCACGATCTGGGAAGCAATATCCTTGTCGCATTGATCATGTGTCTTAACACTGATTTTCTGTAATCTGTGATGCTGTCATTAGTATGATGCAGGAGCATGAGCGCCGGGCAGCATGGAACTCGCGAACCCACTACCTTGGACATGATCTCCGACACTTTCATCCAAAAAGGTCTGATTCTGGGACAGGACCACAGGATATGGAAGAGTGATCCCTCTCCCGTATCACATCTCCAGCAATTGGGGGAGGATCCTGGAAACATGGACGCCAGTCTTCTTGGTGTGTAATACCATCTGGTTAGGTATTTGTAATTGGTCTCCTGGATTTGTGCTGAGATTGACGATTTGTATGCGAGTGTGAATGTTTTCCTCCACTCTTCTGCTGTGAATCCCCTACCCATATCCCTCTCCCAGTCACCACAAAAGGAAGGGGCCGATTCTTGTTCATTGTCCAATAGCTGGTAAATCTGTGAGATCACCCCTCTTGGGGGGGTCTTTGCTCATGACCAGCGTCTCAAATTGCGTGAGATCTTGTCCTAGTGAGTTCTTGGATCCAACTCTTTGTAAGAAGTGTTGGATGACCAACAGGTGCCATGGGTCAAGGTGAGGGTTATCCCACTTATTTCTAAGCTCGTCTATATGGCACCAGTCTCGCCCCCTCACCAGGTCCCGTCCCCTGACCGTTCCCAGGTCTCTCTATCTCCTCATGGCGTAGAACCTCTGGCTAAGGGGCAGTTCTGGATTGTCCACAACTGGGATCAGGGGTTATGGCCAAGGTGATATTTCTCTCTCTTTTCTAGCTCCATCCCATACATGTAGGGTGGCCTTAATCAACGGACTAGATCCTACCCATCTGCTTGAGGTCACTGAAGCCCATGGAATCTCCTTCAGGGGGGTCTCCGTGTAGCTGGCTTCCACGCGCACCCACTTCTTGGTTTCCCCGTTTCTTATCCAGTCTACTATTTGCTGTATATGGGCCGCTTGCCAGTGCATCCTCAGGTTTGGCACTGCCAGGCCTCCTCTAGATCTAGGTCGTTGTAGAAGTGCAAGTCTGATTCTCGGTTTATGAACATAAACATAAAAAAAGCTTGCTGGTATATGACATGGGAGAGTTTGGAATAGGTACAGGTTTCTAGGTAGGATCGTCATCTTTATAGCACTCATCCGTCCTAGCCTGTTAACGTGAGGGTACTCCATCCTGACAGGTCTGATTTAATTCTATTCAGCAGAGGGATGAAGTTATGTCGGAAAATGTCGTCAACATCGCTCGAAATTTTTGTGCCCAGATAACGTTAACGTGGATGAGGTCCATTTAAATGGGAAAGAAGATCTTATGGGAGATATTACTGTCTGGTATCCCAACATTGAGTGCCTCTGACTTGTCACAGTTGATCTTAAAGTTGGAGAGCTTCTCAAAGATCTCAAATTCCCTCATAAGGACCGGGAGCCCCACTGTTGGGTTGGTTATGAAGAATAAAAGATCTGCGTAAGCGGATATCTTGTGTTCTATTTCTTTCACCTGTATTCCTTTCAGGTCTGTGTTGTTCCTCAAGTGCCGCAGGAAAGGTTCCACCACAAGAGCAAAGATAAGAGGAGATAATGGGCACCCCTGTCTGGTTCCGTTTGATATCTGGAAGGGTGGAGAGAGGCTGCCATATACTCTAACCCTCGCCTGTGGCTTGGAGTATATGCCCAAGATAAATTTGAGTGCTCTGCCCCGAAGCCCTATGTGCCTCAGCACCTCGAATGCAATGTCCCAGCTCACTCGGTCAAACGCTTCAACATCATTGGGGAATCGTCTATGCGCGATCGATGTATTAAGTTTAGGGTCTTGATCGTATTATCCCTGGCTTCTCTGCCAGGGATAAAGCCGCACTGGTCCCTTTCAACCAGGTCAGGCAGGTATGATGCTAGACGGGTCGCAAGAATTTTAGTGAACAACTTAAGGTCTACATTTAGTAGCGATATTGGGCGGTAGCTTTTGCTGCTCAACGGGTCTTTTCCTGCCTTATGTATTACTGTCACGTGCGCTTCCAGCGCCTCTACTGGGAGCGACATAGGCTCGTCTTCGCTAACAGTCGTGCTAAAATCCTGTAGAAACTGCTTGTTCAAGATATTCTCTAATTTTTTTTATAATAAGCGATGGTCAGACCGTCCGGGCCTGGGGATCTCCCGTTTGGGGCTGCCTTTATTGCTTGATGTAATTCAGTTCCCGAGATTGGTTCTCCTAACTTGAGGATGGCTTCGTCACTTAGTTTTGGCATTCCTGAGGTTGCAATATATTGCTGGAAAAATCTCTGCGGGCGTTCCCTGCTTCCCGTACTCGCAGGTTGTACAGGTCGTGGTAATATTCTTGGAATACTTTGGCGATGTCCTCTGTTTTATGCCATTTCTGCTGTTTCGCATCTGTTATTGCTTCAATGAAATTGAGGGATTGGTGCTTCCTCAGTGCTCTGGCAAGGAGTGATCCGCTTTTATTACCCTATTCGTAGTAGAAGCGTTTGCACTTCTTTATGGCAAATGCAGCTTTTTTCAGTAGTAGGGTGTTTAGTTCTCTGCAGGAAGTCGGCTCCTGTAGTGTGTCCCGTATCTGCGATTCTTTATGTCTCTTCTCTAGAGTTTGAATCTGTAATAATAGGCAGTCTCTCTTCTGAATGTTAGATTTTTTTCAGTCTAGATGCGTGTTGTATAAACACTCCTCCTATAACCGCTTTATGAGCCTGCCAAACAGTTATTGGAGAAACCTCTCCCGAGCCGTTTAGTGTAAAGTATTCAGTAAGTGCGGCTTGAGCCGCTTGCTCTGTTACCTGGTCTTTTAACAGGCTCTCATTCAGACGCCATGTCCATGCCTTTTTACAACTTTCATTTGTGACTAGGGACAGCCACACCGGGCTGTGATCCGACAAGGACGCCGGTCCTATGTCAGGGCTGACCACTCTAGGTAGTAGATCATGGGATATTAATAGGTAGTCCAGCCTCGCATACGTTGAGTGGACCGATGAGAAATGTGAGTAATCTCTTCCCTTAGGATGGAACATCCTCCAGAGATCACACAACTGTAGTTTGTGCAGTGCCTGTTTTACTCTCCTTAGACCCCCATACGGGATGGAGGACCTGCCGGCCGATGAGTCAAGGAGTGGTTCTAAGGTGACGTTCAGGTCTCCTCCAAGAAGTATCCTCCCTTCTTGGAAGTCCATTAGTTTCTCTAGGAACCTCAGGAGAAATTCTACCAGGCCATTGTCGGGGACATATACTGAGACCATTGTGTATTTTTAGCTAATAGTATTGCCACCCCCTTGGATTTGGAGTCTGGATAGGAGCTTGCATAGCATTGGGGGAAGTATCTAGGGGACATCCTGGGATGGGCCCTTCCCTTAAAGTGTGTCTCCTGTAAGAAAATTATCTTGGCCCTTATACTTCTCAATTCTGAGACTACTGCTTCTCGGGGACATTGAGGCCTCTACAGTTCAGGGACACAATCTTCATGGCAGTCTCCAAGGGTCCTGAGAATCCCCCACCCTCCCCGCCCCCGCCATCCCGGGAGACAAGGAACATGATGCAGAATGGATAGTGGTGCTATGTGGTAACATCATGAGAAAGGGGAAAGCCTAGAAGATAGATAGGAGAGGAGAAGTGAAATAAAAGAGAGGAACAAGGTAACAAAAGATCCGGAGAAAACCCAAGGAAGTCTTGGGTTTGTATGAGATCGCAATATTTACTTCCCTAATATAGGGGAGCCTGGTCTCGCGTCTCTTGCGGGAGTCTCCGGCAACTTCCCCCAAGAGAGCACTCAGACCGCGTGGGGGAATGGAAGCTAGGCGAAGAGGAGCCAAAACTCTGCAAACAACTATAAAGATTGAGTAATCCCATAGAAATATTTACTGGGTGATCCACGTCGTTGTCCCCTCCCCTCCAGGGGCCCCCCGCGCCAGGCGAGTCCCCCGCAGCTCACAGTAAGAGCCAGGGACATCCTATCCCCTAAACCAGGGGAGGGCCACTTTCCGAACCCTCTATTTTTTTAATTTTTTTTGTTTATTTTCATACCTTCCAGTCTCCCGGGGATCCCGCTCATCTAAGCCGACCCCAGGTCCGCCTGCGGTTAACTCCCTCTCCAAGTCAGGAACCCGGCCCAGGTCGGAGAATACCCCACCACCCCAGACCAGGGAGGGGGGGGAGAACAGCTCGTTAGGCAAGCCGTGGCTCGGGCGGCAGGTGGATCTTCATTCAGGAGGTGGGCTAGGTCCCAGGCGAGGGTCACGCCCAAGCCAGAGACCCACCGCACCCCGGGTGGGGACATCTCCAGCCAGGAGGCGGGCCCACTCCATACAGCCCGGGCGCTCCAGCACATGGGGGGCACCCCAAGCCCAGAGACCTGCAACACACCGGGCAGCAGGGAGCATCCCAGACCAGTAGGGAACATGCGTCCCGGGCGGGGGGGGCAGCTCAGCAAGCGAGTTGTGGCCCGGGGAACAGGGAGACCCCCGAGAACAGACCCCGGGCGAAGAGCAAGCCTCAGCCAGAGCCACGCTACATCCCACATGGGGGACATATCGGAACAGAAGGTGAGCCTTATTCTGAACGGCCTCGGCTAGCTCGGCTCCAGAGACACATTACGGGTCCGATGGGGGGTCACCCGAGCCCAGCGGCAGGTGGCACCCTGGGTAGCAGGGGAGTACCCCGAACCAGGGGGGCAAATCGCGTCTCAGGCAGGCGGCACCCCAGGGACCGGCCACACCCCGATGTGAGGGGGATCAAGTTCCCAGATGAGTTGTCGAGCCTCAGGGATTACCACATAACCCGGGGAGGGGACCCTCCCGACCGCAAAACAACCCGCTCATCAGGCGGTAGAGGCCACACCCCAGACGGGGGGGGTCCAGACAAGGACCAGGCCGCCATCTAAGAAAGCGGCCTCTCGGGATCAGGGGGCAAGTTGCGCCCAAAGCGCGGCGGGGCCCCCCCTCCCCAGCCGCAGTCCCAGCCCAACTCCGGGCGGGGGAACCCGTCCCAGGGAGCAAATCGCATCCCAGACAGGGGGGACCCCCACGCCAGGGCCCAGACAACGTCGGATCACTCTGTCGGGCTCGTCACCCTCCAGGCACGGACCTCCCCATCCCGGCCACGGAAATCCAGGCTGGATCTCCAGACAGCAGGGGGCGCGAGTCCCCTGGCTGCCCGGAGATGGAGCACCACCCCGCCCATCAGAAGACAGGATACCCCCACAGCCACCCGCAAAATGTCATCATAATCATTGGATTAGCCTCAATATTAACTAACAAATATAAATTGTAATTGGAACTATTCAAAGAAAACGTAGGAAGAAAAAACATGTTTTAACTGTTCTGACCGTAACATAAAGTCCTCTGTGCATCCATCTAGGGCTCACACAGGACCCCCATCTCTATCTTACACAGCGTCTCGGTCGGCCTCAGGGGGGACAAAGTCCCTCCTGCGTCTCGGGTCAGGCGGGGCGCCCTGCTGTCGTCTACGATCCCGTCCGCGTCTTCGCTGGCGTTGTGGTAGCGGGTCTACTCTCCGATCAAGCTCCAGCGCCAGCCAGTCCGGAACTGAGATTGGTGCGAAGAACTCAAACAACCCCGGTAATTGCGACGGTTCCTTCAGGATATAAGACCTCCGATCCTTTCGAACAATCAGCTGAAGTGGATGACCCCATCGGTAGGATGCTCCTTGTCGTTGTATCAGATCCAGTAGAGGTCTCATCAATCTCCGCATTTGAAGGGTCCTGCGAGAGAGGTCAGGCAGCAGTGTGATTTGTGCTCCCTCCAGGTCGACCGGGCCTTTGTTCCAAGCGCTCTGCATAATAGCCTCCTTGACCTGATAAAAATGCACTCTGCAGAGCACATCTCTTGGCTTGTTGGGGTCATCCCGAGCATGGCCCTGGGCCCGGTGGATTCGGTCAATCTCAATGTGGTCCGAGGGTGGACGATCTAGGAGGTTGTTGAACATGCTGCAGACTCTTGATTTTAACTTTGATGGGGCTATCGACTCGGGGATGCCCCTCAGTCGTATATTGTTGCGTCGATTTCTGTTTTCGTGATCATCCTGTTGTAGTTGAAAAGAGGAGAGCAGCCGTCTGGTAGCATCTTGTTCACGTTCCAGAGCTTCCACTCTTGCCTGAATATCAATCTGTACGGCATTATTAGTTTCTACTCTGTTAGAGAGATCTGCCACAGAGTTCTGCATGGATGTTATCTCTCTGCGGAATGTCCCCTCCATCCTAGTTATGTAAAAGTCCACTCTGGATGGCAGCGCTTTAAGGGCATCTGCAATATTCAGCCTGACTGATTCTGCGATGGCCGAGATCAAGGCCCGGGGCAAGGTCACTTCCGGGGGCTCCATATCAGCTAATCCCGCAGGACTCTCCTCTGCCATGGATGATCGGTTACTCCTTTGGAACTCTGGCGGAGATGTGCATCGGCAGATATAGGGGGGAGTTGCAGGCGTCAGGCCCCGTGAGGTGCCAGCGACCTCAGCGTCAGACATCAGGATCAGGGGGCAACCTCCTCTCACCTCTCCCAGGTGCCCGGTCCCGGACTTCCCACACGCCAATCGGTGGGGACTGGTTGCTGTAAGGCAGCGTCAGGGCTTTTGGCGTCTGTTTGGGCCCCTGTGAAGTCATTCTGGAAGCCTGTGTGGATCCCTCATTCCCCTGGGCCCCCCAGCTACAGTGGACCATGGCAGAGGTCACCACTTGCCTTCCTCTGTCAGATGGCTCACGCTCCCCCCCTCTTCCCTCTCTTGTCCCCCATGTGCTTAGAGATATGTCAGTCTCTATTCCTGGGTCCCCTCTCACCTCAGAGATGATCACCTCAGATTCGGGGCCGCCTCTCACCGCTGGCACAGTCATTTGTTTTTCAGCCATGGCAGGCTGATAAGCGCTCCTCGGCGCCCAGAGCGCCGGGTCTTCCTCCACTGGCGGCGGCGTCCAGTCACCCGTCGGTCTCCCTCCCCGTCCGTGCCGCGGTGAATGTGTCTCTTCCGCAGTCTGCGGGGGAGAGCAGAGGCCGGCTCCCTGCTCACCGCACCTCCGATCGGGGCTCAGCGCGATCGCAGGCTGAGCTACCCGGTCCTTCTCTTTTGACTGGGGCTCGTTCTGCGAGGTGGTGGACTCCACTCCCCGCTCCAGTGAGGCCGGCGCCATGTTGCCTGCTTCCTTCCGGGGTGCAGGTCGGCGCGACGATAAGGGCCAGCGATCCTCCGGCCTCGAGGGTGATCCACGGCCGACAACTCCCTCCTGATCCGGGACTGCAGGTAGGGCTGCTCCTGGCTCGATGGGGGATTCTCCCACCTCCCCAGCTCCTCGGTCTCCGTCCGCCATCTTGTCCAGTGAGTGTCCCGGACTTTGCAGGGCTCCAGATCCAAAATAGGCAGTTATGGGGGCCCCTCTGCGAGCCCCCGGTGTGCTCTTGATCTTTTTCCTCTTGGTCATGTTGTCTGGAAAGCCGCTACTATTAAATAATGTGAACTTTAAAGGGGTAAAGTGAGGAGCCTCGTGACCCGGCGTCCTACTCCTCCATTCGCAAGCCATCCCCCCCCCCCCCACAATGCATTTAACTATTTTAACTTTTTAGAAAAGCTTTTTAGGTTTGGCACAGCAGACCTCTGGGCCTTACTGCTCCCTCAACCTATGTGCCAGGACCCAGCACTCAGCATCGTGTGTTTTCTCCCGGGACGGCTCACAGAGTGGCCGGGTTATGTCTTAATTGTCAAGCTATTTTACATGAATCATTGAGCGTGCCCTTTTGTCAGGCCCGCATCAACAGCAAGCTGGAAGGCGAAGAAGTACTTTCTCTGGGGCAGCCCCCCTCCCTCCATCACAGGTGGCGTTTTTGGGATACTCCCAATCATCCTCTTTCTTGGTTCCCCCCACTCTATGTCCCTTTCCACCTGCGCCTAGTAGTCAGGCACTGGATGCCGATGCCACACTAGTGAGTTGAGGGTTTGGAGGAAGAAGGGACCTCTAGGGGTATCAGGGCTAGAATTTCTGAAGAAGCTTCTGCCCTACTTCTTGATATTTATGATACTATGAAAATTTCTGAGCAGGAACAGTCATCCTCAAAAGGGCCTGGAATGTGGCCTCTTTCACCTTTAGGTTTACTTTAGCCTCTAATTGTGTGGCCAGGTGTATGGCTTCAGAACCGTAAAGGTTTTATTGAAAATGACCCCTAAACAAGCGTTATTAGATACTCTCCCTTGGCCAAGACTACTGCACTTCTTATTTCGGCTAGAAGGGCAATTTGGTTCAAAACTTGGCCATGGGACCTAGCATCCAAGGCATAACTATGCAGTATATGCTTTAAGGGGAACGTGATTTTCGGGGCAGAATTGGATGCGATCCTCTTTAGATCCTCTGAGAGATCTAGAAAGTTCCCTAAGATACTGAGGAATAAGGCCCCCTTTTGGCATAGGTCACAGTTTGTACCTCAGTCTAGACAAAAAGAGCCCAAAAAACACTGGGGCTAACATAAGGTTGGTAGAAGACCAAGTCCGCCACACGGCCTGACGCTGGGCCCCCAAGTCAGGGGAAGATTATTATTCTCGACAGCATGGCAGTCCCTCAGGGCTACCGAGGTAGTCTTGTCAAGAGACATGTGAATTTTGAGCTTAATAATCTCCAACACACACTCCTAGAGGAAGACATACCGACTTTTTGTCTTCTTTAGTTATAATAACAGAGATTTAGCAGCCTCTTAAATAACGGTAGCCAGATGGATTAGACAGGCTATCTCACTAGCATACAAATGCATGGACACGCCGCCTCCTTACGTGCTGGCTCATTCCCCCAGAACAGCATCCACCTTGTAGCCTGAGAGATCAGGAGTTTCCTTGAAGGCAATCTGCAAGGCAGCAACTTGTTCTTCGTCCCGTTCTTTTTTCTTAGAAATTACTGACTAGACCTTTTTTCAGACAGTCAACAACCATTTGGTAGGAAAGTCCTTTAATCTATGTCCCACCCTTAAATATAAATCACCTGATTGCCATCTCCAAGGGAGAAAATCCCTGTTAGACTTACCGGTAGTGGTATTTCTAGGAGTCCTTCAGGACAGCCCTTACAACCCTTCATTTTTTGTTAGTCCTACTGTGCTTTTTCATGATTTTTTGCCTGTATAAACACTTAGGACTGGGAGGAAGCGGTGGGACTTTTATCTTTCAATCTTTTTATTGAATTTTCTTTACATCACAGTAGTACAAGATCTCAATAAAATCAGCAGCATTACATTCACAATAAAAAGAACAGTGTCGATAACTCCAAAAAGTATACCAGCTATTACATGAAACTAGATATATAATGCGGAAGATTACTAGTCCTGCCCGGGAGGCAGGAGGCACAAAAGGGGGGCCTCCCCTTCTCCGCTTCCGGAGACACCTCGAAGCGGTGGGACTTTTAACTGTTTTCACAGTTGCGTTTCCTCTCCAGGGGGAGGGGCCTATCTCTCCATGGGTCGACCTGAAGGACTTGGATCTTTTTTTCTCTATGTCACTAGGACAGTTAGGGGGTTCATCAAACACTAGATGCTATTTTTAAATATGACAGTTAATTAGGAAGCATTTGATCTTTAAAGTAAACCGAAACATTTGTTGCAACTTTGTACCGGAGATGCTGGTCCTTCATTAAGAGTGTCTCCTAAACCCTGCTTCCACAGTTAGTTGAAGGACATGGGTTAGGGTCCCAACAGACTTGAGCCTTACCTGGCATGGAGCTGAGTGTTTAGGTTTAACTTCTAATGAGGTTTTAGTTGCACTTCTTGTGGAAGTCGTACTTGAAACACATTGCTGACCTGGTGAAATCCTCTGAACGTGCTCCAAGAATGTCAGGTTCTTTTGAGTAAACACCTTGAACAGGCTGGTCGGCTGCCATGTAGTAAAACCTTATAAAATTCCTCCTGCAAAGTCCAAATGTATAGCTGCATTCCTGTCATTCCTATGCACTCAGACCAGTGGCAGCTTTATTTATTTTGGTTTGTAAGGCAAAGGATTGCATTTTATTATTCTTGCTCACGTGTGCATGTCATGTGTGGAATGCAATGTGAAATATGTCCTTACCACCCCCCCCCCCCCTGCATCTTGTTCATGTTGTCAATACAGATAGTTGTGCGTTTTTGAATAGTTTTGCAAGGCTAAGGAGAAGGCTGAATCCTAGCTTCTAATAATCAAATAGCTATCGGGTATCCGGATTAACCAGAAGGAAGTATTCAGGGTGCCTCAGTTCCACTTCAGTTACTTCAGAATGATTTACAAAGGTGGCCCTGCTTCAGCAGGAATCTGTCAATGAAAGCACTTCACTTGGCCATGTGGAAGAATAGGGATCTTATGACATAACAAGTGCTTTGATATACTGCTCCTTTAGATACTTACTAGACATGCCAAGTGTTTCAGATTGCACAACACTGAGGCTGCAGCAAATCATGGGATGAGAAGCATTGTTTTGGCTAGGTGTGCCCACACACTGCGCTTTTTTTTTTTTAATAAACATTTCTATTAAATGTTGCATTTAGAGCGTCTCAAAGTTGCACTTTTGACAGGGTTGGCTCCTAAATACTCCAGGGCTGGCTGCTAGCCTTCCCCGGGGCATCCCGTGTCTATCTGATACCCACCTTTACCAGGACATTATTTTTGGCAGTATTCACATCCCCGGCTTTCCTGTGGCTTTGGCGTGCACCTCTGCCCAACCATTCTGAATAGCTGAGGAGTGGGAGCGCTCCCCAGACTACAGGGAAAGCTGCGGACCCGACCAGCCGGCATTCTTGAGATCCGCCAGTCGGTAATCACCAAAATGCTGCGTGTCTTCGGCGGTGGAAACCTTTTTTCTTTTTTTCTTTTTTTTTTTAACCGGACTGCATCGTCTGTTTAGCCTGTTCAGGATGTATGCACCCAGAGTCTGAAGTGTGGAGAGAACTGCGCTAGATATCAGACAAGGTAAGGAGTCTTCCTCTCCCATCTGGGGAGGAAGGCAGCACAGGGGGGTAATTGGTATACTGGAAATCCACTTCCCTTCCCTGTTGTGAATGTGGTGGATGCCACTCTGTGTATCCGATCCAAGATGGCCATGTCTTGGACCTGAAGTGGCAGGGGAATAGTGCAGGATCTTGGGCAAAGTATATTGCCAGAATAATTTGAAATGAAAGTTTTACATCTTATTCATGTCCTCTGTAGTGGGAGTTGCAGGGTAAGTCATACAAGCATACTTTGTGCATTACATTAGATTGAGCAGGGATTGCCTGACAGCTTGGAGTGCACCATTTTAGTCTTTCAGAGGGGGTGTCTCAGAATTGTATTTATGGTCCAGATCCGGGACAGGTGCTGAAGGCAGAGGAAAAGGAAACTCTCTTTCTTTTCCAGATCAATTGGATGGCATGAATCAGCACTGCATCAAGTAAGCTACCTGACAAGTGATTTTTTGATTTGCTTGTCAATCCCCTTAATTATCCTGCATTATGATATTCAGGTATTTGTGGGTTATTGACCTGTAGCCCAGTGGATGCGGCCCTGACATTAGAAAACTCTTCCTCTTACTCTAATAACTTGCCCCTTTCCCTCTCAGAAGAAAGGCTCAGCTTCTTTACTGCTTGCATTGTCTTTCTTTGCTTTGCCCTGCCCCTGGATGCCTCTGGAGATTAGGGGGTTACATAGAGACTTGACGAGACATCACGAATTGTGTACCCCCCCCCATGTCGCCCCATAAACTTTACTCCCACGTAGCAGAATCTTGCGGGTGCGCTGATTGGCTGAGCGGCGCGATCACACAGCGGGGAGTGGAACTTGGATGGGCCTGGAGTCTAAAAGACTCTGAGGTTCCTCTTTTTAATTATTCTTAGTATACAGTTCATCCTGCTCCAGATATAATACTTACACTTGGGTTATCCTCCGCCAGAGGACGCTGTACTGCAGAAGCATGCGAAAACAGGCTCCTCCTGGCCCTTCATATACCCAGGGACCTCCCACAAATCCCCAGATTTCTCTGCAGTGCTGACTGCGAAGACATGAAGTATCACTCTCTCGCAGGTGAGCTGGGCTATAAAAGCCTGCGGCCCTGTTGGACTACTCCCACCCGTCCTCCTTGTGATGTGCCTCCCAGCTTGGGCTGCGTCGGTCGGGTGAAGGTAGGCAGCACCTTGTGTGCTTATGGAGCCATGCTCCACCGCAGTCCCCCACCAAAGGGTAGGCGGTTTAGGCTTATGGTGAGCCTCTAGAGGATGCCCCTCCCGCGCTATTCCCCATGCCCCGTGTAGCGGTGGGCCCTATACAAAGGGTCGCCATCCTCCCTCGTTCCCCCCGTAGTCCGGTGGGGGGGGTGTGTGTGGTGGTCAGTGTATGCTTACACGCTTTGGCCTTAGTACTGTCCTTTATTGGTATTCCGGGTGTCAGGGCCGCGCGGTTATAAATTTTTTATTATACATATGTCGCCGCTGCGCTGAGCTGCGGCGTTGCCTCAGACGCTGCTACGTCTTCATTGGCAGATCTGTCCCTAAGTGTGCCTTTCACTTCTATCTTCTGACAACTGAACTTAATTCAGAGCTTCGCGCTCTTCGGGGGGGCGGAGACCTGGCTTGGCGCGCTCCGCCCTTCGAGGTCCGCTGGCGCCATTTCGATGTTCATCGTGCGCGCGTTAACGGTCCTCCTCCTCCCTCGGTCTGTAAGTGCCCTCGCAGGCGATTTTCATTGTCTTGCTTACTGCGCATGGCTCTGACATCCCTATTCCCATTATGTCTTTCAGACGGTCGAACACCAGTGGCTTCTCCCGGCCCGGCTTAATTACCAGTGGACCTAGTTAAATTACTCCCACTTCCCTGCGGGTCATTGGGGCATCCAGGGTAGCTTATAGCATCAATCCCTACCGGCCTATTGTGCCTATTAATCACCATATGGAGGCATCCCAGGATATTGTGAACGGGGTTCCTTCGGGACAAGCCCGTCTGTGTGTAGCTTGTGGGGTCTCGCCTATCAGCGGTGACAATGCACGGGTCTGCGTCCCTTGTGCACAGCAGGCGCTAATGGTCCTTCCCGGCCCTCATGTGGCTGGTCCTGCACCTCGCCTCACTTCGCCTACTCCCCCAAGCCTGAGTCTAACCCCCAATACAAGCGGGGATTCTCATCCTGATGTGGCCACTAGACTGGCCAGTGTTGAAAAATTGCTTGCTAGTTCTCTAGCGCGCAAGGCCACTGCTAAGAAGCGGCACATAATCCCTGATTTGGCTCCCTTCCCTATGGAGTCTGAGGAGTTTTCACATTTTTATGGCCATTCCCCTTCGGACGAAGGGGAGCTATTCTCTGACTCAGAATCTTCTGATGAGAAGACAAGGGGTCATGACGATTCCGGTTCGGACCACTGGACCCCAGATGATACTGACAAACTACTGCTTCAGATTTTTGAAGTTCTGTCCATTCCTCCCCCTGTTGCGGCTCCCAGGCAAAGGGGTGAGCTATTTCATACTGCTAAGGCTCGATTGGAGTTTCCCGAGCAAACCCATTTCAATAACCTAGTGTTGAAGGAATGAGAACATCCCAGCAGACTTCCCGGGATCCCTAAGGGTTTGGACAGGAAGTATCCATTCCCTGCTGATATGTTCAAGTGCTGGTCATCACCCCCAGAGGTCGATGCCCCTGTTTTAGGGCTGTCTAACACCTCTATTATGCACTCCCCCGATACCACTACGCTACGGGATTCTGAGGCATCGACCAATTGGCATGTCATGCCTTTGCATTTGGTGGGGCGGCGCTGCGCCCGGTTTGTGCCTTGGCCATTACTGCTGTGGCGCTCAGGGCCATGATCAGGGATGTTCTTGACGGCCCAAATGAGCTGCTTACTGATGCTGTTAATGCACTGTCTAATTGTGATGCGTTTGTGAACTTTATCCTGTCCGCGTCGGGTGATGCTGTTAGGCTATGTGCCAGATCTTCCGCCTTGGCGGTGGCTATACGCCGCGCGGTATGGCTGCGCCAGTGGGCGGCAGACAATGCCGCTAAGAAAGCCCTTACTGGGCTCCCCTTTAAGGGTCTGCGCCTGTTCGGGGACCGCCTAGACCTCTTTGCTACCACAGCGCAGGCGACAGCCTCGGCCCTTTCGGACCCAGGCCCCCTTTCAACCCCCTACAGAGGTGCTAAGCAGGGGAAAGGGGTGTCCTTCTCGGGGGGCTCGCACAGACTCCTGGCATAGGAGCAAGGGGCGACGCCCAGGCTCCTCCTGGGGAACCAAGCCCAAGACCCCTCAGGCATGATGGGGCGCCCTCGCCCGCCAGGGTGGGGGGACGGCTACAGCACTTCGCGCATGTCTGGAGGCACCAAGTCTCGGACCGGTGGATTCAGGAGGTAGTTACCTCTGGTTACAAAATAGAGTTTGCTGTATGGCCCCCCTCAAGATTCGTCAGGTCCCGGATTCCCCAGGACCCGGCATCGGCTCAGGTCCTGATGCAAGCAGTACAAGACCTTCTGGATCTGGGAGTTATTTGCCAGGTTCCCTTGAGAGAATTGGGAGAAGGGTTCTACTCCAACCTGTTCACAGTACCCAAAAGAGATGGGTCAGTCAGGCCCATTCTGGATTTAAAGATCCCCAACAAATTTGTCAAGCACAAGCGCTTTCGCATGGAAAATCTGCACTCGGCTGTTGGCTCTCTGCGCCCAGGGGATTTCATGACAACTGTGGACATCAAGGATGCTTACCTTCACATCCCTGTGTTTCCGGGACATCAAAGGTTTCTCAGATTCGCGTTGATGGATCTACATTATCAGTTTGTGGCCCTACCATTTGGCCTCACTTCAGCTCCCAGAGTGTTCACCAAGGTACTGGCGGGAGTGATGTCTTTGTTAAGGTCAGGGGGCATTCTAGTGCTGCCCTACCTGGACGACATCCTCATCGCCTCGTGGCCCCTACAGCAGGCGGAGCTGGACACTCAGGGTGTCCATCTTGGAGTCCTTCGGCTGGGTGATCAATCACCCCAAGTCTTCTCTGTCCCTTTCGTCGGTGACCCCATTCCTGGGGATGATTCTGGATATGGTTCAGTCACGAATATTCCTTCCCCAACAGAAGGTGGAAGCCCTGACTGTGCAGGTGCGGTCCCTGCTCTCGTGCCCCCAGCTCTCACTCAGACAAGGAATGCAGCTGGTGGGTCTGATGGTGGTGAGCTTCGAGGCGGTGCCCTTTGCTCAGTTCCATTCGAGGCCTCTGCAGCTTCACCTCCTCTCTGTATGGGACAAGGATCCGGCGTCCCTGGACAGGTTTTGTGTGCTTCCCCCGTTGGTCATAAGGTCCCTCTCGTGGACCACAAGAATTTGCTCGAGGGCAGTTCCTTTCTGGCCCCCTCCTGGGAGACGGTCACCACGAATGCCAGTCTGTCAGGTTGGGGGGGATTCTGGAAGTCCCTGAGGTTCCAGTGCAGGCGGGGCCCTCAGGAGGCCCATTTACCCATCAGCATTCTGGAACTACGGGCGGTCAGGTTGGTTCTGGAGCAGTTGACCGATCACCTGCAGGGACTGTCTGTTCAGGTGCGCTCAGACAACAGGACGGCGGTTGCCTACATCAATCATCAGGGAGGGACCCGGAGCAAGGGAGCCCTCCAGGAAGTGCCTCCCAGGGGGGTCAGAAGAGCCTGTGGCCACGGGCTATGCGGGCTTGTAGCCTCCAGGGCCAGGGACTCCCGGCTTCTTGTTCACTGCTTGTCAATGCTGGGGATTTCGTAGGAGGTCCCTGGGTATTTGAAGGGCCGGGAGGAGCCTGTTTTCGCATGCTTCTGCAGTACAGCGCCATCTGGCGGAGGATAACCCAAGTGTAAGTATTATATCTGGAGCAGGACGTACTGTATACTAATAATACCAATTCTACAGGTGATAATTTCACAGAATTGTATTTTTTTTTTATCATGGGTGGTTTTATAGGAGACCAACCACATATGTCGCCGACCCTGGTGTTTAACTGCTGCACAGCATACTGCACAGACTGGCGATGGCATGTCCTGTGGGACCAGTGTAAAGTTTTGTTCACTGGGTTTCACACAGTGCCCAGTAAAGTGGACTAGATCCTGGGATGGTCAAGGAAGGTTTTGGTCCACCTTAGAGTGAAAGTCAAGTGTCATGGTAACCTCAACACGCTTCCTCCCTCCCCAGGCAGGTTGGGGGGGGGGGGGGGGGAGTGATTATAAAAAGATCTCCTTGCCTCTCCTGGAATCAGGCGTTTTTACCTTAGCATTTCAGGGCATGGTCGCAGTCATCTTGGATAGGCTGCACATTACGACATTCCCTGCTTGGTGCCCTGTTAATAGCACTGGTTCCTGGGCAAAGTGACCTGCCTTAGCGCCTAAAGTGGGGGGTTACTTTGACACTGGACATCCACTTTAATGTGATTTATGGCAACGGGTCCAGCCAGAAAATAAACTTTCTCTTTCATTTTATGTCAGGCCATCAGACTTAAAGCGGACCTTCACTCTAAATAAGAGTCTATCTTATATGTTTCCCACACCCTGTACATACAGATTGCTCACATTAAAAATCATCCTACCTGCATCTACTGCATTTTATAAGCCTTTAAACATCCAAGATGGCGGCTTATGGAAGCTGCCATTTTTGCAGGCAGCCTGCAAACAGGAAGTGCCTGCAAACAGGAAGTGACTGTGCTGCTCTGCATTCTGGGACTGCTGACCTTTCCCTGACCCCAGCTCTGCTCTGTCTGAGCAAAGCACAGCTATAACCCGCCCCCCTGTACCTTATCCCACTCTCCTCTCCTCAGTAAGTGTGATGCTTCTGAGTCAAGATGGCGGCGCACGTATCCTAAATTCCCGAACAGAGTTGCAGCCCAGTGGGGGAAAGTATAATAAATTAGTGACTAAACATGTAAAATATATTAATTTTAGATGCTGAGGAATTGTTTTTTAAGAGTTTGGGCTTTTCATTAAATCATGGTGAAGGTCCGGTTTAATTCAGAGACGATTGGGTTAATCCTGACCAAAGGGCCTTGACTGCAAGACAAAGGTGTGGCTCCACTTCCCGGGCCTATAACTTCCTGGCTGACTTCTTCCACTCCAGTTTTTATTCTTGCAGTTGGAACTGGACTGCAAAGGTGTATCTAAACTCCTCTCTCATTCATTTTTTTGTTGGACCCACTTTGCCTCCGCAGCTAAGCTGCATTCGGAACATGATGGTAAGGTAAGTGCCAGGGTCTTGGGGCGCTGTGGAGTTTCACCTTTTTTTTTTTTTTTTTTTTTTTTTTTTTTTTTTTTTTAAAGAGTGACACTCCCTGGCGAATCCACCACAGGAAAAAGCAGCCAGAAGGCTTTTGTCTGGTGAGCCTGATTGAGAGGAACCAGGGGAATCAATTTCCTCTTAATTGCTCTTTCCCACGTGTAATGGCTAGAAGATTCAAAATTCACGCTCTTTTAAGGGGGCGGGGTCAAGCGGGCTTCTTCTGGCAGTTCATGAGGAGTGTTCGCCTCCGACTCGAGGCACGGCAGCTACCCGACGCTGTGGAAACATTTTCCGCTTAGCATAGCAGCGATCACCGGTGTGCGGCTCCTTTCTTACCCTGCTCGCGCTGGAAGATTTTCAGCTGGGTGAAACGGCAAGCACCACTGACATCGCGGTTCTTCTCCAGCCGCTCGTGCTGGAAGATTTTCGGCCAGAACTAAGTGGCAAGCACCGCTGACATCGAGGTTCTCCTCCGGCCACTCGCACTGGATGATTTTCAGCTGGGAGTAAGCGGCAAGCACCGCTGACATCGCGGTTCTCCTCCGGCTGCCTTCGGTGGAAGATTTTCGGCCGAGACTAAGCGGCAAGTACCGCTAACTTTGCGGTCCTTTTCAGGCTGCTCGCACTGCAATATTTTCGGTCAGGACTAAGCGGCAAGCACCACTAACATTGCGGTTCTCCTCCGGCCTCCTTCAGTGAAAGATTTTCGGCCGGGACTAAGCGGCAAGTAGCGCTGACATCGCGGTTCTCCTCTGGCCGCTCACACTGCAACATTTTCGGCCGGGATTAAGCGGCAAGTACCACTAACATTGTGGTTCTCCTCCGGCCGCTCTCACTGGAAGATTTTTGGCCGGGTGAAGGACCAAAGTACCGCCGCTTTTGCGGTTCTTTTTTGGTAGTGCTTGATGGCTGCACGGCCACTCAAGCGGACCTAAATCTTAGGTAGGTCATTCCTAACAATTATGTGTAATAATATAATTTTTTTCATATATGTTAATGTCTTATTTTTTATTTCTTCTTTTGTCTTTTAGATTGTGGGAAAAGACGGGCAATATATTGGTGTGGTTCACTCTCTGAGGTCTTAGCCTAGTCTTGCGACTATCGGGATCTGTTCATATACTAGGTTTTAAACCCCCTGGGAGGCAATCTAGTATTAATCACCATGACGGAGGCATCTGGGGTAATCGGATCTGGCTGTTTAGCAGACAGATTTACCCTATGTCCAGTATGCAAACAGGCACTGGATTAGGATCGCACGTTGTGCAGGCATTGTGCAACGGTGATAGTTGCTGAATATGGAAGACAGATGTCTCCTCCTGCAAGGGTTTCGTCCCCTGTCTCCGTGCGAATTAGATCCTAAGTCCCCCTCGGCATCCCAGCCTCTGGACAAGGATGTCCTTAAGGAGTTTACAGATAGATTGGCCCGCCTAGAGAAGAGAATCACCGACTCCTAGGAAAGCTTCGGGGAAAAAAGAAGCATTTGAATTCCTCTGAATCTGAAGAGTATTTTATTGCTGCCATAGTCTTCCAGGAGGATTCCGCTGGGGAGGCTTCATCCTGTAGGGACTCGGACTCAGAGTCTTCTAAGCAAGGGTGCTCTCCTTTTAAGGAGAAGATGGATGAGTTAATTGCATCCATTTTGGAAGTTATGGATTTTTCGGGCCCAGAAGTCCCCAAAAAGAAAAAGGGGGACTGGTTTAAAGCGGACCTTCACTCTAAATAAGAGTCTATCTTATATGTTTCCCACACCCTGTACATACAGATTGCTCACATTAAAAATCATCCTACCTGAATCTACTGCATTTTATAAGCCTTTAAACATCCAAGATGGCGGCTTATGGAAGCTGCCATTTTGCAGGCAGCCTGCAAACAGGAAGTGCCTGCAAACAGGAAGTGACTGTGCTGCTCTGCATTCTGGGACTGCTGACCTTTCCCTGACCCCAGCTCTGCTCTGTCTGAGCAAAGCACAGCTATAACCCGCCCCCCTGTACCTTATCCCACTCTCCTCTCCTCAGTAAGTGTGATGCTTCTGAGTCAAGATGGCGGCGCCCGTATCCTAAATTCCCGAACAGAGTTGCAGCCCAGTGGGGGAAAGTATAATAAATTAGTGACTAAACATGTAAAATATATTAATTTTAGATGCTGAGGAATTGTTTTTTAAGAGTTTGGGCTTTTCATTAAATCATGGTGAAGGTCCGGTTTAAGCCGGAAAAACAGAGCACAGTTTTTCCAGTACATACACATTATTCGAAAATAATTCAAAAGGAATGGCAGAAGCCGGATAGTCTTCCTGCCGTTCCTAGAGTCCTACATGTTATGTATCCTTTTCCTTTTGAGGATATTGAGCTATGGTCTTGTGCCCCTAAGGTGGAAGCTCCAGTGTCAGCTCTTTCTAAGATTGCAGTTATGCCTCCCTCTGACAGTGTTTCTCCAAAGGATCCAGCGGATAAACGCATAGATCAGTTAGCATGCCATGCTTATTGCGGCCGGCCTGTGCTACATCTATAGCGGCGAGCAGGAGATTGTTGAAACAACTCCAAGACTTCGTCGGGTCATTCTTGGAGGTCATGCTCCCAGCTGGTTCAGACTAGTTTGGATATCAACAAGTATATGATCACAGCTATGGATGATTTGATGAAGTTAAGTGCCAGAGGGCTAGCTCTGGTGGTGACTTTGAGGCGTGTCTTATGGCTAAAACAATGGTCAGCTGACACAGTCTCTAAGAAGCATCTAACCCTATAAGGGGGAGCGTCTGCTTGGGGAGTGCTTAGACGACATGGTTAAGGAGGCTACTGGTGGTAATTCTACTATTCTGCCACAGAAGCCGAAGTCTAGTAATACGGCCCGCAGGCCTTCTAACCCTCGGCCCTTTCGGGGAGGTAGAGGTGCTGCCTTTCCGGCATACCGGAGAAAATTCTGGAATAAATCAAAATTCCAAGTTAAGGCAAAATCAACCTGGCGAAACAAGGCCAAACCTCCTTCAAAGCCCGAAGGCATGAAGGGACGCCCCCACCCTTGCAGGTGGGGGGACGGCTTCTGCAGTTTGCGCAGGTTTGGAGGCACCATGTAACAGATCTTTGGATACAGGAGGTTGTTACCTCAGGTTACAAGATCGAGTTAACAGCCAAACCTCCTCAAAGGTTCTTTCGGTCCGGGGTATCCTGAAATCCACAAAGAGCAGAAGCAATGAGATCTGCAGTCTCTTGCCTGTTAGAGATTGGAGTAGTATGTCCTATCCCTCCCTTAGAGAGAGGTCAGGGCTTTTACTCAAATCTTTTCATTATTCCCAAGAAGGACAAATCGGTACGCCCGATATTAGATCTCAAGGGCCTCAACAGATTCGTCCTTCTGAGAAGGTTCCGCATGGAAACATTGAAATCCACTGTATTGGCACTTCAGCCGAGAGATTTCATGGCCACAGTGGATATAAAGGATGCTTACCTACACATTCCGATTTTTCACGGTCATCAGAAGTATCTACGATTTGCTGTAGATGGCCTCCATTTTCAGTTTGTGACTCTGCCCTTCGGCCTGTCATCAGCTCCAAAGGTTTTCACCAAAATATTGGCAGGTCTCATGGCTTATCTGAGAGGTCAGGGGATAAGTATAATACCTTACCTAGACGATCTGTTGATATGGGCCCCATCGTGTCAGGAGGCCCAGAAGAATACACAGATGGTTTTGTCGACATTAGAGGAATTCGGTTGGATAGTGAATTATCCAAAATCTAATATCACACCTTCAAGAGTTATGTCTTTTCTGGGAATGTCATTGGACACGTCTCAGGCAAGGGTGTTCCTGCCAGATCAGAAGAGATTGGCACTTCAGGCCAGGGTACATGGTCTTCTGGCCTATCCTAACCCAACAATTTGCCAGGGAATGAGTTTGTTGGGCCTGATGGTATCTTGCTTTGAGGCAGTGCCCTTTGCACAGTTTCACACAAGAACCCTTCAGATGGAATAGCTCTCGATCTGGGATCGAGACCCACAGACTCTGGATCATTCTTTTTGCATGACACAGTCAACAAGGCAGTCCCTAACCTGGTGGCTGAATCCTCAGCCTCTTCAGATTGACAAATCATCACCACAGATGCCAGTTTATCTGGTTGGGGGTTGTCATAGAGTCACAGACGATCCCGCGATGGTGGAGTCCGAAGGAGAGCAGACTCTCCATAAATATTTTGGAATTGAGAGCGATTTGGTTGTGTCTGAGACATTGGACATACCATCTGAAGGGGCATCCCGTCCGGGTTCAAACAGACAATCGGACAGCAGTGGCATACATCAATCACCAGGGGGGCACCAGAAGCAGGCAAGCCCTCATGGAAGTGAGCCAGATTCTTCATTGGCCCGAGGAACATGTTCCCTGCATCTCGGCAGTACACATACCGGGAGTGGACAACTTGCAGGCCGATCACCTCAGCAGAAAGGCCCTGCATCAGGGAGAGTGGTCTCTCAGTCAGAGAGTTTTTCAATCCCTATGCATGCGCTGGGGGATTCCGGACATAGATCTTTTTGCATCACGGCACAATTGGAAGGTGCAAAGGCTTGTGTCCCGGTCCAGGGATCCGTTAGCAGTAGAAACAGTAGCCCTGACTCTTCAGTGGTCAGCGTTCAAGCTTCTTTATGCATTCCCTCCGATTCCACTCCTAGGCCGAGTACTAAAAAAGATAGCCCGTGAGGGAGTCCCAACCATTCTGGTGGCTCCTTGGTGGCCAAGAAGAAGCTGGTTCTCAGACATAGTAAGGATGTCAGAAGGCAACTCGTGGAGGTTACCCGACGATCCACATCTTCTCACACAGGGGCCTCTAAGGCACCCCAATTCACAAGTTCTGGCTTTGACGGCCTGGCCATTGAATCCTTCATCTTGGCAGAAAAGGGTTTTTCTGCCGGAGTCATCCAGACTATGATTCAGACCAGGAAGAAGTCTTCATTAATGATCTACTATAGAGTTTGGCGAGCATTTATCACTTGGTGCGAGTCTAAGGGATTCACTTGTAGAAGTTTTTCTGTTTCCAGAATATTTTTTGCAAAAGGGTCTGGATGAAGGTCCCAAATTAAATACTTTAAAGGGGCAGATATCTGCTTTATCTATTTTTTTTTCAGAAACCTATAGCTGAAAATAAGTGTGTCAGAACCTTTTTTCAGGGAGTTGCTCATGTGCGGCCTCCTCGTAAGCCACTTCTATCAGTTTGGGCCTTGAATTTAGTCTTATCAGCCCTTTAGGGTCCTCATTTTGAACCACTTGTAGATGCGTCATTAAGTCTAATGACTCTTAGTTATCTTTTTTAGTGGCAATAACCTCAGTAAGAAGGGTTTCTGAATTAGCTGCTTTATCAGCTAATCCTCCTTATTTGGTGTTACATAAGGATAAGGCTGTTTTTAGTTTTAAACAAGATTTTCTTCCGAAGGTGGTTTCCCCTTTCCATCTTAATGAAGAGGTGGTTTTACCTTCCTTATGTCCAGCTCCAGTTTCCATTAAGGAAAGAGTGCTTCACTCGCTGGATGTAGTGAGAGCGCTGAGATATTATCTCACTGCAACACAATCTTTCCGCAGGACGGACACCTTATTTGTCATACCGGAAGGTTCACGGAAAGGTCTTCCGCCAGCTAAGTCTACCATCAGCCGATGGATCAGGCAAGCAGTGGTAAGAGCCTATGTGGCCAAGGGGAAGGATCCTCCATTTAAAATTACGGCTCATTCAACAAGAGCTATTGGAGTTCTTGGGCTTTTCAGCATCAAGCTTCAGTAGAACAAGTATGCAAGCCGCTACTTGCTCTTCAGTTCAAACCTTTACCAAGTTCTATAAGGTGGATGTTAGAGCCTCGGCGGATGCCGCTTTTGGTAGAAAAGTCTTACAGACTTTAGTGAGTTAAGGTCCTGTAAGGTCTTATTCCTGAGAAAAAGGAATGCGCTTTTTAGGGATCCCACCCTGAAGTAAGGACACTGCTTTTGGAGGTCCCAATCATCTCTGGATTAAGTCTGATGGCCTGAAGTAAAATGGAAGAGAAAAGAGAATTCTGTGAGTACTCGCCTGTAGAATTAATTTCTCTTCCATTATTACTTCAGGACATCAGACCCTCCCTATCTGCTAGGTGGCTATATCCGTGCCTTCGATGCCTAGTCTTGGTGAGGATGTAAATAAGGTGCACAGTGTGTAGTGTGATCAGCACTAAAAAAAAATAAAAAAATAAAAACTAAACGGAGAAAGGAGTCTTGTCATCTGCCTCCAGCCTTTTGTCTCCAACAGGAGATACAGTAGAGGGGCGTCTTCCGGGCGGCTGTTCTACTGCTTTTTAATAAAACTGGAGTGGAAGAAGTCAGCCAGGAAGTTATAGGCCTGGGAAGTGGAGCCACACCTTTGTCTTGCAGTCCACGCCCTTCGGTCGAGATTAACCCAATCGTCTCTGAATTAAGTCTGATGTCCTGAAGTAATAATGGAAGAGAAATTTATTCTACAGGTGAGTACTCACAGAATTCTCTTTTGTTTATGTAAGGCTAATGCCAAGGTGTTGAAGTAAGCTTACGTTCAGGGTGATCATTACAGGCTATTGTGCTTCACACAGGCCTTTATTTTTAAAGAGTAAGTGGCTATGGCTGAAAAGGTCAGGACTTTTATTCTGCTATGCTGCGTCGATCAAACCACTCATAATTCTGCATCAGAATGTTTATGTGCTGCTGTTTCAGAATCTCCCACTTGGTAACAGATGAATGTAAGTCAATCAGCTTCTGCGCAGGCTTACTAATGGCTCTTAAATTAATAGGTTATATAGGCAAAGCTGCCCACTTTTCCTCATCTATAATCTAGGTAAAAGTACAGGGTTAAGTACCTTCAACCTAATGCTGCCTTGAAGCAGTCATTTTAAAAGTGCATCCACTATCATCAGAGCCTTGCTGAGCTTCCATTTGTTCGACAACAGAAGCAATAAAGAAACCAGCAAAAGCAGTGGGGCTGAAAAGAGAAAAAAATACATACATACACACACAGGAAACCAGCTGCATTTAAAGAAACATTTTACGTCATCTTGTTGTAACTCTTTGATGGAAAAAGAGGATAATGGCCTGCACAGGATATTTCTTCAAGAGTTAACAATTATTGGCAGACACTATGGAAAAATACTCATTTTTTTATTACTTGGTGGAGTTACCACGATGATCTTGGTGTGGTTGAAAAGTGTTCTGAAACTGCAGTGAAATGGCTACATGAGCCGGCTATTTTATTTTCTTGGTGAAGCTGGTTTAGCTTTGGTCACTTAACAGAGCTTAGCATGTGGTTTTCTCTTGTACGCTGAGAGCAATGATTCCTAAATATCTATTTCTCAGCAAATAACTGCCTGGGAATAATATTAAAATGAGTAAACAGTTATACTAGGTAAAACCATTTTTGAATGTCGGAAAAGCGTAATATATTGAATTTAAAGCCCAGTTCCAGGATGTAATTTCTGTTTTCCCTTCCCATCGTAGTTTAGGAAAATACTTCCCAGTCAGCCATGCCCTTCCTTTGGAATGCAGGGAATGCTCTCTACAGGTGGGACACATGGCCACGTTCCAGAAGAACTTGATAGTGAGCAGTATGTTCTTAAACTGGGATAAACCTTGTAAAGCGCTACGGAAGTTGATGGCGCTATATAAATAAACAATAATAATAATAAAGAGGGAAACTAGATATATGTTGGAGTTAGGCTTTAACAGTCTTAATGATGGGGACGTCAATACTTGCCACCAAGGAGTCCTAAGCTAGGCATGCAGACTCTACTATAGGTCATCAGAACACCCACCTTAAAAACTAGCACATGCACTTCTTGGCTTCCCCTGATCTTTCAGAAGAGGTGGATGGTGCGGGATCAGTGATGGATCAGAGGTAAATAGAATTTTTTTTAAAAAGGCACTTTGTAAAGCATTCTCCTTCACATCCCTTGAACTTCTTAAAGCGGACCTTCAGCATCATTTAATGAAAAGCCCAAATCCTTAAACTATTCAACAGCATCTAAAATTAATATATTTAACGTTTTTAGTCACTTTTTATTCCTTCACTTACTGGCCTTCAACTCTATTCAGCACTCTAGGCTACGGGCGCCGCCATCCTGGCTCAATAGAATCACATACTGAGGAGACGGGTCAAAAGTGCAGGGGAGTGGGGTTACAGCTGTGCTTTGCACAAACAGAGCAGAGCTGGGGTCAGGAAAACGTCAACAATCCCAGAATGCAGAGCGGCACAGTCAGAAAACATTTCCTGTTTGCAGGCAGCCTGCACCTCTATGGGCCGCCATCTTAGATGTTTAAAGTCTCTTAAAATGCAATAGATGTAAGTAGGATGAATTTTAATGTGGGCAATCTGTATGTACAGGGTGGGGGGAACATATAAGATAGACTCTTATTCAGGGTGAAGGTCTGGTTTAAGTGGTTTATTTTCATGCCACAGATGGATGAAAGTTTTGAGTTACCGGTACTGTGCTTATTTTAATAGTGGCGACAGTAGTCATTGAAGCTGACTGTGATGTCTATATAGCATATTTAGTTATATCATTATGCTTTACAGGCCTGCAGATCATCATTGACCAAGCCATTCCCAGCAGAGCCAATTCCACATACTGTAAAGGACCTGGTTTGCTGACCCTGCCCCATTTATCTGACAAAAGCTTTTATAGTCTAAAGAAAACCACATTGCTCTACATTAGGGAACTCTATGAATCTGGTTCAAGGTTTTGTAAACCCCAAAATAGTACAAACTTGCCTTATGGTTCTTGGTTTAGTCCCCATGTGCCCTGGCTTGATTCCTGTTCTTGGCAGGCCAGTTTGCCTCTTCCAGTGATGATGGGAGCATGCTCTCTCATCAACTGGCAGACGGGCGCATATATAAAAGCCCTAAAGCCCATTTTCCAAGTATACAGCACGTCCTGTTCCAGTAAATTCCTTACACTTGGGTTATTCCACCACAAGGTGGAGCAGTGGACTGCAGAAAGACTTGTGGCCACTCCCGGCCCCATAAATAGCCAAGTACCTCCCAGCAATTTCCAGTGTTTCTCTGCAGTCTGGACTGCGAAGATAGAAGATGTCTCTCTATTGCGCAGGGAGTGGGGCTTTTCAAGCTTAGGGCCCTGCAGGCTTATTTCCACCCGTTCTGGACCCATTGCCTCCCAGCCTCGGCTGACGGTTCGGGTGAAGGTAGGACAGCACTAGGGTCAGGTGCTGAAGGAGCTCTGCTCCGGGCCGCAAGACCCTGTACCAAAGGGTAGCCGGCGACAGGCTTTCTATGGTGAGCCTCATTGGGATGCCCCAGCCTCAAACCTTGGGTCCTTGTTCCCTTCACCCGTCTCCCCTCCCCTCTAGAAGGTTGTGCGCGAACACTTTGTTGTGGCCCGCTTGGTGGCAGGGGACGGCCGGGGGGTCTGTGATTGTTTGTGTATTATTTTATTGCTAGTGTGTATGCGGGCCGTTGTACGGCGCTCCGCGGTGGTTGGCGCTATGTATTTTTTGTTACTGTCATGGCGCCGTCTCACGTGATCAGTTTCGCGCTCTTCAGGGGGATGGGAACCGCGGTTTGATGCATTCAGAGTCATACCCTCGCAGTCCGCCCCTCTAGGTTCTGCTGCCGGCACCATTTTGTGGCCTCGTCCTTGCGGTGCTGCGACGCGATCTGTCCGCTTGGTCCGTGAGTCCCTTACGGGGTTATTCTAAGCATACAGCACGTCCTGCTCCTGATGTAGTAATAACATGTGGGTAATCCCCCGCCTGAGGCGCTGTTCACTGCAGACATGTAGAAAACAGGCTCCTCCCGGCCCTACATATACCGAGGGACCTCCCACAAATCCCCAGATTTCTCTGCAGTGCTCACTGCGAAGACATGAAGTATCACGCTCTCGCAGGCGAGCGGGGGCTTTACAGCCCGAGGCCCTGCAGGACTATTTCCACCCGTCCTCTTTATGAAAGAATATGCCTCCCAGCCTGGGCTGCGTCAGGTCGGGTGAAGGTAGGCAGCACCTTAGGTGCTTACGGAGCTAGACTCCACCGCAATCCCCCACCATAGGGTAGGCGGTTAAGGCTAATGGTGAGCCTTCAGAAGATGCCCCTCCCGCATCAGCGCCCCATACCCCGTGTAGTTGTGAACCCAGAGTATTGGGTCACCTTCCTTCCTAGTTTCCCCCGCTATTGGGGGAAAAGAGGGGGGGGGGGTTGTGTGTGCAGACAGCTTAACATTGCCCCATTACACTGTGAGTTAAAGCCCTTGACGGTTACTGGGTGTCAGAGCTGCTTTTCAACACTTATCTTAACCTTAGCCGCAGCTCCCTTAATGTAGTTTACTCGGCGCGTACGGCGGCTCCGATCGCGAACGCTACTGGTTAATTCTCTCTTTTCTTTCCCGAAGTTTCCCGAACAAACCCATTTTAATAGCCTCGTGCTGAAAGAATGGGAACACCCCAGCAAACTTCATGGGGTCCCTAAAAGTGTGGATATGAAATATCCCTTTCCTGCTGACCTGGTCAAGTGTTGGACATCACCACCAGAGGTTGATGCCCCAATCCTAAGCCTGTCCAACACCTCTATTATGCACTCCCCCGACACTACTACGCATGTCATGCCTTTGCATTTGGGGGAGCGTCACTCCGCCCAGTGTGCGCCTTAGCCATCACGGCGGTGGCGCTCAGGACCGTGGTTAAGACTGCTCTTGAAGGGGCGGATGACTTGCCCTCTGATGCTGCCAATGCTCTGGCCACCTGTGAAACTTTTGTGAACTATATCCTATCTGCATCGGACGATGCTATTAAGTTGAGTGCTAGGGCTTCTGCTCTGGTGGTAGCTATACGCCGAGCGGTCTGGTTGCGCCAGTGGGCCGCTGATAACGCCGCCAAGAAGGCCCTTACGGGGCTTCCATTTAAGGGATTGCGCCTGTTTGGAGAAAGGTTAGATATCTTTGTCAAGGGTGGCAAGTTACCCCAGCGCAAGCGTCAGATTCGGCCCTTTCGTGGCCCAAGCTCCCTATCGACCCCCTACCGGGGGGCTAAGCAAGGCAGAGGAGTGTCCTTCGCAGGGTCTCGGGCAGAGCCCTTGAACAAGAATAAGGGACGCCGTCCCGGTGCCTCCTGGGGGCCCAAGGCCCCTCCCAAGATCCTTCAAGCATGAAGGGGCGCCCTCGCCCGTCAGGGTGGGGGGACGTCTACAGCACTTTAAACATGTCTGGAGTCGACACGTCTCAGACCTGTATTACCTAGTTATCACTAAGGCTTTCCAGGAAGACTGATGCTCTCTTCGTTGTGCCTCATGGGTCTAGGAAGGGTTTGGCTCCCGCCAAGTCTACCATCAGTAAATGGATTCGTCAGGCTGTGGTTCAAGCCTATTCTACTAAGGGGAAGTCTCCCCCCCTTCCGTCTTACTGCTCATTCTACTCGAGCTGTTGGGGCTTCTTGGGCTTTTCAGCACCAGGCCTCTGTGGAACAAGTTTGCAAGGCCGCTACTTGGTCTTCTGTTCATACCTTTACTAAGTTTTACAAGGTTGATGTTAGGGCCTCAGCTGATGCTGTGTTTGGCCACAAGGTTTTGCAGGCGGCAGTAGTTTAAACTGCTTGCTTTTGCCTTTTCTGTTGAATTGGTATTATATGCATACAGCACGTCCTGCTCCAACCCACCCTGGTTTCGCGTTGTTCTGGATCCCCTGTTTGGTGATTGTTATCATTACTATTATTGCCAGTTTTTGGGTGGTTGGTTTCTCCTGGCTTCTCCTTTCACTGCTTTTCAATGCTGGGGATTTGTGGGAGGTCCCTCGGTATATGTAGGGCTGGGAGGAGCCTGTTTTCTACATGTCTGCAGTGAACAGCGCCTCAGGCGGAGGATTACCCACATGTTATTACTACATCTGGAGCAGGACGTGCTGTATGCATATAATACCAATTCTACAGGTGAGTATTTCACAGAATTGTATTTTTATATTGCTTTACTCTGTATGCCCTGGCGATGTTTTATTTTCTACCTATTGTGTCTTGCAGGTGGGTCACCTTTGACTGTGGTTCTCCTGGCTCTGCCCCTTACCATTCTCCCATCTTTCCTAGCGGGCTTTGGGGGGCATCCCAAAAATGGGTGGCTATTGCTAGCTGTGTCCCTGTACTGACCGTTACGCCTGTATCTAAATCACCATATGGAGGCTTCCGGGGACAATGTGCTTGGGGTTCCTTCAGGACAAGCCCAGCTGTGTGTTGCATGTGGGGTATCCCCTGTTAGTGACGGTGTCAGGGTGTGTTTGACCTGCGCCCAGCATGTACTTGCGCGGTAGCCTGGGTCATCTGCTACGGGTCCCGGTGCTGCTCCCCTTTCTGCTTCGCCTACCCCTCCACGCTTGCATCTGACTCCCAGTGAGCACACTAGCGGGGAGTCTCAGTATGACTTGGCTTCACGGGTGGCCAGCATTGAAAAGCATATTGCTGGGTCAGCCCCGCGTAAGGCTTCTGCTAAGAAGCGGCATTTATCTCCCGCTGCTTCCCTCTTTCCTGTGGAGGATGAGGGACTTTACTCATTTTCTGGCTATTACCCCCCCCCGAGGAGGGGGAATTATTCTCTGATTCAGAATCCCCTGAGGAACAATCTAAGAGGCCGATTCATTAATAGCGCCAGGTAGCGACAGATGAGCGACAGTAGCGTTATTTTCACAGCGCCCGCTAGTATTCGCTGTGCTTGGCCGTTGTTCGGCTGTTGACAGCGACTCGGTGTGCGGTAATGTTGAATACGGGGTTAGGACAGGTTCCGCGCTGTATGGGAGCGCATGACAGCGAATGGCCATTGCGAACAGCTCCCAGCATATTCATTAACAAATCGCGCTCAAAAAATTCTCGCGCTGTGAAATGCTTGTTTAAACCCCAGAGCGCTGGCGGCGATGGGTTAAAAGTTGTTTTTTAACCCCCAAACAACCATATTTTTGGGAAACAAAAAACACGTTTTTACAAACATTACCTTAAAAAAAAATATCTAACATTGCAGAAGTGGTCACAGAATTTTTGACATTTAAAAAAAAAAAATAAATTAATAGCAATTAATTATGAATATTTCCATTGAAATGCATTGGAGAGCGCCAGGTAGCGAGAGGTCATACCTGTCGCTGTTCAAGGTCGCTCGCTGGCGCTGTGGGGTGAGGCTGGAATAATGATGAATGATTTGCTATCTGGCGCTCTCTGTCGCTAAGCAGGATCGGCTTGATAAATGTGTGATTGCGGAGGGGACCCGGCGTTCTCGTGGCGGTGAGCGTCATTACCGTTCGCTCACCATTCGCTACCTGGCGCTATCCCTTGTTAAATAAGGGCCTAAGTTATATGGTGGTACCGGGTCTCCTTTTGGAGAAGACCCATGGTCCTCAGATGACACTGACAGGTTATTGACTCACATATTTGAAGTGCTTTGTATTTCCCCTCCTGCCGTGGCTCCACAGCAGCAGGGTGAGCTTTTCCGGTTAAACCACGCTTGGAGTTCCCTGAACAGAATCACTTTAATAATCTGGTGCTCAAGGAGTGAGAACGCCCTAGTAAGCTACCTGGGGTGCCCAAGAGTTGGGACAGGAGGTATCCTTTTCCCGCTGATGTGATTAAGTGTTGGTCATGTCCTCCTGAGGTAGACGCGCCAGTCTTAGGGTTGTCTAATACATCAGTCATGCATTCACCTGACACTATTACCCTGCGGGATGGTGAGGACCGGCGCTTGGACCAGCTGTCCTGTCATGCTTTTGCTTGTGTGGGGACTGTACTGCGCCCGGTTTGTGCCTCTGCCATAATGGCTATTGCTATTAAAGGGCTGCTTAAGTGTCTCATAGATGGGGCCTCTGATGACGCGGGAGGTGAGGATTATAGATCTCTCCTACTTTGCTATGAATTTGTTGCATATATCCTTTCTGCCATGGATGATGCTATTAGAATGTGTGATAGGACTTCTGCCCTGTTGGTGGCTATACGATGCTCTGTCTGGCTACGTCAGTGGGTGGCTGATAATGCTGCTAAAAAGGCCCTCACTGGTTTTCCCTTTAAGGGGCTGCGGCTCTTTGGTGAACGCTTGGACCTATTTGCCAGGGGTGGTAGGCTGCCTCAACGTAGGAGGCCATCTCGCCCCTTTCGGGGGACCGGTGCTTCTCTCCCCTCTTTCCGCGCTTCCAGGACTGGTCGAGGAGTTTCCTTTGCTGGGGCACGCGGAGACTATTGGGGCAGGGGTAGAAGACGAGGCTGTCCCTAACTCTCATGAGGTCCCAAGCCCAAATCCTCCCCCAAGCCCCCTCAGGCATGAGGATGCGCCCTCACCCATCCGGGTGGGGGGACGGCTTCGGCTCTTTGCTCACGTCTGGAGGCTACGTGTAGCAGACAGATGGATTCAGGAGTTTGCAGCCTGGCCGCCCCCAAGATTTTTCAGATCCTGGATGGCTCAAAACCCCCTGTCAGCTCAGGGCTTGCGGTCCGAAACCTTTTGGAGTTGGGGGGTCATCTGCCCTGTGCCTCTCAGGGAAAGGGGCAGAGGCTTCTACTCCAATCTATTCACTGTTCCCAAAAAGGATGCGTCCCTCAGGCCTCCCTAGAGTCCTTCAGCTGGGTGATCAACCATCCCAAGTCTTTTCTGTCCCCGTCACTGGTGAGGTCCTTTCTGGGCATGACTCTGGATACATCTCAGGTCAAGGTTTTTCTCCCTCAACAGAAGGTGGAGAGTCTTCAAGCTCAGGCCCGGCTCCTTCTTTCTTGTCCTCATCCCTCCATCCGGCAGGGGATGCAACTGGTGGGCCTGATGGTGTCTTGCTTCGAGGCGGTACTCCATGCTCCGTTTCACATGAGACCTCTGCAGCTACACCTCTTATCAGTGTGGGATCGGGACCCTGTGTCCCTGGATCAGGTGTTTGTTCTGTCCCCCCGGCCAGACGGTCCCTCTCGTGGTGGCTGGACTCAAGGAACCTCTTGGTGGGCAGAACCGTTCTGTCCCCTTGCTGGGAGATTGTCACCACAGATGCCAGTCTGACAGGTTGGGGGGGATCCTTGAAAATTCCAGGGGCAGTGGGGCCCTTAGGAGACCCATACTCCTATCAACATTCTGGAACTGAGGGAGGTAAGGTTGGTTCTCGCCCAATTGACCCCACACCTTCAGGGTCGGGCTGTTCAGATCCATTCGGACAACCAGATGGCGGTTGCCTACATCAATCATCAGGGAGAGACCCGGAGCAAGAGGGCCTACAAGGAAGTGTCTCTGATACTGTCATGGGCGGAGGAGAATTGTCCCTGCATCTCGGCAGTGTATATCCCGGGGGTGGAAAATCTGGAGGCGGACTCCCTGAGCAGGGGGACTTCTCGTTTGGGAGAATGGTCCCTCAGCAGCAGGGTATTTCGCTCCCTGTGCCACCGTTGGGGTCAGCCGGATGTGGATCTGTTTGCGTCCCGTCACAATCACAAGCTTCCAGTCTTTGTCTCTCTGTCCGAGGACCCTCTGGCCTTAACCATGGATGCACTAGCTATGTCTTGGAAGAGCTTTCGGCTCCTCTGTGTTTCCTCCGTTTCCTCTGCTGGGCAGGGTGCTGCGCAAGATAGCCCAGGAAGGGGTGGCAACCATCCTGGTGGCCCCCTGTTGCCCAAGAAGGGTGTGGTTCGCAGACATCGTGCAGTTGGCAGTAGATCAATACGTCCTGCCCAAGGTTCCAGACCTGCTCACTCGGGCAGCTACGCCATCCCAATTTACAAACGCTGGCTTTGACGGCCTGGCTACTGAGACCTCCATCTTGATGGATAAGGGGTTGCCTGCCCCTGTTGTTACTACCATGATTCGGGCTAGGAAGAAGTCCTCTTCATTTATTTACTATAGGGTATGGCATGCTTACATTGCTTGGTGTGAGTCCAAGTCTCTTCCCTGTTGGGTGTTTTCTATTCCCAGGATCCTGGAATTTTTGCAGCATGGTTTGTATCTGGGGCTATTTTCTTCCAAAGATCTTTTGCCAACCACCGTTTGGTATGGACTTTTTTCCAGGGGGTTACTCACGTGCACCCGCCACGTAAGCCGTTGTTACCAGTCTAGGATTTGAATTTGGTTTTATCTGCTTTGCAGGGTCCTCCTTTTGAGCCTCTACGTGAGGCTGCTTTGCCTATTTTGACTCTTAAGGTGGCCTTTTTGGTGGCTATCACTTCTGTTAGGCGTGTTTCTAAGTTGGCGCTTTCCATTGAACCTTACTTTGAGCGACACCAGGACAAGGCGGTGTTTCGGTATAAGCCAGATTTCCTACCTAAGGTTGTGTCTGCTTTTCATCTCAATCAGGACATTGTTTTGCCTTCATTGTGTCCTAATCCTGCTAATTCCAAGGAGCGGACACTGCATTCTTTGGATGTGGTCGGGGTTCTGAAGTTTTTATTTGGTAGCTACTGAATCTTTCAGGAAGACTGATGCTCTTTTTGTTCTCCCTTCTGGACCTAGGAAGAGTTTGCCCCCGGCTAAATCCACTATCAGCAAGTGGATCCGTCAGGCGGTGGTGCAAGCCTATTCTGCTAAGGGGAAGGAGCCTCCTTTCCGCCTTACTGCTCATTCCACTCGTGCTATTGGTGCCTCTTGGGCCTTTCATCACCAGGCGTCTGATGAACAAGTTTGTAAGGCCGCAACTTGGTCTGCTGTTCATACTTTTTCTAAGTTTTACAAGGTTGATGTTAGGGCCTCAGCTGATGCTGCTTTTGGCCGCAAAGGTCTTCAGGCGGCAGTGGTTTAAACTGCCCGCCGTTGCTCTTTGGGGATCCCACCCTACCTTACGGACACTGCTTTTGGGTGTCCCAAGTGTAAGGAATTTACTGGAACAGGACGTGCTGTATGCTTAGAATAATACAATTCTGTGAGTACTCGCCTGTAGAATTGATTTTATAGTATACAGCACGTCCTGTTCCACCCCGCCCTTGTTATCATTTTTCTTGGTTACTCCTGTATGGTGATTGTTCAAAAGTTTATTGGGGTTCTTATCCATTTTTTGATTCTCCCGGCTTCTTGTATAACTGCTTGTCAACACTGGAAATTGGTGGGAGGTACTTGGCTATTTATGGGGCCGGGAGTGGCCACAAGTCTTTTTGCAGTCCACTGCGCCACCTTGTGACGGAATTACCCAAGTGTAAGGAATTTACTGGAACAGGACGTGCTGTATACTATAAAATCAATTCTACAGGTGAGTACTCACAGAATTGTATTTTTGGGTTCAGGTCTTTCTCATTCCTTCTTACCTGTGACAGTGCATTCTGGGATACACTGATTTTTAGACCTGAAAGGGCTGAGTTACGTAATATTGAGTTTACTGGTGGCTCCCACAGCGATTGTCTTTCTGTTAAGCTTCCTTGTAGTTGTGGCGCGCTTCAGCATGCAGTCATTCAGACAAGCTGGGGTGGAACTGGGTCATGTTAGTTGGTAAACTTTAAAGAAGCCATTTGGCGCGTTGTCAGAACAAGGAGGGGGGCGATGGCAAAGCTGATTTATGCGGGCGCGGCGCCTCCATTGCAATGAATGGAGTGGATGTGCTACGGGCTGTACACCCGGCACGTTCACTGCCGCCATCTTTGAACAGACAATGCCTTCACAATTAACATGCAAATCTAACTTTACTGAGTCATATTACACATGCCTTATTTTGAAATCAAACAAGAAACCATCCTTATTTTGAAGGCACTGTTATGTTTTAGGATTATTTTTTTTTAAATCCGTGTCTGAAACTAAAATACCATTTATGGGAGAAAAATAAGGTTACAAGGTTAAATGAAAATCTGGCGTGTGTCACTTTTGACAGAAGGGCTGATTAAAATGACCCGACCAGGATCTAAACTTCTTGTATACTCTGTATTTATTGTAGATATTTCTCGATCTTGTTTAAAATACATTGCCACAAATCTCTCTGGGCCTGATAATGCAAATTCAGCACTCCGGATATTACTCACTAATGTTTCATTTTTCTGCCTAGTTATTGCCTCACTATTGTGTGTGGGGTTTTTCTTTGCCCCCTAACTATCATTATTTGCACTATTAAAAATGAAATGCTAAATATAATATTAGGTGAGAGAAAAAATATTTGACTAATATGCTTTATTTTAAAAACAAAAAAAACCTCCTTTCATTCTCATTTCTTGACATGAGACTTAGAATGGGACATGGCTTATGGTACTTGAATGCTTTTTGAGCAGACACATGCCTCCCCCCCCCCCCCCCCAATGTCTGGCTGCTGCTCAACCCCATAACTTTCTGCTCAGTGCTCAGGACATAGAGGTCAGTGGTCAGATATTTCTTTTTCAATATTATATCTTATAATTGCATTTAATTCTAATGGTCAATGCCATAGGTCCAATTTCAGTGGCTGTTTTTAAAGTCCCTGTAGTCTGTGAGACTCCAGGGCCTTCTGACTCCTTTTCCCTGGGGCATTCCAAAGTGGGATGAACCCCCGCCCCAGTTGCCCGACAAACTTACCTGTCCAAGCCCATGGCACTTGCACAGCGGCATCACTCCCATCCTCTTTCGGCTGTGCACCAATCCAGCTGGGATTCCATTCAGCTTCTCCATCCACACCTTGAACAGACCAACACCCTTACAAAATACAGTGCTCATATGCACCCCTCCCCAGGCCATGTCAGATTACTGCATATAAAAATTAATTTACCTTTTTATAACTCCTGCTGCTGTTAAAGGGGAACATCGGAGGCCATGGAGTAGACTCCCTCTTGAGTTCTAGTCCTTGGGGTATCCCGAATTGCTTGCGCCCGGCCTTTCTGAATGGGCGGCACACTCGGCTTAGCCGTCAGCGGCGTCGAAGGGAGCCGTGTGGCAGTGAGCGTGCCGCTCAGCCAATCGACGCACTCGCTCTCACCCGAGTCTGCGTCGTGGGAGCAGAAGGAAGGTGAGTGAAATAGGGTGACTTGGGGGGGGGGGGGGTACACACAGCAGGGTATCCCAATTGGGGGGTGCCGCCACAGAGAGGAACAACACTCAGTGAAAGTGAAATTCATGTGTGATGTTCCTCTTTAATTTTAAAAACAAAATGGTGTCTCCTGGAGCTGTGGAGCTACAGGCAAGCTGCAAACAGGAAGTGCTGCTGGGTTTCCTGGTCCTGTGCATTGTCAGTTATGTCAGTTGAATCCAGGCAGCAGAACGGCTGAGATGCTGGAAAAGGACAGTGTTTCAGCTTTGAATGGATTCAGCAAATGTAAATGCTGCCAATGCTTCAGTATCACGCATGCAGATGGAGCACAGGAGTGCAGGGGAGTTGCCTTTTCCAACTGTGCCAGGCTGTTGGTGTGTTGCACAGCCGGAGAAGCAGATGAGACGCTGCACATGTATCGTTGGCCCGAGGAGAGGGGAGTTCACTGGGTGAACAACGTGGTTTCAGACAGCCAGGGCATCCCAAACCTGGGTGACCAGGATAGTGAAATTGCTAGGTTTTGGTCCACTTTATTGTGTATAAATTTTTCTGTGCCAAAATAATGGATGCTGAACTTATCTGGCATTTTTTATTATGTTAGCAAAGGTGTATTTTTACGGAAGCATTTTTTTTACTACCTGCAATCTGCTATTGGCAACTGTACACCAATTCTGTACACAAATAAAAGAAAAGTGAGCCCTGTACACACTGCTGAGGTGAGGGCGCTAACTTGCACACATACCCAGAAGCAATGTTCTGTGAGTACAGGACTTGCATCAGTCTTCTTGGTGCACAGTTGCCAATAGCAACATATTGCAAACACTGCTTCCATAAAACACACATTTGCTAACAAACAAAACATACTAGCTAAGCTCCGCGCCTTGAGTGTGTCATTTTGGCACACAAAAATATACACTTTTATCAAAAGTGCACTTTACCTTTAACTCTGGGAATTACCTGCAGCAGAAGCATGCAGATGCGGATGGCCAATAAGACCCCTAGAAAAGTGGGGTGAAAATGGTGGGCACAGGTGGGATTTAAAGTGGAACAAAACCGAGCACGGGATCTAAAAGATTACAGGGCCAGCTGCTGACCTTCCTTCCTTCCTCCCCCCCCCCCCCCCAGTTTGCCTGTAACAGCTTATATTCGCCCAGTCCAACAGCGCATGTGTGGGCTCTAATCCACTGAGAAACATTTTCCATGCCATTCGGTAAACGGCTCTGCCCTTTTGTAATGGGGAGTGCAAGCAGCCACATCGCTGCATCTTTGGTCTGTGTGTGCGCGCTCCTGTCCCAGCCATTCAGACAGGCTGGGGGTGTCATAAACCTAGCCATTCCCTGAACATTAACAGCGTTGTTGGGCCCGGGAAAGGTAAGCTGTTATAGACGAACTGGAGGATTTCACACAGCAGGGCATCCCAAAACGGAATAACCTCAGGGCATGGAACAAACACGGTATTAGTCGAAATCCCAGGTTTTGTTACCCTTTAAATGTACATGTTTTACAATATGTGTGTGACTTGCAGATTTGGTATATAAGGGTCATTAGGAAAGGTTTTAGAAGTTTTTGGTAATCTGTTGAGATGGCTATAGAGCATCTGCAGACTGCCCTGAACTTTTGCAGACCCTGGCATGCCCCCTCTATTAAAATAAATGTTGGTATGCTGTGGACTGTGACAGGGAGGGGGGATTTATGTGGCCATGCATGATGATGGTTGCAAGTAAACAGTGGTCAGACGTGGTCGCCGCAGGACTCACTCAGGACCTGGTAAGTTTTATGCTACCAGATTACAAAGGAAGCCCTGCAGGGGACAAATGAGGAGTATGTTCTTGAACTGTTCCTTTAAGAAGATCTTGGCCTAAAGATGTATTGTGATTGCTTAGCAGTTCTGCTGTTGAAAAGTTCCTCTAGTAAACTTCCGCTTATACGTGTACGTGTCCTCCGATTCATATTTTGCCACTATGGAGACTCGAGAGGGGATATTTATTTAGGGCGGGATAAGCAATGGCCATCATGCCTTTGTCCTAAGTCCCTCATATTTTAGAAGTCATTATTTCTGTACCATACAAGCTCGTGTTTGCTCTGTTTTGGCCCTACTTCTGCTTTTCTTTTTATCATTACATGCTCCCCAGGGGATGAGTTACCAGGGAGCCTCTCATTCCAATTTCTGTTTTGGTCTGAAAATGGGCTCGAGCTTTGAGAAATGTTTATGCAGCTGCACTGTAGCCTCATGGGACGGGCATAGAACATGTTCAGCTTTTTATTCCACTGCTCATACGGGGACATTTGTGATCATTCCGATTTCTGTTGAGAAAGCTTTGTTTTATTTGCAAATGGGTTACAATGGGAACAAAGCAGGTGCCATCTAATTAGGCTACATAAACTATTAAAGGGACTGTCCAGGCAAAACTTCAGCTTTTCTCCTCTGCTGCTGCTGTTTCTAGGTCCAGCGCTCAGAAACATGCCCAGTTTCTAAGATCAAGTCCAGCAGCGTGCACATGGGGAAGTGGTCCTGCATCAGTCACAGTAACTAGAGCACGCCTACTCCATTCACTGCACTGCATTCACACATTTCTGAGCATGAGGCCTGGCTGAAGCTGCTTCAGGAGAATTGCTGGAGAGTTTATTTATATTTTTTTTTTTAATTTTTTTTATGTTTTTATGCTTGGGTAAACCGGACCTTCGGCATCATTTAATGAAAAGCTCAAACCCTTAAAAAATTTCCCAGCATCTAAAATAATATATATATTAAAATATAATTTTTAGTCGATTTTTATTCTTTCTCCCACTGGGCTTCAACTCTTTTCACCACTCTAGGATATGGGCGCCGCCATTGCCTCAGAAGCATCACACATACTGAGGCGAGGAGAGGGGGAAGTGCAGAGGGTGGTGTTATAGCTGTGCTTTGCACAGACAGAGCAGAGCTGGGGTCAGGAAAAGGTCAGCAATCCCACAATGCAGAGCGGTATATTCAGAAGACACTTCCTGTCTGCATGCAGCCTGAAACTCCACGGGCCGCCATCTTAGATGTTAAAAGGGTAAAAAACAATGCAGTAGATATAGGTAGGATGATTTTTAATGTGGGCAATCTGTATGTAGGCGGTGAGGGAAACATACAAAATAAACACTTATTCAGGATGAAGGTCCGCTTTAAACAATCCAACAGTCATTTTTAGGAAAATTGGTGTGGACTGCCAAAGTACTAAACTTGGGGTGGTCCCTTTCTTTCACTATCAAGAATCATGGAAAAACAAAAACCATGGCCCATTGCAAAGGTGGTATTTTGCTGGGGAAGCAGGGTGCAGATAAGCGAAACCAGGATGATGATGCGTGGGACGCACCAGCAATTATGATACCCATCTTGTGCTTAGTATATTGGTGAAAACAAGGATTTTGATCCTCCTGGGTTTCGGGCCACTTTACACGATTTGGATGCCCCTGTGTTATATTTCTGGGATTTCCCAAAACCTTACCTCGATCCACACTCTCACAGTGTGGGTTTTTCACTAGTCAGATGAGGTGCGTGTATTGGATGTATAGATGCTCAGGTTGCCACCAAAGGCTAGCGGGAGCAGAAATCAAAATACAATTGCGAGCAGTTCTTGGCGTTCCAAACAGCATGCCCCTGGGAGGGACTTTCATTCAGGTCCATTTTAAAACCATGCTTTTGGCAGACTTTTCCTTTCAGATCTATAGATTAGAATGTCATCGGGCATGCGAATGCCCTCTTACCTTCCACCCCCACCCCGGTGGGTAGACATGACCTCAGGAGCACCCCTTATAATATCAGTGGGCATCTCCATACACAGAAGTTCCTGGTGTATGGAGCCGTCCACTGATGTTGATGGAAGCATTACCGACTGAGGCCACGCCCACTTGCCTCACCGGCTTCTCATACTGGGTCTGGGCAAACAGTGGTGCAGGACGGGGTGGTAGGTAAAAGGGTAGTCTCATGCCTAATGGCCCTCTGATCTGTAGGTCCATTAAGTGAATGTACCCTTAGCCACTCATTTTATAATGGGTAAAAGCAGAATTGAAGCAGTTATTAAGGCTTAGGCTAGATCGGGAGACAGGCTGTTGGAGTTAGAGTGGACCTTCAGCAGCATTTAATGAAAAGCCCAAACCCTTAAAAAACTATTCCCCAGCATCTAAAATGAATACATTTAACATTTTTAGTCACTTTTTATTTTTTCCCTCACTGGCCTGCAACTCTGTTCAGCACTCTAGGATACTGGCGTCGCCATCTTGGCTCAGTAGCATCACATACTGAGTAGAGGAGAGGGGTCAAAGGTGCAGGGGAGCAGGGTTATAGCTGTGCTTTGCACAAACAGAGCAAAGCTGGGATCAGGAAAAGGACAGCAATCCCAGAATGCAGAGTGGCACAGTCAGAAGACACTTCCTGTTTGCAGGCAGCCTGCACCTCCATGGGCCACCATCTTGGATGTTTAAAGTCTCATAAAATGCAATAGATGTAGGTAGGATGATTTTTAATGTGGACAATCTGTATGTACAGCGTGGGGGAAATATATAAGATATGTTCTTATTTAGGGTGAAGGTCCGGTTTAAGCAGTTCTACTTGTAAAAGCAGAATGGTACATTCAACATTTGCAGCACCAGGTTCTTTTCCCTTCCTGTAAAAAAAAAAAAAAAACCTCCTATTCTTAGTATACAGTACGTCCAACTCCAGATAAGATTCTTTACTCTTGGGTATTACTCCGCCAGGCGCTGGACTGCAGAGACACCCGGCCCCGCAAATACCCGGGACCTCCCACAAATCCCCAGATTTTCTCTGCAGTCTGGACTGCGAAGGACAAGAAGATGGCTCTCTCTGCTCGCAGGTGAGCGGGGCTATTAGCCTGCAGCCCTGTAGGACTATTCCCACCCGTCCCATTGTTAATTTGCCTCCCAGCCTTGGCTGCGCTGGTTCAGGTGATGGTAGGCAGCACCGCTGTGAGGTGCTTAGGAGCGCTGCTCCACCGCAATCCCCCACCAAAGGGTATGTGGTATAGGCACATGGTTGCTCCTTGCCCCTGTCTATTGGTGGCCCTACGTGGGTGGCCGCTGCCCTCCCTCGCTCTCCCTTGTCGTTCTGGGGGGGGGGGGGGGGGTGTGAGTGTGTGTTTTGTACATTCACTTGTTTGTTGGTGTGCTTGGTTGCCTTTAGATCTGTCACCGCACAGATTTGGTTGCACTGGTTGCTTGTTGAATTTGCCGCCGCGCACTTCTACGGCGTTCCGCTGTCGGCGGTGACATTACCTCAAGAGCTGATGCGCCATCATTGGTTGAATTTGTCACGTGTGCGGCTTTGCGCTCTTCGGGGGGGGGGGCGGGCCTGCGGATGGCGTGTTCCGAATCACTGTCTCCGCGCCCCGCCCCTCGAGGTATACTTGGCGCCATTTTTGCTTCTTCATGCTGCGTGGCTGGTGCCTACCTACCGCGGTCCGTGAGTGCCCTCGCGGGCTGTTTGTATGTATTTTTTATGTCATGTGTGCATGTCGCTTACGGGGTTCTTTTGCTTATGTCTTACAGACGGGTCAAACTCAATTGGTTTCTCCCGACCCTACCCCCTCTATTTAGTTTATTAAACTTATTGAGGCCTAGTGTGCTAATTCCTCCCACTTCCCTAGCGGGCTACTGGGGCATCCCGGGTTGCTTTTATAGCGTGAATCTCTATCGGCCTATTGTGCCGCTATAATCACCATATGGAGGCGTCTCAGGATAATGTGCTCGGGGTTCCTTCGGGACAAGCCTGGCTGCGTATGGGGTGTCCCCTACAAGTGTTGACAATGTGCCGGTTTGTGTACCTTGTGCCCAGCAGGTGTTTGCGCTGCAGCCTGGTTTACCAGCAGCTGGGCCTGCGCAACGTATGGCTTCGCCTACTCCCCCAAGCTTACATTTGACTCCCAGTGAGCTGCATACCAGTGGGGAGTCTCAGCCTGATGTGTCCACTAGACTGGCCAGTGTTGAAAAGTTGCTTGCTAATACTATGGCACGTAAGGCCTCTGCTAAGAGGCGGCATTTGGCGCCTGATGTCACTCTTTTCCCTATGGAGGCTGAAGAGTTCTTTGATCTGTCTGGTTATACCCCCCTGGAGGAAGGGGAATTGTTCTCTGACTCATCTGATGAACGGCCCAATGGTTATGAGGATTCTGGCTCTGATCCCTGGTCCCCAGATGATACTAATAGGCTTTTGGCTCAGATTTTTGAAGTGCTTTCTATCTCTCCCCCGGCAGCGGCTCCTAGGCAGCAGGGGGAGTTGTTTCATATTGCTAAGCCACGTTTAGAGTTCCCTGAACAATCTCATTTTAATAATCTCGTGCTCAAAGAATGGGAGCGTCCTAGCAGGCTCCCCGGAGTCCCTAAGAGTTGGGATAAGAGATATCCTTTTCCTGCTGATGTGGTCAAACGTTGGTCATCCCCTCCAGAAGTGGATGCCCCAATTCTGGGGTTGTCTAACACCTCTGTCATGCATTCCCCTGTCTCTACTACCTTGAAGGATAGTGAGGACCGGCGTATTGATCAGCTGGCTTCCCATGCCTTTGCCTGTGTGGGGACGGCGCTGCCCCCGGTTTGTGCCTCTGCCATTACAGCTGTGGCTATTAGGACTCTGCTTAAAAGTGTCCTAGATGGAGCTCCTGATGATGTTTCTAGTGAAGAGTATAATGCACTCTTGCGTTGTGAGGTATTTTGTGACTTATGTCCTCTCTGCCTTGGATGATACCATTAGGATGTGTGGCAGAGCCTCTGCCTTGGTGATGGCTATACGACGCTCGGTTTGGCTGCGCCAGTGGGCAGCTGACAACGCTGCCAAGAAGGCTGTCACTGGTTTTTCCTTCAAAGGACTACGCCTATTTGGGGACCGCCTGGACCTGTTTGCTAAGGGAGGCAGGTTACCCCAGCCCCCTACCGTGGATCCCGAACGGGGAGAGGGGTCTCCTTTACTGGGGCCTGAGGAGATTTCTGGGGTAGGGGCAGAGGATGTGGACTCTCTGGCCCATCCTGGGGCTCCAAGCCTAAGCCTTCCCCCAAGCTCCCTCAGGCATGAAGGGGCGCCCTCACCCATCTGGGTGGGGGGACGGCTTCAGTCAGCTCTTTGCTCATGTCTGGAGGCTTCATGTCTCAGACCGGTGGATTCAGGAGGTAGTGTCCTCTGGTTACAAGATAGTTTGCTGCCTGCCCCCCCCCCCCCCCCCTCAAGATTCATCAAATCCTGGATGTCTCAGGACCCCATGTCAGCTCAGGCTCTGATTCTGGCTGTGCAAAGCCTTCTGGAGCTGGGGGTCATCTGTCAGGTCCCCTTACGAGAAAGGGGCAAGGGTTTTTATTCTAACCTTTTCACCGTGCCCAAAAGAGATGGGTCAGTTAGGCCCATCCTGGACTTGAAGATCCTCAACAAATTTGTCAGATGCAGGCGCTTTCACATGGAGACTCTGCTATCAGTTCCCTGCGTCCAGGGGACTTCATGACCTCTGTGGACATCAAGTATGCTTCTCTTCATATTCCCATCTTTCCAGGTCATCAAAGATTCCTCAGGTTCGCTCTGGGGGATCAGCACTACCAATTTGTGGTATTGCTCTTCGGTCTCACTTCAGCTCCCAGAGTATTCACCAAGGTGCTGGCAGGAGTGACGGCTCTGCTCAGGGCATTTGCGTTCTGCCCTATTTGGACGACATTCTCATCACTTCTCAGTCCCTCCAACAGGCAGAGCTGGATACTCAGTGGGTAGTGTCCACCCTGGAGTCATTTGGCTGGGTGATCAACCATCCCAAATCTTCCCTGTCTCCCTCCTTGGTGACACCATTTCTGGGAATGAATCTGGATACAGTTCAAGCAAGGATCTTTCTTCCTCAGCAGAAGGTGGACAGTCTGCTAGCGCAGGTCCAGTTCCTTCTATCTTCCCCTTATCCCTCCAACAGGCAGGGAATGCAGCTGGTGGGCCTGATGGTGTTGTGCTTCGAGGCGGTTCCTTATGCCCAGTTTCACATGAGACCTCTGCAACTCCACCTCTTGTCAGTATGGGACAAGGATCCTGCGTCCCTGGACCCTGTCCCCCCCAGCCAGGCGGTCCCTCTTGTGGTGGCTGGACTCCAGGAACCTGTTGGCGGGCAGATCCCTTCTGGCCCCCTGCTGGGAGACGGTCACCACGGATGCCAGTCTGACAGGTTGGGGGGGGGCTTCTGGAAGTCCCTACAGTTCCAAGGGCGGTGGGGCCCTCAGGCCCACACACCTATCAACATTCTGGAACTGAGGGCAGTCAGGTTGGTTCTGGCTCACTTGACCCAACACCTTCAGGGCCGGCCTGTTCAGGTACACTCGGACAACCAGACGGCGGTTGCCTACATCAGTAATCAGGGAGGGACCCGGAGCAAGGGGGCCCTCAAAGAAGTGTCTCTGATCCTGTCCTGGGCAGAGGACAATGTTCCCTGCATCTCAGCTGTGTATATTCCGGGGGTGGAGAATCTGCAGGCACACTCTCTGAGGAGGGGGACCGCTCGCCTGGGAGAATGGTCCCTTTATGTGTCACCGTTGGGGTCAACCAGATGTGGATCTGTTTGCGTCCCGTCACAAGCTCCCGGCCTTTGTCTCCCTGTCCTAGGATCCTCTGGCCTTGGCCACAGATGCTCTAGCAATGTCATGGCAGGACTTTCAGCTGCTGTATGTTTTTCCCCCATTCCCCCTGTTGGGCAGGGTTCTGCGCAAAAAAGCTCAGGAAGGGGTGCCAGCAATCCTGGTGGCTCCCCGGTGGCCAAGAAGAGTGTGGTTCGCAGACATAGTGCAGCTGGCAGTAGATCAGTATGATCTGCCCAGTATTCCAGACCTACTCACTCAGGGACATTTATGCCATCCCAATTTACAAACTCTGGCTTTGACGTCCTGGCTGCTGAAACCTCCATCTTGATGGAAAAGGGGCTGTCTGCCTCTGTTATTAACGCCATGATTAGGGCAAGGAAGAAGTCGTCTTCTTCCATTTACTATAGGGTTTGGCGTGCCTACATTGACTGGTGTGAGTCTAGGTCCCTTGCCTGTCGTGTGTTATCTATTCCCAGGATTTTGGAGTTCCTTCAACATGGTTTGGATCTGGGGCTTCAACTCAGTACTCTGAAGGGTCACATCTCTGCCCTGGATGTTTCTTCCAAAGATCTTTCGCTCAGCATTCTCTGATCAGGACCTTTTTCCAGGGGGTTACTCACGTGCGTCCTCCACGTAAGCCTATGTTTCCTGTCTGGGACTTGAACTTGGTCCTTTCTTCCTTGCAGGGTGCCCCCTTTGAACCGGAGGCTGCCTTGGCCATCTCAAGTTTGTCTTTTTGGTGGCTATCACTTCTGTTAGGCGTGTTTCTGAGTTGGCGGCGCTTTCCATCCAGCCCCCCTACTTTGAGAGACACCAGGACAAGGTGGTATTTCGCTTCAAGCCAGATTTTCTGCCTAAGGTTGTGTCTGCCTTTCATCTTAATCAGGACATTGTTCTACCTTCCCTGTGCCATAATCCTAGTAACACTAAGGAGAGGGTTTTGCATTTCTTGGATGTGGTCAGGAATCTGAAGTACTATCTGGTGGCTACTGCACCTTTCAGGAAAACTGATGCTCTTTTTGTGGTCCCTTCTGGTCCTAGGAAGGGTTTGGCTCCTGCTAAATCTACTATCAGCAAATGGATCCATCAGGCTGTGATTCAGGCCTACACTGCTAAGGGGAAGAATCCTCCCTTCCGCCTTACTGCTCATTCCACTTGTGCTATTGGTGCCTTTTTGGGCTTTTCAGCACCAGGCTTCTGTTGAACAAGTTTGCAAGGCCGCTACTTGGTCTTCTGTTCATACCTTTTCCAAGTTTTACAAGGTTGATGTTAGGGCCTCAGCTGATGCTGCTTTTGGCCGCAAAGTTCTGCAGGCGACAGTGGTCTAAACTGTCTGCTGTTACCTTTGGGGATCCCACCCTTCTTTACGGACACTGCTATTGGATGTCCCAAGAGTGAAGAATCTTATCTGGAGCAGGATGTACTGTATACTAAGAATAATACAATTCTGTGATTACTCACCTGTAGAATTGGTATTATGAGTATACAGTACGTCCTGCTCCACCCCACCCTTGGTTTTCATTATTCTTGGATCCCCTGTATGGCGATTGTTATCATTGTTGGTTTAGTTAATGGATGGTTATGTTATCATTCTCCCGGCTTCTTGTTAACTGCTTTTCAATACTGGGGATTTGTGGGAGGTCCCGGGTATCTGAGGGGCCGGGAGGAGCCAATTTAGCTGTCTCTGCAGTCCAGCGCCATCTGAGTAAAGAATCTTATCCGGAGCAGGACATACTGTATACTCATAATACCAATTCTACAGGTGAGTAATCACAGAATTGTATTTTTGCCACCTATATGTATTTGGCTTTGTATTATTAGACCATATTAATGTGATTACGCTCCTTTGATGTGTCTTAATGTCATTGAATCTGATTTGCTGATGGTAAGCTAATTGTGTGAAATATAAATGATATGAAGTGCTAAATAATTAACCTATTGAATGCTTTCTTTATCAGTTGATGGGTTGGACAAAGCTTCCATTGCAAACTGCGATGCACCAAACTCTGGCAGTCAGACACCCCCTTTAAAGAGGAAAGGAAGGCTCTCCACCATAGGAAAAATCTTCAAGCCTTGGAAATGGAGAAAAAAGAAGGCCAGTGAGAAATTCCAGGAGACGTCTGCTGGTAAGTAGAGCTACTGTCATGCTTTTATGGATTTACCTTTTACTTAGTGACAGAAATGTATACAAGTATGACACTAGGACTTTTTCTATAGCTTTTAAGTGTAGAATTAAAGCCTACTTACCTTAAGTCAGTTTCTGGTCGGTCTGCCCTGTCAGAAGTATGTAGTTTTTTCATTTTATGGCCATGCCTCTCCCTAGCTTTCTGTATCACTGGGTAACTTCTGCTAGGAGCAAATAGAGCCTGAATATTGCCCTTCTTGCCTGCATCACGGTGTGAGAGGATTCATTTAGTGTGTACTTCGTATGTGTTTGCTTTAGTCTCCTGCACTGTTCACAAAATGCTTCTTGCTATCTATGGTCCTGCTGGCAGTGAATTGTGTGGAAGGCTGGATTATTAGTGATGATGTAATATTACACACAGGCTCCCACTGGTGTATAGAATAAAACAAAAAAACATTTTAAAACAAAGATGCATTGTTGCCATTATTTATATAACTGTAGTGTGAAACTTAAAGTAGACATATCCCCAGGATATCCTGGTGATTGGTTCTTGGCCTGGGGGCATCCCGATTTGGGATGTGTGAAACCCCCTCCACTCCACTCACCCTTCCGCCATTTCCACTAGCACATGTGCGGACACTTGTCCAACCGCTTGTCCGCTTTGTGCTGTGCATATTAAGTAGTTGTTTAGGACTCACCGTTGGCAGCTACTTCTCACAAATGTCCACATGTTGATGAAGTCCCTGATAGGTGTTAAAATAGCCTGGTCTCTGTAGGAGCCTTAGCCTTCTGCTTCTATTATGGGCATAGCCTGACTGTAATCTACAATGTGAATACTCCCCATAGGCCATATATTTGGGAGGGGAGGGCTACTCCACATACGTTCTAGAACAAGCAAGTGGTCTAAACATAAAGGAAAGGGAATGACCTCCGTCTATGAACATGTTCCGGGCAAATTAAGACACTTATTTCACGTGGAATAGGTTGAAGCTCTTATTGAGGGAGAAAGGAGGGGGGCATATTTTTCGATACATGGGGGAACTACATCGATACTTTCCTGCATAACCTTAGCAATTGATTGATCTCCTGCTTCGAACAGTCTGATTGGCACCTGTCTAGATTGATGGAGGGATGGGGCTTCAATTTGAATAGAGGGTTAGAATCCTTAAACTGGACCTTCAGTCCGATTTAATGAAAAGCCCAAACCCTTAAAAAACTATTGCCCACCATCTAAAATTAATATATTTTAAGTTTTTAGTTGCTTACTTTTTATTCTTTCCCCCACTGGGCTGCAGCTCTGTTCAGGACTTTAGGGTACGGGTGCCGCCATCTTGACTCAGAAGCATCACACTTACCGAGGAGAGGAGAGTGGGGTAAAGTACAGGGGGGTGGGTTATAGCTGTGCTTTGCTCAGACAGAGCAGAGCTGGGGTCAGGAAAAGGTCAGCAGTCCCGGAATGCAGAGCAGCACAGTCAGAAGGCACTTCCTGTTTGCAGGCTGCCTGATGTTCCATGAGCCGCCATCTTGGATGTTTAAAGGCTCATAACATGCAGCAGATGCAGGTAGGATGATTTTTAATGTGAACAATCTGTATGTACAGGGTGTGGAAACATATAAGATAGACTCTTATTCAGAGTGAAGGACCGCTTTAATGGTGGGAAGGCTAAGCCTAGATTTGAGGGAAGGGTGCACACGACGTAGACAACACAGGTTCTGAAGTGCTGGGGATGTTCTAAAAGCATGCTGATGTAGAGTTTTTCGTTCTTAATTCCTTTTGTCGTTATTTTTTATTACTTTGCAAGGTATTCAGATACTACACAAACAAATACTTGTGACGTATTAACTGTTAGTAGTTAATATAAGACAAACGTCTGAGGCCTTCTTTGACCATTAACAAATGTTTTCAGTGTTGGCTAACTTATGTAACAATACTGAACTGTTGGATGTCCAATTTGTTATGTTAAAAACTGTCTGAGATGGCCTGAACCTCAGACATGCTTGTGTATCCCATGCCTCTTATATAATATTTGACAATAAAGAATAGAGAATGAGGCCCGCGTTATGCTATGCTATGCTATGAGATGCTCAACATAGCATGAGGTATGAAGTGAATTTGATGACATAAGCTCCTCTTTGTTTATGCATTCTATTTAAAAGGTTACCCTACAGAAAAACAGGCTAGTGGAACATGTGCTGGTCCTGTTTCTCTTATAAACTCAGGTTTACAGAAAACAACGTGTGACTTTAAAGTGGACCAAAACCAAGCTGGATCGGCCCAGGAATCTATAAGATCTGGGGAGTTTAACATAGCAGGGTTCCACCGATCGGAGTGCCCTGGGGGAGTGGACCAAAACACAGGATAGTCAAAATCCTGTATTCTTATTATACAGTACGTCCTGCTCCAGATAGATTACTTACACTTGGGTTATCCTCCGCCAGATGCAGAGACATGTAAAACAGGCTCCTCCCGGCCCCTCAAATACCCGGGGACCTCCCACAAATCCCCAGATTTCTCTGCAGTGCTTACTGCGAAGACATGAAATTATCACACTGTCGCAGGTGAGCGGGGCTATTAAAGCCTGCGGCCCTGTTGGACTATTCCCACCCGTCCTTGGTGTGATGTGCCTCCCAGCCTGGGCTGCGCTGGTCGGGTGAAGGTAGGCAGCACCATGTGTGCTTAAGGAGCGCTGCTCCACCGCAGTCCCCCTCCAAAGGGTAGGCGGTATAGGCTGATGGTGAGCCTTATGGGATGCCCCTCCCGCATTATTGTCCCATGCCCCGGTAGCGGTGGGCCCTGTACAAAGGGCCGCCATCCTCCCTCACTCTCCCTGTAGCCTTCGGGGGGAATAGAAAGGGGGGGGGGGTGTGGATGTCACTGTATAGTGATTACATGCATATGGCCCTCTTTGTAATGTCTGCTTGGACTGGTATATGTGTTGTCAACCGCCACGCTGACTTGTATTTTTACATTGTAACTGCCGCCGCCGCGCGCGCCTTTTCCTTCATCTGGATGTTCCGCGCCGGGCGGCGGCGTTACCTCAGACGCTTCTGCGTCCTCATTGGCTGCTTGTGGGTTGGACTTCGCGCTCTTCAGGGGGCGGGGCCTGGCGTGGCGCGCCCCGCATCACGGCTCGCTCTGGGCCGCCATTCGAGGTACTCGGCACCATATTGTCTGGTCGCGCGCGCGTGTGACGTTCCTACTTACCGTGGTCCGTAAGTGCCCTCGCGGCCGGGGATCAGGGAGGGACCCGGAGCAAGAGGGCCCTCCAGGAGTGTCTCTGATCCTGATCTGGGTGGAGACCAGTGTTCCCTGCATTTCAGCGGTTTACATTCCGGGGGGGTCCCTCTGTAACAGGGTGTTCCAATCTCTGTATCACCGTTGGGGCCAACCGGCTGTGGGTCTGTTTGCGTCCCGTCACAGTCACAAGTCCCAGGCCTTTATCTCCCTGTACCCCTGTACCAGGATCCTCTGGCCGTGACCACGGTTGCCTCAGTAATGTCATGGCTGGTCAGTCTTTGTATGTCTTTTCTCCATTCCCCTGCTAGGCAGGGTTCTGCGCAAGATCACTCTGGAAGGGGTGCCAGTGATTCTGGTGGCCCCCAGGTGGCCAAGAAGAGTGTGGTTCCCAGACGTGGTGCAGGCGGCAGCAGATCAGTGCTTTCTGCCTGGAGTGCCTGTTCTGCTCACTTAGGGCCCCTTACGCCATCCCGTTTGCAAACTCTGGCTTTGACGGTCTGGCTGCTGAAACCTCCATCTTGATGGAGACAGGTTTGTCTGCCTCGATGGTTGAGTCCATGGTGAAGGCTGGGAAGATGACTACTTCTTCTTCCATTTGTTATTAGGTGTGGCGTACCTACATTGACTGGTGTGAGTCTTGATCTCTTCCCTGTTGGGTGTTCTCAGTTCCCAGGGTTCTGGAATTTTACTGCGTGGGTTGGAGTCGGGTCTCTAACTCAGTACCTTGAAGGGTCAGGTTCTATCCTGTCTGTCTTCTTTCAGGAGTCTTTTGTTCAGCATTCCTTGATTAAGACTGCTTTTAGGGGGTTACTCATGTGTGTTCCCCATGACAAACTATGGTCCCTGTTTTGGTATTTGGAATTGGTCTTGCCGGCCTTGCAGGGTGCTCCCTTTGTACCTGTGCAGGATGTTGCCTTGACCATTCTTACGCTCAAGGTTGTGTTCCTCGTAGCACTTCTGTCAGGCGTGTGTCTGAGTTGGCGGTGCTGTCCATTCAGCCCCCCTACTTTGAGAGGCATCAGGACAAGGTGTTTTGTTCAAACCTGATTTTCTGCCTAAGAGGTAGTGTCTGCCTTTCATTTGAATCAGGATATTGTTCTTCCTTCTTTGTGCCCTAACCCTAGCAATGCTAAGGAGAGGGTTTTGCATTCTTTGGATGTGGTTAGGTGTCTGATGTACTATCTGGTGGCTACTGCACTTTTCAAGTACACTGATGCTCTTTTTCTGGTCCTAGGAAGGGTTTTGGCTCCTGCCAAGTCTACTATCAGCAAGTGGATTCGTCAGGCTGTGATTCAGGCCTACTCTGCTAAGGGGAAGAATCCTCCTTTCGCTTTATTGCGCTTTCTGCTCGTGCTATTGTTGCCCCTTGGGCCTTCCAGCACCATTGGGGCTGTGCACTGCGCAGTCGCACTAGTATCATATGTGTAGTATCGCCAGTTCTAATTTATGTGTACAGGTCAGAGGATTGAGACACTGGGGAGTTGTATTTTAATACCCTAATGATCAGGAAGATACTGTATAACGAAAAGTTAAAGCATGTAAGGATATAATGTTACTGGCGATTGAATGAACCGCATTTCCTGGTATCTGCGTTCCAAGAGGCGGAGGTGGGGCGGAGCAGGGGAATCCGCGTCACTTCCGCCTCGACGAGCGCAGAATGGGATTTAAGGAGAATGGCAGCATAGTGTCTCTGGCACCCAGGCGAAGTGGTGGAGGACCACGCAGCGCGTCGGTGAGGTAAGTGGGGAGGACAGTGGGCATTACTATTGGCAAATTATCATTGATTTTTGTTTACTGTGTACATGTATGGGCGACGCTTATCAGATGCACGTAGTTATGTTATAGGCGGTATAGGTTTTAGTTCACCTTTAGCACTTTGCACTTTATATTATCACATACAGTTTATGCACTTGTTACTGTTGATAGTTTTAAATGGGGCACGATATATTTGAAGATAGGATTGGGTATATGTATGCACTTTGCATATAGGAGCAATGCACATGCACTTGGCACTTTGACCTCATAAGCGTCGGCCAATACATGTTTTTTTAAAAAAAAAATTTAGTAATATTACAATTATGATGGATCAATTGTTTATGTGAATATTGGTAGCAAGCATTGTTGGTGCATAGCATAAATTGGTTAGTTCCTCCCCACTTGGGGGTTTTATATATGTGTTTTTTACTTGTGATTTGTATGTGTAGTATTAAGTGTCATGTTTTATTGTGATGTAGGTCATATATGTCGAATCCTTTTTGAATAAAATGTATTTATGGATTAATAGTGTGCAGCCTTTTTGGTGAGGACAGAGTTGTGGGTTAGCCCTGGATACCCATGCATAGTGTTATAGCTGTTGTAGTGAGTCCCCTAGGTTGGCACCTATTCTAATATATTGAGGTGGTGCGTATCCAATTGTTTGGAGTTTAGTGCCTTCCAGCACCAGGCTTCTGTTGAACAAGTTTGCAAGGCCGCTTCTTGGTCTTCTATTCATACCTTTTCAAAGTTTTACAAGGTTGATGTTAAGGCCTCAGCTGTTGCTGTTTTTGGCCGCAAGGTTTTGCAGGTGGCAGTGGCTGTTTTCTTTTTATTGGGGATCCCACCCTACTTTATGGACGCTGCTATTGGATGTCCCAAGTGTAAGTAATCTATCTGGAGCAGGACGTACTGTATACTAAGAATAATACAATTCTGTGAAATACTCACCTGTAGAATTGGTATTATAAGTATACAGTACGTCCTGCTCCACCCCACCCTGGTTTTTGCATTATTCTGGATCCCCTGTATGGTGAGTGTTATCATTGTTATAGTTACCAGTTTTTGGTTTTTAAATTCTCCCGGCTTCTTTTTCACTGCTTTTCAATGCTGGGGATTTGTGGGAGGTCCCCGGGTATTTGAGGGGCCGGGAGGAGCCTGTTTTACATGTCTCTGCAGTGCAGCGCCATCTGGCGGAGGATATCCTAAGTGTAAGTAATCTATCTGGAGCAGGACGTACTGTATACTTATAATACCAATTCTACAGGTGAGTATTTCACAGAATTGTATTTTCTGATGTCCCCCCGGGTTCGGCATTCCCTTCGGTGGTGGCTGGAACCAAGCAATATCCTTTTGAGGGGCATAAGTGTCCTTGATCCTGGCTTGGGCAGAGAGCAATGTCCCATGCATCTCGGCGGTGTACCTTCCGGGAGTGGAGAACACGGAGGCGGACTCCCTGAGCAGGTGCTCATCTCGCCGGGGGGAATGGTCTCTCAGCCCCAAGGTGTTTCGGTCACTTTGCCACCGGTGGGGGACTCCGGAGGTGGACCTCTTTGCCTCTCGTCACAATCACAAGCTTCGGGCATTTGTGTCTCTCTCGCGGGATCCGCTGGCTCTGGCAGTGGATGCGATGTCTCTGAACTGGAGGGATCTGGGGTTTCTGTACCTGTTCCCTCCGTTTCCCATGGTGGGCAAGGTGGTGCACAAGCTGGCCCTAGAGGGTGCGTCAGCAATCTTGGTGGCTCCAAGATGCCCAAGACAGGTTTGGTTCGCAGACGTGGTACGGTTGGCAGCGGATCAGTTCGATCTGCCCCTTCTGCCGGATCTGCTCACTCAGGGTCAACTGCTCTACGCTGGCTTTGACGGCGTGGCTGCTGAAACCTCGATCTTGAAGGAGGAAGGTCTTTCTGATGCAGTAATTCAGACTCTGGTTAGGGCTAGAAAGAAGTCTTCCTCTGCCATCTACTATTGGATTTGGAGGTCTTATATTGATTGGTGTGAGATCCGGGCCTTGCCTTGCAGGGTGTTTTCTATCCATAGGGTTTTGGAATTTCTGCAACATGGTCTGGACCTGGGTTTGCAGCTTAGTACGTTGAAAGGGCAAGTTTCTGCCCTGGCGGTTTTCTTTCAAAGGTCTTTTGCTCTTCATCCTCTGGTTAAGACCTTTTTCCAGGGGGTTACGCATGTGCGGCCTCCTAGGAAGCCTTTGCTCCCAGTTTGGGATTTGAATTTGGTTCTTTCTGCTTTTCAGGGTCCTCCTTTTGAACCTTTGCAGGATATTGCTCTTTCTACGCTTACTCAGAAGGTTGCGTTTTTGGTTGCCATCACTTCCGTTCGGCGTGTATCGGAGTTGGCGGCTTTGTCCGTTAAGGCCCGTACTTTGAGAGGCATCAGGACAAGGTTGTTTTCCGCTTCAAGCCCGGTTTCCTTCCTAAGGTGGTTTCTGCCTTTCATCTTAATCAGGATATTGTTCTACCCTCCTTGTGTCCTAAGCCCAGCAATGACAAGGAGAGGGTCTTGCATTCTCGAGATGTGGTTCGCTGTGTGAAGTACTATTTGGTGGCTACTTCTTCTTTTCGTAAGACTGACGCCCTTCTTGTGGTGCCCTCTGGGCCTAGGAAAGGTTTGGCTCCCACCAAGTCTTCCATTAGTAAATGGATTCGCCAGGCCATTGTTGGGGCCTATTCTGCAAAGGGGAAGATTCCCCCTTTTCGTGTTACTGCTCATTCTACTCGTGCTGTTGGGGCGTCCTGGGCTTTCCAGCATCAGGCCTCTGTTGAGCAAGTTTGTAAGGCTGCTACTTGGTCTTCCGTTCACACTTTTTCCAAGTTTTACAAGGTTGATGTGCGGGCCTCAGCGGATGCTGTTTTTCGCCGCAAAGTTCTGCAAGCTGCAGTGGTTTAAGTTTGTGCATTATTGCCTTGTTTTGGATCCCCGCCCTTTATGGACACTGCTATTGGATGTCCCAAGTGTAATGACTATTCTGAAGCGGGGTGTGTGACATACTTATAGAATAATACCATTTTGTGATTACTCACCGGTAAAATGGGTATTATAAGTATGTCACACACCCCGATTTACCCCGCCCTTTGGTATTCTGGATCCTTTCTATGGTGAACCTTTTTTACTGTTACTGGTTGTTTTGGCTCTTCCTGGTCTCTTTACTGCTGTCTTAAAACTGGGGAATGAGTGGGAGGTCCCAGGTATGTATGGATCGGAAGGGGGTCCCTTTTTTTTTCATGACATCTCTGCAAGATCGCCCTCTACAGGTCGGTATAACCCAAGTGTAATGACTATTCTGAAGCGGGGTGTGTGACATACTTGTAATACCCATTTTACAGGTGAGTAATCACAAAATGATATTTTTGGCTCTGACCCCTGGGCCCCAGATGATACTGATAGGCTGTTGGCTCAGATTTTTGAGGTACTGTCTATCTCTCCCCCGGATCAGCACTACCAATTTGTGGCATTGCCCTTCGGTCTCACCTCGGCTCCCACAGTGTTCACCAAGGTGCTGGCGGGGGTGATGGCTCTGCTCAGGGCATTCGCGTGCGGCCATATTTGGACGACATTCTCATCACTTCTCAGTCCCTCCATCAAGCAGAGCTGGATACTCAGCGGGTAGTGTCCACCCTGGAGTCATTTGGCTGGGTAATCAACCATCCCAAGTCTTCCCTGTCTCCCTCCTTGGTGACTCCCTTCCTGGGAATGAATCTGGATACAGTTCAGGCAAGGATTTTTCTTCCTCAGCAGAAGGTGGGCAGTCTACTGGTGCAGGTTCAGTCCCTGCTCTCTTGCCCTCATCCCTTCATCAGGCAGGGAATGCAGCTGGTGGGCCTGATGGTGTCGTGCTTCGAGGCGGTTCCTTATGCTCTGTTTCACATGAGGCCTCTGCAACTCCACCTCTTGTCAGTATGGGACAAGGATCCAGCGTCCCTGGACCAGGACCTTTTTCTGTCCCCCCTAGCCAGGCGGTCCCTCTCGTGGTGGCTGGACTCCAGGAACCTCTTGGCAGGCAGATCCTTTCTGGCCCCCTGCTGGGAGACAGTCACCACGGATGCCAGTCTGACGGGTTGGGGGGGCTTCTGGAAGTCCCTGCAGTTCCAAGGGTGGTGGGGCCCTCAGGAGGCCCACACACCCATCAATATTCTGGAACTAAGGGCAATCCAGTTGGTGCTGGTTCACTTGACCCAACACCTTTGGGGCCGGCCTGTTCAGGTACGCTTGGACAACCAGACAGTGGTTGCCTACATCAATCATCAGGGGGGGACCCGGAGCAAGGGGGCCCTCAAGGAAGCGTCTCTAATCCTGTCCTGGGCAGAGGACAATGTTCCCTGCATGTCAGCTGTGTACATTCCAGGGGTGGAGAATCTGCAAACAGACTCTCTGAGCAGGGGTACCTCTCATCTGGGAGAATGGTCCCTCTGCGAGAGGGTGTTTCACACTCTGCCACCGCTGGGTGGATCTGTTTGCGTCCCGTCACAACCACGAGCTCCCGGCCTTTGTCTCCCTGTCCCAGGACCCTCTGGCCTTGGCAACAGATGCTCTAGCAATGTCATGGCAGGACTTTCAGCTCCTATATGTCTTTCCCCCATACCCCCTGTTGGGCAGGGTTCTGCGCAAGATAGCTCAGGAGGGGGTGCCAGCTATCCTGGTGGCTCCCAGGTGGCCAAGAAGAGTGTGGTTCGCTGACGTGGTGCAGCTGGCAGTAGATCAGTACGCTCTGCCCAGGGTGCCAGACCTGCTCACTCAAGGTCACTTACGCCATCCCAATTTACAAACTCTGGCTTTGACGGCCTGGCTGCTGAAACCTCCATCTTGATGGAGAAGGGGCTGTCTGCCTCTGTTGTTGACACCATAATAAAGGCTAGAAAGAAGTCTTCTTCTATTTACTATAGGGTTTGGCGTGCTTACATTGACTGGTGTGAGGCTAGGTCTCTTCCCTTTCGTGTATTCTCTATTCCCAGGATCCTGGAGTTCCTGCAGCATGGATTGGAGCTGGGGCTCCAACTCAGTACTCTGAAGGGTCATGTCTCTGCCCTGGCTGTTTTCTTCCAGAGGTCCTTTGCCCAGCATTCTCTGATCAGGACTTTTTCCAGGGGGTTACTCATGTGCGTCCCCCTCGAAGGCCTATGTTGCCTGTTTGGGATTTAAACTTGGTCTTGTCTGCCTTGCAGGGTGCTCCCTTTGAAACTGTGCAGGATGTTGCCCTGGCCATTCTTACTCTCAAGGTTGTCTTTTTGGTGGCTATCACTTCTGTTAGGCGTGTTTCTGAGGTGGCGGCGCTTTCCATCCAGCCCCCCTACTTTGAGAGACACCAAGGTGGTGGTGGTGTTTCGCTTCAAGCCAGATTTTCTGCCTAAGGTCGTGTCTGCCTTTCATTTGAATAAGGATATTGTTCTTCCTTCCTTGTGCCCTAATCCTAGTAACGCTAAGGAGAGGGTCTTGCATTCCTTGGATGTGGTTAGATGCCTGAAGTACTATCTGGTGTCTACTGCACCTTTCAGAAAAACTGATGCTCTTTTTGTGGTCCCTTCTGGTCCTAGGAAGGGTTTGGCTCCTGCTAAATCTACTATCAGCAAAGGGATCCGTCAGGCTGTGATTCAGGCCTACACTGCTAAGGGGAAGAATCCTCCCTTCCGCCTTACTGCTCATTCCACTCATGCTATTGGTGCTTCTTGGGCTTTTCAGCACCAGGCTTCTGTTGAACAAGTTTGCAAGGCCGCTACTTGGTCTTCTGTTCATACCTTTTCCAAGTTTTACAAGGTTGATGTTAGGGCCTCAGCTGATGCTCTGTGGTCAGTGGTCTGACCTGTCTGTTGTTACCTTTGGGGATCCCACCCTACTTTATGGACACTGCTATTGGATGTCCCAAGTGTAATGATTCTTATCAGGAGCCGGACGTACTGTATACTAAGAATAATACAATTCTGTGATTACTCACCTGTATAATTGGTATTATGAGTATACAGTACGTCCTGCTCCACCCCACCCTTGGTTTACATTATCTTTGGATCCCCTGTAGGGTGATTGTTGTCATTGTTTTATAGTTACTAGTTGGTTCTGTTATCTTTCTCACGGCTTCTCGTTAACTGCTTTACAATGCTGGGGATTTGTGGGAGGTCCTGGGTATTTACGGGTATATTTGGGTGTTACTCCGCCATCTGGCGGAGTAATACCCAAGTGTAATGATTCTTATCTGGAGCAGGACGTACTGTATACTAATAATAACAATTCTACAGGTGAGTAATCACAGAATTGCATTTTTTTGGTCCACTTGAAATGGGTATTTCTAAATATACTGTGAGGAAGTGCTACATAGAAATACTGTAATATGCCCTGCTATGCTCTGCCAGGTAGAGGCCATTTTCGGTGACATTGTCCGGCTCATTCCATGGTATTATCAAATGTCATTGTCACATCAGCAGTTATGACTTGCAAGGCCATTGTGACAGTTGGTAAAAGTGCCAATAATGCCGTTTAGGTAACCTTTATGACAACCTTCATGTTTGTGCGTTTTCAGTAGGCTATATAGGCGTATAGCCTATGACCATCATGCCTTATATGTATTCTTTGCTGTGAACATTTTACCCAGATTAAGTTATTGCTGCACGTTGAACCTTGTGCGTTCCTCAAAGAATCTTTTTCAGTCTGTTTAAAGTGGACCAAAACACAGGATTTTCACTAACCCTAGCAGATATTGTTTTCTGGTGGGGGGGCAGTATGTGTGTTGGTCCTCTATAACCTAGTCTTGGCAAGGGTGTATAATAGGACCTCAAAGTCCTATTTTGCTTCATCTGAGCATTACTTGCCCAGGTTGTTGAGTTTCCACCAGGCAGACGGTTCTTCTAAATATAGTATCCTGTGCAGCAGCCCCTTTTAGGAAGCTGGTTTTACCTTGTGGCCTGAATCGGTTTCTCTCAGGACAGCCACTGTTTTTGTGATGTCTAAAGATCAGTGCAAGGATTTTATGGCATCCAAGCCCATAGTTAACTGGAAAAGGCAAACCGGTGCTCCATGATGTCGATAGACTCGTCCTGGGTCAGCAAGCTTTGGTAGAGTAGGTCTGTAATGCAGCTGTCTGATCCTCTATAACAAAGATTCTCAAGTAATGATACACGGACTTGGTGGGTGGTACATGAAACTGCCATCAGCAGCAGGTGCAGAGCTGTCATTGGGGGGATGTTCAGTGCAGATACCAAGTGAAGCTGCTGGCAGCTCTATGCAGGGTGCCGTTTGCTGCCAGACCAGCTGCACTGTCCTCCAATTGGAGGGGGAAGTGAAAGTTCAGCAGCAAACTGCCTGTCAGCACCGCTTACAGGTTCCACACCCGGTCTCATGAAGAAATGCAGCTAATCCCAGGACATCAAAACAGTGTTTGGGTGCTAACGTGCTTGTGGATTTATCGCCATAGATGCTGGCCCTGGAGTCTTTTATACTCTATTCATTTAACATATCTCTTTAATTTGTTCAGTTACTTTATATTAAAGCCTAGTTTTTAAGAGTTTCCTCTCATGTGTTTGGTCTACTTTAGGACATCCCTAGCATACGCTTCCTTTCCCAAATGATAGATATAAGGGAAGGATTTTCTCTCAAAAGGTTCACCCTATATTGCTATGACTTCATGCCCCTGTATTAAGTTAGTCTGTTGTCTGTGTGTCCTGGGTGTTTTATTGACTAGCTGAAGGGAGGTATATCCTGAGTAGAGTAGTCACATTCTAGTGTCTGACCTACAAAAAGGTAGGCTTATACCCCAGAATAAACCTGTGTACTTTTATCTGTATTCCTGAGACAAGAAAACGCAATGTTAACAGTTAAAGTGTAATAGAAAATAAGTCACTTCACATTTTAACCTAATAGTAATTTATTAACATACTGTTTGCATCACATTCATGTAAGAAAATAACAAGTTTCCTCAAAGACCAACTTTTTTTCAAGGCAGAAGCATCTTCATGACTATTTCCTAGAATATTTAAACATCATTGGTGTGTGTTCATAGGTTTTTGTGAAGTTTTGTTCCATAGAGCATTATTCGGATATAGGATTATTAACTTACTTTGTTTTCTGCTGCAGTGGGAAGTGGGTAATCTCTATTAGTTTCCTTTTCTGTTCTGCCTGTCTGACTGGCTTCCCCTCTTTGTGAAATAGGTTTACTAAGCTTTAACATGATACCCTGGTCCCAGAAATGCCTGGTGATGAAGAAGAAGCAGCTTACCCTTTCCATGCTCCTGTGGAGTTTGCCACAAGCCTGTCTGGAAATCCCAATTGGTTACCATGCTCAAGTGGGCCCCTTGGAGCTTTCATTCTTTAGCTTTTCCAGTGGATTAACAGGGGTGGAGTGGAGGATGCAGCTTCTCTCAGGGTTATGTAGATGTAGCACCACATTAAAGTAAACCTGTCATCTCAGGATAGCTACAGTGACAACTGTTTTTTTTTTTTAGAAATACAAAAGAGAAGGCTGTACTCTCCAACAAATTTGCATAAGGGGAAAAGCACGTCTAAAAATATTTTGGTGGAATAAGGTCTAGTGTGCAGGTTACAATGGGGCAAAAACCACAGATAAATATTCTAATGTCCCCCGCCAAGGGAGACCAAAAGCACCATAAATATGACAAATAATAATTTTATTAAAGATAAAAACACAATCACAAGGACATTTAAGACAAGAGGATGCCCCCCTCCCTATCCTAAACCCTCCCCCTGGATACCCCCAGAAACACAGTATTAGAGTAAATAACGAGCAGGACCTGAATAAAATGCACAGTGCTACAGAGAATTATTAAAAACGATCCTAAATAATAACAATTGAACCATGAATAAATATCAAATAATGAGCAAATAATAAATGAATTATATCACCCAAGATAAAGGAGCCTCGGGGGAGAGCTGGAGGAAGACCCGCGGTCCGACCCCACGCGTCCCATGGGGGGTCCCACTTTCAGAAAGACGGGCTTAAATGTCCTTGTGTTGTTGTTTTTACCTTTTAATAAAATTATTATTTGTTATTTTTATGGTGGCTACTTTTATGGGGCTTTTGGTCTCCCTTGGCGGGGGACATTATAATATTTCCCCAACATATTAGTGGTGTGTCAGACTGGGGGATGGTATAACACATTTACTAAAGGAAAAATACTTTGTTGGCGAACTAAGTGGACAAACAGAAAAAAGAGAACGAATAATCAGTTAGCCCAGGGGTGGGGGAAAAGGTCCAATTACCCCTGCACTGAGTAGTCTTTTTTTTTCTGTTTGTTGCCTACTTTGTTATAACACTGTGTTCATGGCTGATGGTGCATACTAATGTGCAGCATAAAGCCGCTGATTTCAACTTCGCACCCCCGGATCCCCTGTGGAGTGTGCACTCCGGGCCTACCTGAATAGCTGGGCATGGGGCACTTGCACAGCTACAAGAACGTTGAGGATGCGACCACCAGCGAGGACCACTTTGTGGGAGCTGCCGGGCTCGGGTAAGATTTCTGACGCCCCGGGGGATTCACACAGTGGGGCATCCGATATAGGATGCCACGGGGGCAGGCTAACGGCCGGCCCTGGAATCTTTTAGATTGGTGATTTAGCTCGTCAGTATTGACATTCTTTTTGCATTGGGTAATGCAACTTGGCTGGGGGTGGCCTTATTTTGGGGTAGCCTTTTTTGCTAGTCAGTGTAGTCCTATATCTTTTCTTTGCAGACTTCTGTATCTTCTCCTTGTAGCAAATGTTCTTAATCATCTGTGGTTCGCATGTGATTTTAATGAAAACACACTTTTATTCTATTAATGTAACTGTGGTCACTGCGGGCAGGAAGCTCATTTAACATAAAATCCTTGTTCTGTTAGACCATTTTTATTTTTTCCATTTTTTTTAATTATTAAAGCATAACAAACTTTGGTCTTCATTTTACTTTTTTTTAGTGTTGGAACGCAAGATTTCTATGCGACAGAGCCGAGAGGAACTTATAAGAAGAGGTGTTCTTAAGGAAATACCAGACCATGGTAAGTTGTAAGCTGTGTAGTATTCATATATCAAAAATAAGGGCTGCCAGCACAGACCGCAGGGCCTCCAAAGTCAGCCGCTCAACAGATATACAAATCTATTAATATTTCAAAAACTTTTATTAGTAATAGCCAAAACACATACTTTAAAATCAATTAAAAACATATATGCATGGGCTAGAATGCATGACGGATTAGTATGAATATTCATAAATACATAATAGAATTATCAAATAAATAATGTGCAAAATCTGCAAAAAATGCCCTGGAGTCTCGCCCTTAATCTGTGCTAGTGATATGTGTAACAAAAGATGGGAATGTATAGAGTGAGTAGGAAGTGATGAATACAGCAATTAAGAGCTGGGTGAGGAAGAGCTAATATCACTATACCAATTATAAGTGTATAGAGTGAAAGTGCTAAGTGCAGAAAAGTGCAAAAAAGCAAGGAAGAGGTGAGAGGCTCCAGGGCATAAATGACAGAAATACTATCACAATAATCATTAATTCAACATGATTTTAAGATAATATCAAAAGGCAATTTACATTACCGCATAACAAAGTCCTAATCCACCACAAAGCCCAGCATGCCAGCACCACTGACGCGTCGCACTTTCACTCTATACACTTATAATTGGTATAGTGATATTAGCTTTTCCTCACTCAGCTCTTAATTGTTGTATTCATCACTTCCTACTCACTCTATACATTCCCATCTTTTGTTACACATATCACTAGCACAGATTAAGGGCGAGACTCCAGGGCATTTTTTGCAGTTTTTGCACATCATTTATTTGATAATTCTATTATGTATTTATGAATAAATGTGTTTTAGCTATTACTAATAAAAGTTTTTGAAATATTAATAGATTTGTATATCTGTTGAGCGGCTGACTTTGGAGGCCCTGCGGTCTGTGCTGGCAGCCCTTATTTTTGATATATTGGTAATTGCCCAGTTTCTGGGCAGTTGGGTCCTCTTTCAGCCAGCATCCAGTTTACATTCACATTATTGTAGGATATTTAAAGTGGACTGTCACCCAGGGGTGATCGGCCCGGGAATCTATAAGATATGAGGGACCCCCCCCCCCCCCCAAAACCCCCGAAAAACTTACCTCACCTTACCGTTTCTGAATGGCCGGCGCGGGAGGCGGCGGTGGACGCGCTGTCTTGTCCGCCGCTGTCACCCGCTTGTCCGTGGCTACGTGGGAGCGTGGTGAGGTGAGTTTTGGGGGCTTTCTGGGGGGTCCAAAACCCAGTATAGTCAAAATCCTGGGTGTTGGTCCACTTTAATGCTGTGCAGGTAAACAACTTTCTGTTTGTGTAGTATTCTCATACATGGCTTGTTTACAGTGCATCTTGCTTATTATTATTTTTCCTGGTATCCTGCTCGGGTTGCTTTTCTTCACATTTGGGTTATCCACCACAAGGTGGCACAGCTGACTGCAAGACAAGACTTGTGGCTCCTCCCGGCCCATATAAGGACAGCAAATTTCCCACAATTACCAGAGTTTCCTTGCAGTCTGGCTGCGAAGATGGAGGATATCCCTCTCTGGATATCACAGGCGAGCGGGGCATCCCAAACCCGTCGGCCACTGCAGACCTATTTCCTCCTGTTCCTGGGCCCATCCTGCCTCCCAGCCCTGGCTGCGGATCAGGTAACGGTAGGTGTTCACAGAGCTATGCTCTGGGCCGCAGACCCTGTACCCGAAGGGTAGCCGGCTATAGGCTATGGTGAGCCTATATTGCGGGGGGGGGGGGGGGGGGGAGGAACCACTTAGGGACCCCTTATGCCTGTCGTTTTTTGTGTATTCCCACATGCTTTATTCATTGTGTGTTTATGCTTGTGCCTTTACTTTTTCCTGACGCTGGCTGTGATCGGATACTTACTTCCCTCGCTCCTGCTCTTCTCCTCTCTGGCGCTCCTTCGTCGGTTGGCGCCCTCTCACTGGAGGGCAGCAGTCCCCCGGCACGCTCTCCACCTCCTGCGGGCGCCGACCGCGCTCTGCGGCAGGGGAAGGGGGTCCCTTCCTGCCTATCTCCGGGCGCCATTTTCCCCTATCCACAGGCGCCCGGAGTTCGCGCGCTGCGGGGGGAGGGGCCGCCCCTCGAGGTGCTGCGATCCCGGCGCCATCTTCTTTCGGTGTGGGAGCCCTGTTGTGTGCATCACCTTCGGTTCTTCTGGCTGGCCGCATCCTGCTCTTCTCCTCGGCTGATGCTGCCGCCAAGAAATCTCTCACTGGGATTCCCTTCTTGGGACTTCGTCTTTTTGGGGAGCGTCTTGATCTCTTGGCGAAGGATGGCCGGCTCCCTCAGCGCCGGAAGCAGGCATGGCCCTTTCGGGGCTCTTCTTCCTTTCGTCCCTTCCGAGGGGGACGAGGTTCTTCCTTCCCTGGTTGCCGCAGGGACTCCTGGGGACAAGGTAGATCCCGCGGTCGTCCCAGTCTCTCCTGGGGGTCCAAGCCCAAGCCCCCTCAGGCCATCGGGGTGGGGGGACGGCTTCTGCTTTTTGCTCACGTCTGGAGACAGCATGTCTCGGATCGGTGGATTCAGGAGGTGGTGTCCTCCGGTTACAAAATAGAGCTGGCAGCCCCCAAGATTTCTTCGGTCTCGGATTTCCCAGAACTCCTTAACGGTGCAGGGCCTGAGGTTGGCTGTCCAACGACTTCTGTCGTCCGGAGTAATTTGTCCTGTGCCTCTTCAGGAACGGGGTCGAGGGTTCTATTCCAATCTTTTCAGGGTGCCCAAGAAGGACGGATCTCTGAGATCTATCCTGGACCTGAAGTGTCTCAACAGGTTTGTCAGGTTCAAACACTTCTGCATGGAGACCTTGCGGTCAGCGGTGAGTTCCCTTTGTCCCGGCGACTTCATGACCACGGTGGACATCAAGGATGCCTATCTGCACGTTACTATTTTCCAGGGACATCAAAAGTTCCTAAGGTTCGCCTTGGAGGATCAACACTACCAGTTTGTGGCACTGCCGTTCGGAATCTCTTCGGCCCCTCGGGTGTTCACCAAGGTGCTGGCGGGTGTCATGGCCCTTCTGAGGAGCCAGGGCATTCTCATTCTTCCTTAGGATGACATGTTGATTGCTGCTCAATCTCTTCAGCAGGCCGAGAGCGACACTCAGAAGGTATTGTCCACTCGAGGCTTTCGGTTGGGTGATCAATTATCCCAAGTCTTTGATCACTCCGTCATTGGTGAGGTCCTTCCTGGGCATGACGTTGGACACTTTTCAGGTCAAGGTGTTCCTCCCTCAGCAGAAGGTGGAGGGTCTTCAGACGCAGGCGCGGGCTTTGTTGTCGTGCCCACACCCATCCATCCATCTGGGGATGCGGTTGGTGGGCCTCATGGTGTCTTGCTTCGAGGCTGTTCCCTTCGCCCAGTTCCACATGAGACCTCTTCAGTTGAATCTCTTGACCGTTTGGGATCAGACACAGGAGTCCCTGGAGCAGGAGTTTGCTCTGTCCCCTCTGGCCAGACAGTCCCTCTAGTGGTGGTTGGACTCGAGGAATCTTCTAGTGGGCAGGTCCTTTCTGTCTCCGCTCTGGGAAATTGTCACCACTGACGCCAGTCTGACCGGTTGGGGAGGGTTTTGGCAGTTGCTGAAGTTCCAGGGCCAGTGGAGCCCCCAGGAGGCCCATGTGTCTATCAATCTCCTGGAGCTGAGAGCGATCCGGTTGGTTCTTTTTCAGTTGACTCCCCATCTTCAGGGTCGTGCAGTCCAGGTCTGCTCGGACAATCAGACGGCGGTCGCCTACATCAATCATCAGGGCGGAACTCGGAGCAAGCGAGCTTTCAAGGAAGTGTCCCTGATCCTGTCTTGGGAGGAGGAGAATGTTCCCTGCATCTCGGTGGTTTACATACCAGGGGTGGAGAACCAGGAGGCGGACTCCCTGAGCAGGGGGACGTCTCGTCTGGGGGAATGGTCTCTCAGCAACAAGATCTTTCACGCCCTGTGTTGCTGCTGGGGTCAGCCGGACGTGGACCTCTTTGCGTCCCGTCACAATCACAAGCTTCCAAAGTTCGTCTCTCTGTCATGTGATCCTCTGGCCTTCGCCAGCAATTCCTTGGACGGAGTTCCGACTCCTCTATGCCTTTCCTCCCTTTCCTCTCCTGGATCGCGTGCTGCGCAAGATAGCCCAGGAGGGGGTACCGACCATCCAGGTGGCCCCCCACTGGCCGAGAAGATGCTGGTTCATGGACATAGTCCAGACGTCAGTGGATCAGTGCGTCATGCCCGGCGATCCAGGGCTCCTCACTCAGGGACTACTACGCCACCCCAATTTACAAACGCTGGCTTTGACGGCTTGGCTGCTGAAACCTCCATCTTGATGGAGAAGGGGTTACTGGCCTTGGTCGTGAGTACCATGATTCAGGCTCGGAAGAAATCCTCTTCCATGATTTATTACAGGGTCTGGCACGCTTACATTGCCTGGTGTGAGTCTAAGTTGATTCCTTGTCGCACCTTTTCCCTTTCCAGGATTTTGGAGTTCCTACAACATGGCCTGGAGTCGGGCCTACAACTGAGTACCCTCAAGGGACAGGTTTCGGCCTTGGCAATTTTTTTTCCAAAGATCTTTCGCCAATCATAGACTTATCAAGACTTTTTTCCAAGGAGTTACCCATGTACATCCTTTGCTACCGGTGTGGGATTTGAACTTGGTGCTTTCTGCTCTCCAGGGTCCTCCCTTTGAGCCCTTGTGTGATTCTGCTTTACCCATTTTGACTCTGAAAGGGGTCTTTTTGGTTGCTATCACTTCGGTGCATCGTGTCTCTGAGATGGCAGGGCTTTCGATGAAGCCTCCTTACTTTGAGCGTCATCAGGATAAGGTGGTTTTCCGTCTTAAACCGGATCTCTTGCCCAAAGTTGTCTCTGTCTTTCATCTCAATGAGGACATTTCTTGCCTTCCTTGTGTCCTGCGCCTTCTAATTCTAAGGAACGGACCCTCCATTCCCTGGATGTGGTCAGGGCGCTTAAGTACTATTTGTTTGCTACGGAGTCCTTTTGGAAGTCGGATTCTCTGTTTGTCCTTCCTGACGGACCTAGGAAGGGCTTGCCTCCAGCCAAATCCACTATCAGCAAGTGGATCAGACAGGCAGGGGTGCAAGCATATTCTGCCAAGGGGAAGGAACCCCCTTTCCATGTTACAGCTCACTCCACTAGGGCTATTGGTGCTTCTTGGGCTTTTCAGAACCAGGCTTCAGTTGAACAGGTTTGTAAGGCTGCTACGCAGTCTTCAGTTAATTCTTTTTCTAAGTTTTACAAGGTTGACGTTAGGGCCTCAGCTGATGCTGTTTTTGGTCGCAAAGTGCTTCAGACGGTAGTGTCATGAACTACGCGCTGTTGCTCACAGGGGATCCCACCCTTTTTCTTGGACACTGCTGTTGGATGTCCCAATTGTGAAGAATGAAGCGACCCGAGCAGGATACCAGGAAAAATACAATTCTGTGATTGCTCACCTGTAGAATTGTTATTATTGATATCCTGCTCGGGTCGCTTCATCCCACCCTTGTTCTGTTATCCTCTTTTGCCTTGTTATGGTGATTACCTTTGAGAGAGTTTATTGTGGGGCCGTGTGAAGTAACATGGTCTCTGGCCTCCCGACTTTTCTCTGTATTACTGCTTTTTTAACACTGGGAATTGTCGGAAATTTGCTGTCCTTATATGGGCCGTGAGGAGCCACAAGTCTTGTCTTGCAGTCAGCTGCGCCACCTTGTGGCAGATAACCCAATTGTGAAGAATGAAGCGACCCGAGCAGGATACCAATAAAAACAATTCTACAGGTGAGTAATCACAGAATTGTATTTTTGGAAACCCTGCCATTAACTAAATACGTGTTTAAAATCAAGAGATCAAATAATACTTCCACTTTTAAACGTCAAGAGCCATTATAAGCTCCCCCCTACCTACCATGAGCGCAGCCACATGTTTCCTGGGATATGGATGCTCACAGCCCTGACATGCACTTCCTTTTCTTTCCAATGTTTTAATATTTCTTTGACATGTCAAATTATCAGGTGACCTGTGGGTATCCCACCTGCATGGGTGGTTTGCTGTTACTTTGTTAGTGTAACATGTAGTTTTTCTAAATGCAGAATTACCAATAAATATGGGAACATCAAATGGTCATACAGTGCCAATCAGCGAAGAGCCGCCTAAAGAACAAAAGCCTGTTACAGGCAATGGAGCGATTGCCTCAAAATCATCCATCTCAGAAGACAAAGGGGAAGAAAAGAAAGGTAAGACTAGATTTGTGATAGCCAACATTGCACAAAAGGGAATTTCTATGTCGATGTAATGGTTTACATTTCTGATATCATTGAATATGAAGAAGATTGGACTGTGCTACTTGTCTCCATTACAGCTAAAAAGGAAGTTTTTCCCTCTGGTCTTGTTAAATTGTCTGTTGTTTTTTTCCTGGTTACCCAACCCTATTATTGGGTGCTGGTCCAGGTGTGGGAGTCATCCTGAACCTTGATGTGCTCCCACTCCACACCACACAAGCTTACACCCCTGCGGGGTGCTGCCCCAGTGAAATCTGGCCCTACCTACCTATTTGCCTTACAGCCGTTAGTGGTCCATGTTGCTCTTCCTAGTTTCCTGCCACCGAAGGGAAACCATTACTACGTTACCGTTGGTGGACAATTGCCCGACCGGATTTTGTGAAGGAAAAAGTAGAAAGATAAGAAAGCTGGGCTTGCAGAGGGACACAAAGACCCTCTACTCAAAGGAAGAGGTGCTTTACTAGAACGAAAACTATTTGCATATCGCATAGCACAAGAAAAAATAGAATTAGAAAATCACTCCTTGCAGTGGGCAGAGCTATGCAAACCATCTTTATGTTTCTGAATCATCCATGTTACTCAAACACTGAGTGCAATGCCAAGGATTAGCTTTAAACACAGCGAAACACATCCACTAATTGACACGTGTTTCAAGCTTTAGGCACACCATAGCATTAGTAAAATGTAATAGATATATATATATATATATATATATATATATATTATATGCTGGACTGTGGGGCAAGAAAGACTACAGTAGCTTACATTACAGTCCTGGAGTGTCAGCATCTCCTGTCTATATTTGTAAGTTTATGTTGGGCTTTAGTAGGTTTGTTGTGCCACCAGAGGGAGGAGGGTGTCTGCAGGGTGCCTGCTTTTTATCCTGCTTGTCCGTTTGACCACTGTTACAGGTTTCTTTCCAGGCACAGGAGATTAAGCCCTTGTCAGTTTTATGAGAAAGTCCAAAATGTCATCTAACCCAGTTAAAAACATACCAGTTTTTTGGGCCAGATGGAAAAATTCTGAACGTATGCATACAGAGGATTACCAGCAGCCTTGTTGAGCACCAATGTAACACTTAAGTGGAACAGAACCTGGGATTTTCACTATCCTGGGTTTTGATCCTTGCCATGGGGCAACCTGATTTGGGAATTGGGGGACACAGCTGCTCTCGCTTCTCATTGGCATGTTCTGCAATTATGCATGCATATCATTAATATGCATGGCATACGGCGCTGATTGGAAAAGAGCCCGCATGTATCCCAAAGGACCAGTAAAGGTGAGTTATTATGGGCAAACTGTGGGTTTTCATACAACAGGGCATCCCAAATCAGGATACCCCCAGGGCAAGGAACAAAACCTGGAATAGTCCAAATCTCTGCTATTCCTAGTATGTCACACACCCCACTTCCAAATATTCATGACACTTGGGAACCCGGCCTGTAGAGGGCGATCTTGCAGAGATGGCATGGAAAAAGGAGCCCCTCCTGGTCCATAAGTACTGGGTTCCTCCCACTATTCCTCAGTCTTTTCGTCTCTGCAGTCGGCGAAGCATTCAGAAGATGACTCTCCTTCAAGCTGCAGGTAGCCGGGTTTGCTCCCGGACCCTTTTTTTTCTCTATTTCTGTCTGATACTCTTTAAACCTGTTTGGTTATATTGTATGCCTCCCAGCCCTGGCTGTATGGTTCAGGCAAAGGTAGATACATACACCTTCTGGTGTATATAGGAGTTTTACTCCTCCGTGAGACCCAAATGTGGGTAGGCAGTTTCCGGGTTGGTGTTCTCGGCATGGGATGCCCCTGTCCCTTTATAATCCCCTTGTGCCTTATGGGTGCATTTCTATCCTCTCCCCTTTAGTTCTCCTTTACCCTGCTGGGGTAAAAAGAAGGGGGGGGGGCGTTATCTGGGCTTATTTTTCACCATGCACACAAATAATAAAAAAAAAAGATATATAAAATAAATCTTTATTATATTATTATGTATGTTTACTATACTATTTAATAGGATATGTTTTATTTTCCTATTACTGTCTAGGCAGCATTCTTTTGCTTACCTTTTAAAGCTCTTTGTTTTCTGGCTATGTTCAGATTTGAATTTCCCTCCATTCTTGGTCATGTGATTCTGGGGGTGGGCGGGGCTTAGGCACACAGCAATCATTTCATTCTCAAGAGCACCTGGTTGCTCTCTTTGTCTGCCTGGCTCCTGCTGCTTCCCTCATTGTGCAGCACATATACTAAAATTGGAACAATACTGAGAAGATTAGCATGGCCCCTGTGCAAGGATGACACGCAAATTCGTGAAGCGTTCCATATTTAAAGGTGCTGTGAGTACCCCTCAGCTTGCTGAAGGGAGTTTCTGCCATTTTTTTCATGCTTTGTCATTTATTGTATTGTGTGCATTGGTAACTGTTTGTTTTCTTTGTAGGTGGAAACTCTTTATTTTAAAGGGGTTTCTCCTGGTCTTTAGCCCTTAAAGCCTTATTTGGGGGTCCATTTGTGTTAATATCCTCCCACTTGAGACTATTTAAAGGGGCATCCCGGGTAGCAATTGCGTAAATCCCATATATACTTGACGACTATAGTCAATTATAGTATAATACTAAACACCATATGGAGGCATCTCAGGACAACGGGAATGCAGTTCCCTCTGCACAGACTCGGCAATGTTTTGGATGTGGGGCATCCCTTGTTGGGGATAACGCAATTCTTTGTGTCCCTTGTGCTCAATTAACTATTATGCAGCAAACTGGGGCCCAGGCTTCGGCATCTGCGACTTCTGCCTTATCTCCTACTCCGCCATGTCTTGTCCGTACCCCCAGTGATATTGTCATGGGTGGTGAGTCGCATCCTGATTTATGTGCCAGATTGGCTCATCTTGAAAAATTAGCTCTGTGGCCAAGAAGGCCTCAGCTAAAAGGAAACATTTGACTCAGGCCGTTCCGGTAAGTGAGGTGGATAATTGTGAAATGCTTTATTGGTCTGATCCTTCTCAGTTAGAAGAAGGAGAATTATATGAGGATTCAGATGTTTCTGATGAACAGCAATTTGTTGGTAATGTGATTGAGCAGGGTGAAACTAGTGTTGTGGATACCCCTAAGGCTCTTGCTCAGTTATTTGAGTTCGTTGTGTTAAGTATTATTTAGTTACTACTTCGGCCTTCCGCAAGACGGATGCCTTTTTTGTTGTGCCTTCTGGGCCCAAGAAGGGTTTTGCTCCTGCCAAATCTTCCCTTAGTAAGTGTATACGTCAGGCCATCATTGGGGCCTATTTGGCTAAGGGGAGGGTTCCCCCTTTTCGTGTCACCGCTCATTCTACTCGTGCTATTGGAGCTTCCTGGGCTTTTCAGCACCAGGCTTCTGTTGAACAGGTTTGCAAGGCTGCGACTTGGTCTTCTGTGCATACTTTTTCTAAGTTTTACAAGGTTGATGTGCGGGCCTCAGCGGATGCTGCTTTTGGCCGCAAAATTCTGCAAGCTGCAGTAATTTTAAGTTATGCATTATTCCTTGGGGAACCTCACCCATTATAGACACTGCTATTGGATGTCCCAAGTGTCATGAATATTTGGAAGTGGGGTGTGTGACATACTAGGAATAATACCATTTTGTGAGCACTCACCTGTAAAATGGTTATTACGAGTATGTCACAAACCCCACTTCCCCGCCCTTTTTTGTTCTAAGGGATCCTTTATATGGTGATTATTATTTTCAAACTATTTTTCAATTATCGAATATAATTTGCTCTTCCTGGTTCTTAACTGCTTTTTAAAAAGACTGAGGAATAGTGGGAGGAACCCAGTACTTATGGACCAGGAGGGGCTCCTTTTTCCATGTCATCTCTGCAAGATCGCCCTCTACAGGCCGGGTTCCCAAGTGTCATGAATATTTGGAAGTGGGGTGTGTGATATACTCGTAATAACCATTTTACAGGTGAGTACTCTCAAAATGGTATTTTTGTGGCTTAATTCATAATTGAACATTTAATTAACATTTAACTTGTCCGTTTATAATTTAAATGAAGGCCTGTCTAAAAAGGACTTAAGGATTATTACAGGCATAAAGACAAACAAAATCTATACTCTCCTTTTATGACCTCAGCCCTGCCTCTGTCGGACACATGCCCCCCGACCCTCAGTCACAGTAACACGGCCACACCTGCCCCATTTATGGCAATAGATGGGACAGGTCAGGCCTAAACACACCACCTCCATTGCGGTGAATTGAGTAGGTGTGGCTGGAATAGGAGCAACTGGCTGTGGGGGAGAAAAAGTGAGTATCGATTTTGGGGAGGGGGGTTTATGCCTGGACCCTCCTTCTGACATGGATTGTATCAGCATTAAATATACATAGCGGTTTATATTCTTTTCCTGCATTATGGTAGCAATACACTGAGCTAACAAGCATTAATTGTGTCCTAAAACTGCCACCCTTCTGGGGAGATGGAATGATCACGCCTCACATGGAATGGTCCTATTGGACTACATCTGGTACTCCTCTTCCCCACAAATCATAGAAATTTTCTTGATCTTTTTATTCCCACAGAGCAGTCAGTCATACACTTTTCAGTATCTAAATTACCTAACAAATTAGTTATAAATGCTGTGTTGAATTTATTACTTTATTTATGTGTCATTCATTATTAATTTAAAAAAAGTGCTTATCCAATAACATTACTTTTATTAGCAAGTAAATAACAAGAGAACCCAGTGCTATTACAAAACAAAATAATAAGCTTGCAGACTCTGCCCCCGACTCTTTTATGCTGAACACTTAAAGTGATGTTTTGTCTTAAGGCTATGCATGGAGATAGATGTACCCTGCACCGGCATTTTTGATTTATGCTGGTGAATTCACGCAACTGTTCTACATGATCAGCCTGGATGATCCATTTGCCACGGTGCTCTTTGAGGAGGTGGAACTATCATGGAGACCCGGTCACTGGGACAAGAACAATTGCTTCTCTTCAAATAGTGGCTAGCAAACATCCCAGCAATATGACCCAAAGATCACTGGTCCTGACCATTATTTATTTTCATCAAAAATGTAAACAATGGAGCTATAATAAGCTATATTAGCTTATTACCCTGAACTTAATTAGATTATTAAAGATGGAAGTTTTTCTTGAAATACACCTTCCACAAATTCAGAAGTAATGAGATAATAATTTAAATATAAAACATACTAAAAGTTGTGACAAAAATGCCACCTTACTCAAGGCCAGGTTTTCACTTTGTCCTCCACAATGCATGCCTTTCTTGGATTGATATATTTGTGTGTATATATCCACCCATAATGTGTGTGTGTATTTATACATAGTAATAATGCTATTTGTACATGCTTTTGGTGATCCTACATGCATGTTTAGGCATCTTCACTAGATCTATATAATGTTCATATACATTCCAGTAAGAGGTCTATTTATCCTTTAGCCATATGTCCGCTAATGTAATCCGGTCATATTAAGAAAAGTAATATGCTCTGCATTATGTCATTTTACGCTGTCATACTGTTTTCTATCCCTTACATGTCTTTTTATAACTTTACATAATTGTGTGGTGTTCTACAAAAGTGTCTTAAATGAGCCCTTTGAGCAGGCCTCTCTGTCAACTTTTCTTCTTTGTAGAGAGGGGTCGGGTCTGTCCTGAATTGCCATCTTCTGGTCCACCACCACTGAAACCTAAAAAATCTAAACTCCCTTCCAAACATGTAGCTGCTGCTGGGGGTCATAAAAAAGGTGAAGCGGCTACAAAACAGCCTGCAGCTAGCTCTAGTAAGCAGCCACCAGCCACCCTTCCCAAGCCAACAAACCGGGCAGCCTCCCGCAGCACTGGTAAGTGTGGCCAAAGTGGCTACATTGCATGTTTGTGCTGTGCTTCCCCAGGCATGTTTTACCATTGGCCATTTAAAAGTGTCATTGTTTTGTGGTGTTGAATGTGCCAAGCCTTGCCCTTCAGTGGATTTTGCCTTGTTCCCATTTTAAAAAGTAGTTTGTTCTGTGGCAACAAGATGTTTCTCCATCCACATAGCACGCCTTTCAGATGCTAGAATTTTTTTATCAAGAATTTAAGCTGCAAATATAAACCAGGCATGCATTTCACTTTTGGTTAAAAATGTGCTGGAGAGACCTCTATGTGCTACTAAATCAGGAGTCCAGTTTGTGTATAATTAATGTTGCTTTTCAATATTTTAGAGCCTGCTGAAAAGATATCAGGAGCGCCTGAGACTAAAACAAAAAAAGTCACGCCTTCTAAAACTTCAACTTCTTCTTCTGGACCAAGCCATAAGAAAGATGAACTCTCCAGCAAAAGACCTGCCAAAGGCATTTCCAAGCAGCTGTCTGCTCCAGCACTTAAGATTGCAAGCGGAACAGGGGCACAGGAGAATAGTAAGTGTACAACAATTGCAAAAATGTAGTGTCATCATTTATTGCTTTTAAACGATATCTTTTAGGTGACGTTTTTTACATGCATATGCTGCTTCATAGAGGAGCAGGTCATAAATTGATCTACAACCCCTGGCAAAAATTATGGAATCACCAGTCTCTGAGGATGTTCCTTCAGTTGTTGAATTTTGTTGAAAAAAAGCAGATCACAGACATGACAAAAAACTAACGGCATTTCAAATGGCAACTTTCTGGCTTTAAGAAATACTAAAAGAAATCAAGAAAATTGTGGTAGCCAGTAACGGTTACATTTTTAGAACGAGCACAGGGAATAAATGATGGAATCACTCAATTTTGAGGAAACAAATATGGAATCATCCTGCAAATTTTCATTACAAGCAATGCATCAGATTAAATCTGCTCGTTAGTGTCCAGGTAAAAAGGAGTGATCACACCTTGGAGAGCTGCTGCAACAAGAGGACTGACATGAATCATGGCTCCAACACCAGAGATGTCACATGATAAAAAGGAGAGGATTATCAAACTCCTTAAAGAGGGTAAAACATCACGCAGTGTTGCACAAGATGTTGGTTGTTCACAGTCAGCTGTGTCTAAAACCTGAACCAAGTACAAACAACATGAGAAGGTGGTTAAAGGCAAGCATACTGGTAGACCAAGGAAGACATCAGAGCGTCAAGACAGAAAACTTAAAGCAATATGCCTTGAAAACAGAAAATGTACAACAAAACAAATGAGGAACAAATGGGAGGAAACTGGAGTAAATGTCTGTGACCGAACTGTAAGAAACCGCCTAAAGGAAATGGGATTTACATACAGAAAAGCTAAAAGAAAGCCATCACTAACACCTAAACAGAAAAAACAAGGTTGCAATGGGCTAAGGAAAGGCAATCGTGGACTGTGGATGACTGGATGAAAGTCTTATTCAGTGATGAATCTCGAATCTGCATTGGGCAAGGTGATGATGCTGGAACTTTTGTTTGGTGCCGTTCCAAAGAGATTTATGCAGACTGTCTGAAGAAAACATGCAAATTTCCACAGTCATTGATGATATGTGGCTGCATGTCAGGTAAAAGCACTGGGGGGATGGCTGTCATTACATCTTCAATAAATGCACAGGTTTACATTGACATTTTGGACACTTTTCTTATCCCATCTATGGAAAGGATATTTGGGGATGATATCATTTTTCAAGATGATAATGCATCTTGCCATAGAGCAAAAACTGTAAAAACATTCCTCGAAGAAAGACACATAAGGTCAATGTCATGGCCTGCAAAGAGGCCAGATCTCAATCCAATTGAAAATCTGTGGTGGAAGTTAAAGAAAATGGTCCATGACAAGGCTGCAAAGCTGATTTGGCAATAGCAATCAGAGAAAGCTGGAGCCAGATTGGTGAAGAGTACTGTTTTTCAATCATTAAAGTGGACCAACACCCAGGGGGGATCGGCCCGGAAATCTATAAGATTCCCGGACCGATCAGATCCCTCCCCGCGGGGCATCCGAAATCGGGATGTCCCGCGGGGAGGAACCCCCCAGGAGGCCCACAAACCTTACCTCAGCCCCGTTCCATCGGCGCATGCGCGAGCCGTTTGTGAATGGCCGGTGCAGGCGCGCTCCCTGTTAGAGGGAAGCGCGAGACGCGGCCTCCAGCGCTCAGAGCCAGCTGAGCTGGTATGCGCGTCCAGGCGGCCTTGGACGCGCATACCACAGCGGCTCTGAGCGCTGTGATTGGCTGGCGCGGTCACGTGGGAGCGGGGAGAGGTGAGTTTTTTGGGGCTTTCTGGGGGGTTTCAGACAGCGGGGCACCCCCGATCGGGGTGCCCCACCGAAGTGGACCAAAACCCAGGATAGTTAAAATCCTGGGTGTTGGTCCACTTTAAGTCAATGCCTCAGAGACTGCAAGCAGTTATAAAGACCAGAGGTGGTGCAACAAAGTACTAGTGATGTGTTGGAGTGTTATTTTGTTTGTTTTTCATGATTCCATAATTTATTCCCTGTGCTTGTTCTAAAAATGTAACTGTTACTGGCTACCACAATTATTGATTTCTTGATTTCTTTTAGTATTTCTTAAAGCCAGAAAGTTGCCATTTGAAATGCCTTTAGTTTTTAGTCATGTCTGTGATCTGCCTTTTTTCAACAAAATTCAACAACTGAAGGAACATCCTCAGAGACTGGTGATTCCATAATTTTTGCCAGGGGTTGTATTAATTGATAATATCCTGTTTGAAAGTGACAGTCCAGTGCTGAGTGACATGTGTTAAATAAATAAAAAATAATCACCTGGTCCTGGCTTGACGCCTGCTCACGTGGCTGGTGCAGGAATGTGTTCTTGTGCGCTTCTGTCCGGCTGTCAGTTGCTGGTCTTGATGAGTGACAGTCTTATCGCCCAATCATGGCATCCACAATGTTCTGCTTTGATTGGATGAAGAATCCTTTGCTTAATCCTTGTGCTGCTCAGCAGAGCAAAAGCTGGTTACAGCAGCAGCCAACTCAGACTGAGACCCAGGAAAGTTTTTTTCTTTTTCTCTGCACTTCACTGGGCATTACTGGTGGGGGGGGGATAGGGCAGGTAAATTTTTTTTCAGGCACGGCTGGTCACTTTTTCACAAAATGGGTGCTGTTCCCTGCATAGCGGGCATCCTCATGCAATTGCCCCATGTGTATTTATTACCTGCAGATCAAGATTTTTTACCTTTTATCGCTAAATCAATATTTGTGATTGGTTGCCGTTAGTCAGTCTTGTCCGGCAGTCCGTTTCCTGTTATCTAAATGCCGGCAAAGTGCAGCTCACGTGACCACGGGCGTCCAATTGCTGTGCAAGTGCGGATAGGGTTAAGAAATCTAAGTTTGCAGGGGGTTGATGCGCTGTGGAACTTTTGGCTTTAAACTGGCACACTCCCCTTTTTTAGTCAGAGATGTAGGGCTCACTGGTTTACTCCCCTCTTCGTTTTTTTCAGCCAGGGAGTCACACCTTTTCATCCATTAGTGTATCAGAGTAATTGTGCTAAATAGAGGGTAAAAAAGCAGGAGATTGGGTTTTTCAATTTTGCAAGGGGTTCTTATTGCTTATAAAATACAGTACATACTGTTTTGCAGCCTTTGAACATTTGCTACTATTTAAAGCCACACTGTAGCCTCATTTTTTTTTAGCTACTCACTGCCCCAAGTCCTAGTAGTCTTGGGGCCACAGCTCAGCTGTTTCTGCACCAGCAGCAGCACTGATGATGCACTCCTAGGCAGGCTACAGTATACAGCCCTCCTACCAGTCACGAGGGAGCAGGCTCCTTTGTTGATTGGGTGCGGAAGAAAACCTCTGTGGATAAGTATAGGAAAAGAAAAAATGATCGAGGCTCTAACATTAACTCATATACAATGAAGTGACAACTATCTTTATAGATTTATTCAACATATGTACATGCAGTAAAAGGATTTAAAACCATATATACCCATTGAAAGCGATAGCCACACAGATCATGTTTTCCTACAGGTTGCTGGTACATAAAAATATATACTAAGACAGAGTGTATCCTATATCCCTTTCAGTGCCAAGCACGTAGATTCTACGTGCTCACTTCTACTCCACTTAAGTGCCAAGCACGTAGAATCTACGTGCCTGAATTCTCCCCTGCTAGTTAAAAAAAATAAAAATAAAAAATACTCACCTGACCCCTCGTTGGATCCGGCCGGGTCTCCTCTTTAATTTGGTGCCATCTGAGCCCCCGGAATAGCCCCCCCCCCCCCCCCCCCGCTTCAGCAGCAGCAGCTGCTAACTGTAAAAAAAAAAAAAAAAAAAAATGACATTTACTTACCTGAGGCCGCACTGTCTCCCGATGGGTCTCCTCTTCACTGGGGGGGCCTCCGATCGCCTCCCCAGCCTCTTCCGTGGGGCGGGCCGGGGGACATCGTTGTGATGTCACCAGCAGCCGCCTCTTATTGTCGGCACCCGAGACAGAGAATCAGTCTGCTCGGGTGGTTGGAGGAGAGAGGCGGGGAAGAGGAGAGGGCTGAGAGTGGGCTTTTCTTGTTTGCATATTTATATTTTAGGAAAACATGTTATTTATTCAGTTTTTTATTCATTTTTTTAGGGAAACCCTGTGCAACCTAAGAATTCTTTGAGGGATTACTTCCAGAAAGGTGAGCCTACTACAACAAGCTGGGTACTCTTAGAAAGCTTAACATGTGTACTTTCAGGGAATAGGGGATATATAGGGGATATTCCAAATGGGGATATTCCAAATGTAAAGGGTTGTTTTGGTTGAAAAATTGCAAGGTGCGCATTTTGTCTGCAGAGCTGAAATTTTCGAGTAAAATTACTGTTATGCGCCTGCTTTACTTTGGGGTGTTTGCCAACCCTTCCCTTGACAGTACCTATGCATGTTGGGTATCGTTCTGTTCGGGGCATGTTGCTTTTTGAGACTTTACTTGTTTGTTGTTGTTTGCCTATAGTTTTTTTTTTTTTTTTTTTTTAGGAAAATGTGGCTTGATTCTTCCGTATTATTCTTTTTTAGGGAAACTTTGTGCAACCAAAGAATACATTGAGGGATTACTTCCAGAAAACTAAGCCCACATAAACAAGCTTGGTACGCCTAGAAAGCTTGAGGTGTGTACTTCCAGAGAATATATAGTTTGTGGGGGATATTTTAAATGTAAATGGTTGTTTTTATGGAAAAACTGCAAGGTGCACATAGCATAGTTGTATATTATCTGAAAATCTCTTAAAGCTCTGTTTCAGTTTGGGGGAGTCTCTTGGGCAGGAAAGGGTGTCTATCAATACATATGTGGTACCGCTATGACCGGGAGAAATTGGGGTTTCGCACGCAATAACATTTTATTGACAAACTTACATTTTTTATTACAAAAAAACACTACAAATTGCAAAAAATAGATTTTTTTTTTTAATATTTTTTTTGCACATATTTCACCAAAAAGTTATGAGAATACACTAAAAAAAAGGCCAAACAAGAGATTTCATGTTGAAGCCCAGACTCTCTTGAAAAAAACAATATATCATTTTCCTGGGAAATCTGTTCAAAAATCACAGTTGAACATGTGTAGCGCAAAATAGTGAAACATGGTCTGGCAACAGAGGGTGACAAAAGCTGCAGGTAGGCTGGCACTTAAAGGGATATAGGGTTGTAGTGGCAATGTTGCTTAGTCTTTCGTAGCAGTTAAAGCGCTAGTGTTTTCTGAAGGTGTAATTTACCACTTGATATTCCCTATTGACTACTATTAGCTTAGAGAAAAAAATCTAAAGTGATCAGTGCAGTATATTGAAGAACCTGATAATCCGCTGTTTTCAGTATTGTGTTGTGTGAGTTTCTTCCCTATCAAAGTAGTATTCAGAAAATCTTTAAAGCACCCACTGAGCTATTCAGCCAGGTTAGAGACCCTTGCACTTCAACAGTGAGAGACACTTGAAGCCAGGTTAGAGGCTCTTGCACTGATGTCTGTTAATATAAACATTACATTATGCCGACACTATGTACAGTAGAATAAATTGTGCTCTGTGTGTGTGTGAGAGAGATGTATTGGTTTTCAAAGACATTTCCTTTGACCATACATTTTTGTTCTGCTTTTAGACGCCACTTCAAACAAGAAAACGGCCGTCATGAAGGCAAGTTCCTCCAGTATGGCATCAAACTCATCTAGGCCAAAAGCTTCTAAAGAGCAATTATCCAGTAAATCAGGGGTTTCAACCACCACAAAAGTAAAAAGATTATCTAACAAAACTTTATCTGTGGATCAGACCATGTTGTCACACTCAGCTCCTACAGGCCTCAAGAAAGTGGACCGGTCTGACAGCTCAGCAGTTCAGCGGGTGGATTCTCAGGCACAAGAGATCGCAGACAATTCTGCCTCTGACCAGCAGCAGAACGCACAGTCTACGTCTCCTGCTGCAAAGCATCAAGTCATCAAAATACCAAGCATCATACCCAATACAATGCAGGAGGTTAATCCTGAAGATGATGCTGCTGTTGAAATTATTCAGATTTTGGAAGACAGAAGTGACAGCAAAAGTAGTTTAGAAATGACTGATGAGGAAAATACAAAAAGGTAAAAAGCTAAAAGAGTTTGTCTGGTGAGACGTCAAAAGCTGCAAGAAAGCGAGGAATGGGAAAGTAGTATTCATTCATACAATAGATGGCTTTTAAATGACACTATAACCTGGGGAATTGCATTATTCAATGTTATTAGGGTATTACTAAAGTAGAGGGCTATATAATGTGGCACTTCAGGTTTTATTACCCCTGGTAGAAGTTGCACAACATGGTTTTACTATATCACCTAATCATTTATGTAAACCTTGCCCTTATAGCCCTCTAGAACACGGTTCCTAACCTTTTTACCACTTTATCTACTTTTCTCAGCTGCCACCTCGTTGGTACATATGCGTTGCCAGTCACTTTGTTGAAAATGCACTTAACCATTTTAAAATGAAATGTCATAGAAGTGAGTACACCCCTCACATCCGTGTAAATATTTAATTATATCTTTTCATTTTCCAGCACTGTTTTAACTCTCTTGGACAATTAAGTTCACTAGAGCTTCACATACTCTAGCAACCACCAACTCTTATGTAGTCATGGAGCTATGGGAGAGACTTGCTCCTGTGCTCCTTCACCTTCTGCTTAAGGATGCCCCACAAATGCTCAATAGGATTAAGGTCCGGAGACCTCTTGTATTATGACACATGTGCGGGCTCCGATCCAGTGGGAGCCGTCTGCGTTGACTATGTCATTTTGCAAACGGCTTTTTATATTGTTTACAATGGGGGGCATGCTTTGCCACATCCCCAGTGACGTGTGCTCCTGTCCCAGCCATTCATTGACATTAACAGCCTTTTGCTGAAGGATGTAAACACGGCAAATGGCTTTGATTGGCTGCGCTCGCACATGCACTGTAGGAACAAGGAAAGGGTGAGTTGTACTGGGCATTCTGGGGTGTTTCACACAGTGGGGCATTCAAATTCTATGGTGAACCATGGCAAGGCCTGTCAGAGTGCAATTTTTCTTGTTTTATGGTGTTGACCTAGGCCATTTTTATGTAGAGCAACAATACTTATTCTTAGTATACAGTATGCCCTGCTCCAAATCTAATACTTACACTTGGGATATACTCCGCCAGATGGCGCTGGACTGCAGAGACATCGAAAATAGGCTCCTCCCGGCCCCTCAAATACCCAGGGACCTCCCACAAATCCCCAGAATTTCTCTGCAGTCTGGCTGCGAAGGACGAGAAATTGGCTCTCTACTCGCAGGTGAGCGGAGTTATTAACCTGCGGCCCTGTAGGACTAGTCCCACCCGTTCCACTATTAATATGCCTCCCAGCCTTGGCTGCGCTGGTCGGGTGAAGGTAGGCAGCACTGCCGTTGGTGCTTAGGAGTGCTGCTCCACCGCAATCCCCCACCAAAGGGTAGGCGGTTCAGGCTTATGGTGAGCCTCTATGGGATGCCCCTCCCGCACTATTGCCCCTGGCCCCTGCCTATCGGTGGGCCCTATTTAAGTGGGCACCGTCCTCCCTCATCTTCCTTGTAGTCTTCGGGGGAAAAGGGGGGGGGGGGTGTATGTGTATAGATATGTAGGTTATGCAGTCTGTGCTTTCACTTTTCACATGTCTTTTTTCTTGTGTCAGCCGCTGCGCTGACTTGTCTTTATTGCTTTTTAAATTTACCGCTGCCGCGCACTGACTTGGTTCCGCGCTTGGCGGCGGCATTACCTCAGGCGCATCATTGGAGGCATCTCAGGATAATGTTACCGGGGTCCCTTTGGGACAAGACCGGCTGTGTGTAGCGTGTGGGCAGCCTCATGCTGACGCTGACAAGGCGCGGGTCTGTGTACCCTGCGCTGAGCAGGTGCTTGCATTGCAATCTGGTCTGCCAGTGGCTGCACCTCCTTTCACTTCACCTACTCCCCCAAGCTTAAATCTCTCTCCTGCTGAGTTGCATACTAGTGGGGATTCTCAGCCTGATGTGTCTTCTAGACTGGCTACTGTTGAACAGATTATTGCAAAGTCTTTAGCACGTAAGGCCCCTGCTAAGAAGCGGCACTTGATGCCTAATGTTAGTTTTTTCCCTATGGGAACTGAGGAGTTTTGGAATCTGTGTGGCTATACCCCATCTGATGAAGGGGAGCTCTTTTCTGATTCAGGCTCATCTGACGAGAGACCGAGGGGTCATGACGATTCTGGCTCTGACCCCTGGGCCCCGGATGACACTGACAGATTATTGACCCAGACTTCCTCAGCAGAAGGTGGACAGTCTGATTGCACAGGCTCAGTCCCTCCTAGCTTGTCCCCATCCCTCCATCAGGCAGGGGATGCAGCTGGTGGGCCTGATGGTGGCATGGTTCGAGGCGGTCACTTATGCTCAGTTCCACTTGAGGCCTCTGCAACTTCACCTATTGTCTGTATGGGACAATGACCCAGCGTCCCTGGACAGGGTCTGTGTGCTCTCCCCCCTGGTCAGGAGGTCCCTCTTGTGGTGGATGGACTCAAGAAACCTGTTGGGGGGCAGATCCTTTCTTGCCCCTTCCTGGGAGATGTTCACCACGGATGCCAGTCTGTCAGGTTGGGGGGGGGGGGGTTTCTGGAAGTCCCTGCGCTTCCAGGGGAGGTGGGGCCCTCAGGAGGCCCACACACCTATCAATGTCTTGGAGCTGCGAGCGATTAGGTTAGTTCTGGCTCGCTTGACTACTCATCTTCAGGGCCTCCCTGTTCAGGTGCGCTCGGACAACCAGACGGCGGTTGCCTACATCAATCATCAGGGAGGGACCCGGAGCAAGGGGGCCCTCCAGGAAGCGTCTCTGATCCTGACCTGGGCGGAGGCCAATGTCCCCTGCATTTCAGCTGTGTACATCCCAGGGGTGAAAAATCACCTGGCGGACTCTCTGAGCAGGGGGGACCTCTCGACAGGGAGAATGGTCCCTATGCAGCAGGGTGTTTCAATCTCTTTGTCACCGTTGGGGCCAACCAGAGGTCGATCTGTTTGCGTCCCCCCACAATCACAAGCTTCCAGCTTTTGTCTCTCTGTCTAGGGATCCTCTGGCCCTGACTTCGGATGTGCTAGCAATGTCATGGAAGGACTTTCAGTTCCTGTATGTCTTCCCCCCCCCCCCAATTCCCCTGCTGGGCAGGGTTCTGCGCAAGATTGCTCTGGAGGGGGTGCCAGCAATTCTGGTGGCCCCCAGGTGGCCAAGAAGAGTGTGGTTCGCAGACGTGGTACAGCTGGCAGTAGATCAATACACTGTGCCCTTGGTGCCAGATCTGCTCACTCAGGGCTCACTACGCCATCCCAATTTACAAACTCTGGCTTTGACGGCTTGGCTGCTGAAACCTCCATCTTGATGGAGAAGGGGCTGTCTTCCTCAGTTGTGGATACTTTGATTAAAGCTCTTCCATTTATTACAGGGTTTGGCGAGCCTACATTGACTGGTGCGAGTCTTCCCTGTCGTGTGTTCTCTATTCCCAGGATTCTGGAGTTCCTGCAGCATGGGTTGGAGATGGGGCTCCAACTCAGTACTCTGAAGGGTCAGGTTTCTGCCCTGGCTATTTTTTTCCAGAAGTCCTTTGCTCAGCACCCTCTGATCAGGACTTTTTTTTCCAGGGGGTCACTCATGTGCACCCCCCACGTAAACCTATGGTGCCTGTTTGGGATTTGAACTTGGTTCTGTCAGCCTTGCAGGGTGCTCCCTTTGAACCTGTGCAGGATGCTGCCTTGGCCATTCTTACGCTCAAGGTTGTGTTTCTGGTGGCTATCACTTCTGTCAGGCGTGTGTCTGAGTTGGCGGCGCTGTCCATTCAGCCCCCCTACTATGAGAGACACCAGGACAAGGTGGTGTTTCGTTTCAAACCTGATTTTCTGCCTAAGGTAGTGTCTGCCTTTCATTTGAATCAGGATATTGTTTTTCCTTCTTTGTGCCCTAATCCTAGCAATGCTAAGGAGAGGGTTTTGCACTCTTTGGATGTGGTTAGGTGTCTGAAGTACTATCTGGTGGCTACTGCACCTTTCAGGAAAACTGATGCTCTTTTTGTGGTCCCTTCTGGTACTAGGAAGGGTTTGGCTCCTGCCAAGTCTACTATCAGCAAGTGGATTCGTCAGGCTGTGATTCAGGCCTACTCTGCTAAGGGGAAGAATCCTCCCTTCCGCCTTACTGCTCATTCCACTCGTGCTGTTGGTGCCTCTTGGGCTTTTCAGCACCAGGCTTCTGTTGAACAAGTTTGCAAGGCCGCTACTTGGTCTTCTGTTCATACCTTTTCAAAGTTTTACAAGGTTGATGTTAGGGCCTCAGCTGATGCTGCTTTTGGGCGAAAGGTTCTGCAGGCGGCAGTGGTTTAAACTTACTGCTGCTGATTTTTCTTGGGTATCCCACCCTACTTTATGGACACTGCTATTGGATGCCCCAAGTGTAGGTATTAGATTTGGAGCAGGACGTACTGTATACTAAGAATAATACAATTCTGTGATTACTCATCTGTAGAATTGGTATGAGTATACAGTACATCCTGCTCCAACCCACCCTTGGTTTGCATTATCTTGGATCCCCTGTATGGTGATTGTTAACATTGTTATAGTTGATAGTTTGGATTGATTAATTCTCCCGGCTTCTCATTGCCTGCTTTTCAATGCTGGGGATTTGTGGGAGGTCCCCGGGTATTTGAGGGGCCGGGAGGAGCCTATTTCGATGTCTCTGCAGTCCAGCGCCATCTGGCGGAGTATATCCCAAGTTTAAGTATTAGATTTGGAGCAGGACGTACTGTATCTTCATAATACCAATTCTACAGGTGAGTAATCACAGAATTGTATTTTTCAGATCATCAGAGAGTTCTTGCCATGAGGTGTAATGTTAAACTTCCAGTGACCAGTTTGAAATAGTGTGAGGGGGCATCTGCTTCCCATTCACATGAGATCTTGTAACCACTTTGGGAAGGGAAAATGGCTAATTGGGCACAATTTGGCCATTTTCACTTGGGGTGTAGTAATTTTTTGTTGCCAGGGAGTTCAGAGATTAATGCTGTGTATTAAGTTATATTGAGGGCACACCAAATTTACAATGTTATACAAGCTGTACACTGACATTGTATCAAAGTGTCTTATCTTCAGTGTTGTCCCATAAAAAGACATAATAGTGTATTTACAAAAATGTGAGCGGTGTACTCACTTTTTTACAATATTGTAAATAGTTCCCACCACTTTTGGAGCAGTTTTGTCTATATGGAGCAGCAGGGTGAGGGAAAAGTATAGGTAGCCGAACAGGTTGGAACTGACCATTTTTTCTGGGTCTCAAAGTCGGACAGCTTAAACCAGTTTGTGGGTGATAGGATGGGTTGGGTTTGTGGTTTAGGGGTGTGGTGAGTGTGTAGTTTCTCTATGGGTTTTGGAGGAACAAATAGCCACAGCTATATGCTTCTCATGTGTGTTAGTAGGTGTAGCGATGCTCACATGCGATCCTAAGTCCATAAAAAGATGTCAGTAACTTAGCCGATACTAATGGACATTTATATTTACATAGTTAATGCAATTGAAAAAAGACCTATGTCCATCGAGTTCCTGCATCCTGCTTTCAGTGGGACAGTCCATGTCAGCAAATATGGGACATTTAGGTTTTGCCAGAGTTTTTGTAGGGACAGTGGGTCTCAAAGTGGGACTGTCCCACTTAAAGTAGGACATCTGGTCAGTTTGCAGCCTCATCAGGCACCACCAGCGCCAGCTCTAGAACCAAATGTTCTTTTTGCATTGAAACTAGTAAATGAAATGATATGCTGGCTTCTTACTTTTATTTAAGCTTAAAGCCCGGCGGCCAATCCCAGGACTCCTTTTTCGGTGATGGCTCATAATGAAGGTGAGTTTTACGAGCGTTCTGTGTGGTTAGGTTCGTGGGGGCTCCAGCATTCTGGATGCTTGTTATCAGCAGACAGAGGTACCAACACCCGTTAAAGTAAAAACGGGTGTTGGGCCGGTTTAAGTGGTTTAAGCACGCCTGATTTAACCCTTTACCTGGAAATGTACCTTTAACTAGGGAGAAGGTTTGTATTTGCAGTGCTTGTTTTGGAGGTTGAGACTTGTTGACAGATGCTATTGTTTACAATGTTTTTAAAAGTGGACCAAGACCAAGGATTTTCACTTTCTTGGGTTTTATCCACAATACAGTGGTATTTCCTGTGTATGAAACCCCTAGGAGTGTCTTGTTTACTCATTGTGATCCATGTTCCCACGGTGCATGCACAGGGTCTCTTCCAATCAGAATAGGTTGCGATGCATATTAATGCTTGACAATCTATTTTGGCTGAAGCAATTGCTGGGCAGCTCCCGCTGTCCTCACTAGCCATTCAGCAGCCCACCTCTTCATGGCTGCATCTTCCTGCTAGAACACAGCTGTTTCTGGAAGTAGAAACAAGGTAAAGAGTAATGGCACACACCCTGAATTTCTTTGCCATAGACCACCAATCATAGGGATTGACTGGTGGTCTATAGCCCCACCCTCGTTTGTCAGCTCAGCAAGAACGACGACACTAGTATTATTCAGCCTGAGCCATTACAGCCAGCTCCCATTTCACCTCTCTGATCTCCCTCCCTTGCACATGGGGACCCTAATAGGCATTTATTCACCACTTCACATAATTAGCATTTGAAACACCCATGGCTGCCTGTGTGCTTGTGGTTGTGGAATAAGAAAATAGAGCGAGTGATTACACAGCATGGCTGATGAATATGCCAGTGTCTGAAGCACAATATCAGGCACTTAGAGACACAGCCCATTATACTGATTATTATGCTGGTTATTATGTGGCATCACAGGGCCAAGGGCCACTCCCACATATTTCAAAAGAGAAATCATAAGATGAAACTGTAAACCTTGATATCTCGGCCTTTACTTCTTCAATTTAAAAACTGAAAACCCTTTAAGACATACAGCTTGAGGCATGCCAGGGATGTACAGGGAGCTGCCAGAGACCTGCACATGCACCATAGGGGGTCAGTTCCTGAGGTGAGAATACGGAAGTTCCAGGGTGTTTCACACATCGGTGGCAAGCTGTAACCCAGCCCTGGAGTTAGATTCTAGAGCTGCATTACCAGGGTTTTGGTTCGTTTTAATGTAAATATTAGATAGTAGATATTAAACATTCAAACTCATTTTTCAAAAGCTGATCTAGCTTGGGTTATTTTGTGTTGATTTGTGCTGTAGTGATATTGCTGTAAAAAAACAGGAAGACACCCCAAACCTGAAAGTCCAGGAGGTAGTGGAGGAACCCTCTGATGCTTCAGTCATTCCAGATGGAGACAGTGAAAGCAAGAGCCAAATCAGTGATTCTGACTCTGATGGACCCATCCTCTACACAGATGATGACGATGATGATGACAGCACAGAAAGTAAGATTTTCTAAATTGTGTTTGTGTGTAAATGATAAACCAATGTGGAACCATAGGTCCCCGACACCAAGATCTGAAAATATTTCTACTCAAAATGTTTACCCACACAGTGCCATTTAACAATGTGTGTGACGCATATTTTCATTAAAATCTTCGTTTTGTTAATTTCTAAATAACCCTTTATTAATAGGTTCGCTAGCAAGTAAAATTCGTCGTAGAGATACCCTCGCTATAAAACTTGGGAACAGACCATCTAAAAAGGATCTGGAGGACAAGAATATTCTGCCTCGGAACTCTGAAGAAGAGCGACAGGAGATGTGGCAACAGATTGGAACAAAACTAGTCAGGTATTTACCTTGTATCAGGTTAAATTCTACAAAAGGCACAGCTTTGTCCTTCACTGCTCTTTTGTAAGGTTAAAATAAGGCTTAACCTGAAACTTTGCAAATGGTAGACTTTGATTCTATTTTGGGGTCATTGCCTGGGCTTCAAATCATTTTTATGGTGATTACAAACTATAAAATACAATGTATTTCTCAGTAAGCCAAAGCACGATTCGGACTACTCTATTTTATCAGGCTCCAGCTCCCGACTCAAAAAAGACCAATAATTAGTAATAACACATTACCTGTAAAAAAGAATATGGTAACAATGAACGTTTTCTCACCATTATATAAGTAACCAGGCAAATTAGATTGACCATAAAGCATATTTATTGGAACAACATTTCTGAGCAAATTAAAGTTCCTGTCAAGGCATTAACCCTTTCGCTGCCAGTTTACCTGCAGCTTTTGTCACCCCCTGTTGCAGACCATGTTTCACTATTTTTCTCTACACATGTTCAACTGTGATTTTTGAAAGGATTTCCAGGTATTTCCAAGGAAAATTATATATAGTCTGGGCTTCAACATGAAATGTCTTGTTTGGCTTTTTTTTTTTTAGTGTATTCTCAATACTTTTTGGCGAAATATGTGCAAAAAAAATAAAAAAAATCTATTTTTTGCAATTTGTAGTGGTTTTTTGTAATAAAAAATGTAAGTTTGTCAATAAAATTGTATTGCGTGCGAAACCCCAATTTCTCCCGGTCACAGCAGTACCACATATGTATTGGTAGACACTCTTTCCTGCCCAGGAGACTCCCCCAAACTGAAACAGAGCTTTAGGAGATTTTCAGATAAAATACAACTGCGCTATGCGCACCTTGCAGTTTTTCCAGAAAAACAACCCTTTTACATTTGAAATACCCCCCACAAACTATATATTCTTTGGAAGTACACGCCTCAAGCCTTCTAGGCGTACCAAGCTTGTTTATGTGGGTTTAGTTTTCTGGAAGTAATCCCTCAATATATTCTTTGGTTGCACAAAGTTTCCCTAAAAAAGAATAATGCGGAAGAATCAAGCCACATTTTCCTAAAAAAAAAAAAAAAAAAAAAAAAACTATAAGCAAACAAGAAATAACAAGTAAAATCTCCAAAAGCAACATGCCCCGAACAGAACGATACCCAACATGCATATAGGTACTGTCAAGGGAAGAGTTGGCAAACATCACAAAGTAAAGCGTGCGCGTAACAGTAATTTTACTTGAAAATTTCAGCTCTGCTGACAAAGTGCGCACCTTGCAATTTTTCAACCAAAACAACCCTTTACATTTGGTATATCCCCGATAAACCATATATTCCCTGAAAGTACACATGTTAAGCTTTCTAAGAGTACCCAGCTTGTTGTAGTACCTTAGTCTCGGGTGCTGGACTTAAAAAGCCGGCTGCTGGTGACATCACAGTGATGTCACCCGGCCCTGCCCCCCAGGGGGCGGGGCTAGCAGTCGCGATCCAGGAAGTGGGGGGAGAGGGCGATTTCTGCCCTCTCCTCGCCACGGAAGAGGCTGGAGGGCGATCGGAGGCCCCCCAGTGAAGAGGACACCTGTCGGGCGATCGGATGGCACCAAACGACCCGGCCGGATCCAACGAGGGGTCAGGTGAGTATTTTTATTTTTTAACTAGCAGGGGGGGAAAGTCAAGCACGTAACACCTACGGGCTTGGCACTTAACGCCCAGCCAAGCCAGCACGTAGGTGTTACGGGCTTGGCAATAAAAGGGTTAAAGGTTAATTCCACTTCCAACAGCTTTTTTTAAAAGTTTCCATTATTGTGTGCCAAAATGATGTAATCAATGTGCTAAGCTTTTCTGTTATTTTTTTTTTTTCGATTTGTTTGCAACTGTGTTATAAAAGAAAACAGTTTCCCTGGCAGCATGCTGATAAGTAAATCACAGGTCTGAGGGCACAATTCTAACACAAATGTTTATTTTACATCACAGAAGAGGAAACTAATAAGGTACAACACCAAAAACATGACAGAAAGGTTTTGTTTTAACATAAGTCTATACTCTCCTTTTTTCCTCACCAGCTGCTCCGTGCAGTGGCAGCATCCTCATACTTACCAGTGAAGGAGAACAAGTGATTTAATTCATCATCGGGTAGACATGGCAGCGTTTATTTATATGGCTTTATAGCCCCAAACATTTCTACTCACATGGCAAGGCATGTGGGGGGCAACAAGGCTTCATGGACGCCGCCAGTGGTGGAGGACTTCGTTAAGTATGAGGATGCCAGAGTTGCACAGAGGAGCTGTGGGGGAACACTGGACCTGCACGTTGGAGCTGCAGGGACAAAAGGTAAGCATATAATTTTCTCTCATATTCCACTCAAGGGTGTCGCCCAATTAGATATGAATGGCTTAATTCTCGAAGGGTGGGACTGCAAGATAAAAAGGTGAAGTTCCTCCCCGCCTATATATATATTCTTAGTATACAGTACGTCTTGCTCCAGATAGAATACTTACAATCGGGTATTACTCCGCCAGATGGCGCTGGACTGCAGAGACATCGAAAATAGGCTCCTCCCGGCCCCTCAAATACCCAGGGACCTCCCACAAATCCCCAGATTTTCTCTGCAGTGTGGACTGTGAAGGACGAGAAATGGCTCTCTACTCGCAGGTGAGCGGGGCTATTAGCCTGTGGCCCTGTAGGACTATTCCCACCCGTTCCATTAGTAATGTGCCTCCCAGCCTTGGCTGCGCTGGTCGGGTGATGGTAGGCAGCACCGCTGTTAGGTGCTTAGGAGCGCTGCTCCACCGCAATCCCCCGCCAAAGGGTAGGCGGTTCAGGCTTATGGTGAGCCTCTATGGGATGCCCCTGCCTATCGGTGGGCCCTATTTAAGTGGCCGCTGTCCTTCCTCATTCTTCACGTAGCCTTCGGGGGGGAAAAGAGGGGGGGGGGGGTTTGTGTCTGCGTGTATGCTATGTATGTACGTGTATTGGCCTTATGCTTTATTTCATTCTGCTTTGTGTCAGCCGCCGTGCTGACTTGCTTTACTATGTCTATATTTAAAATTGCCGCCGCGTGCCTTTTTGTCAATATGTTCCGCGCTTGGTGGCGGCGTTACCTCAGGCGCCGGCGCGCTGTCATTGGCTGCTTGTCACATGTTGGCTTTGCGCTCTTCGGGGGGGGGGGCGTCTCTGGCGCGTTCTGCGTCATTGCTGATTGCCGGCCCGCCCCTCGAGGTATACCGACGCCATTTTGTCTGCTTGGTTGGCTTATGCGTGATGGACCTCTACCTACCGCGGTCCGTAAGTGCCCTCGCGGGCGGCTTTATTTCCACCTTTTTATTACTGTCTGCTTACGGCCCCTTTTGTTATGTCTTTCAGACAGGCGAATCCATTGGCTTCTCCCAACCCTCTATTAGTTGGTTAACTTGTGAAGCCTAGTGAAATTACTCCCACTTCCCTAGCGGGTTATTGAGGCATCCAGGGTTGCTGTATAGCGTTAATCCCTATCGGCCTATAGTGCCGCTATGATCACCATATGGAGGCATCTCAGGATAATGTGACCGGGGTTCCTTCGGGACAATCCGGCTGTGTGTAGCGTGTGGGGAGTCTCATGTTGACGCTGAGCAACTGCTTGCGCTGCAATCTGGCCTTCCAGTGGCTGGCCCTGCACCTCGTTTCACTTCACCTACCCCTCAAGCTTAAATCGCACTTTTACTCAGTTGCATACAAGTGGGGATTCTCAGCCTGATGTGTCTTCTAGACTGGCTACTGTTGAGAAGTTGATTGCTAATACCTTGGCGCGTAAGGCCCCTGCTAAAAAGCGGCACTTAACGCCTAATGTCACTCTTTTCCCTATGGGGTGGCTATACCCCTTCGGACAAAGGGGAGCTTTTCTCTGAATCAGGGTCATCTGATGAGAGGCCAAGGGGCCATGACGATTCTGGCTCTGACCCCTGGGCCCCGGATGACAGTGACAGATTGCTGACACAGATTTTTGAGGTTCTGTCCATTTCTCCCCCTGTTGCGGTTCCCAGGCAAAGGGGGGAGCTTATCCATACTGCTAAGTCACGTTTGGAATTTCCTGAGCAAGCACATTTCAATAACCTTGTGCTCAAGGAATGAGAGCGCCCCAGTAGACTTCCCGGTGTACCTAAGAGTTGGGATAGGAAGTATCCCTTTCCTGCTGATGTGGTAAAGTGTTGGTCATCCCCTCCCGAGGTGGATGCCCCGGTCCTAGGGCTATCTAACACCTCTGTCATGCATTCCCCTGGCTCTACTACCCTGCGGGATGCTGAGGACCGGCGCATTGACCAGCTGGCGTCTCATGCCTTTGCATGTGTGGGGACGGCGCTGCGCCCGGTCTGTGCCTCTGCCATTACCGCTGTGGCCACTAGGACCCTGATCAGAAGTATACTTGATAGTGCCCCTGATGATGTGCCTTGTGAGGTGTTTAATGCACTCTCCAGTTGTGATGTTTTTGTAAATTTTGTCCTCTCTGCCTTGGATGACACCATTAGAATGTGTGCCAGGACATCTGCCCTTGTGGTGGCTATACGCCGCTCGGTTTGGCTACGCCAGTGGGCTGCTGACAACGCTGCCAAGAAGGCTCTCACCGGTTTTACCTTCAAAGGACTACGCCTGTTTGGGGACTGCCTGGGCCTTTTTGCTAAGGGTGGCAGGTTACCCCAGCGCAGGCGGCAGTCTCGGCCCTTTCGGGGTTAGGGCTCATTCTCCTCCCCATACCGTGGTGCTAGTAGGGAATGCAGCTGGTGGGCCTGATGGTGGCATGCTTCGAGGCGGTCCCTTATGCTCAGTTCCACTGGAGGCCTCTGCAACTCCACCTCTTGTCAGTGTGGGACAAGGATCCAGCATCCCTGGACAGGGTCTGTGTGCTCTAACCCCTGGTCAGGAGGTCCCTCTCGTGGTGGATGGACTCAAGGAATCTGTTGGGGGGCAGATCCTTTCTTACCCCTTCCTGGGAGACGGTCACCATGGATGCCAGGTTGGGGGGGTTTCTGGAAGTCTCTGCGGTTCCAGGGGAGGTGGGGCCCTCAGGAGGCCCACACACCTATCAACGTCTTGGAGCTGCGGGCGATCAGGTTAGTTCTGGCTCAGTTGACTCCTCACTTTCGGTGCCTGCCTGTTCAGGTGCGCTTGGACAACATCAATCATCAGGGAGGGACCCGGAGCAAGGGGGCCCTCCAGGAAGTGTCTCTGATCCTGACCTGGGCGGAGACCAATGTTCCCTGCATATCAGCTGTGTACATCCTGGGGGTGGAAAATCTGCCAGACCTCTCGCCAGGGAGAATGGTCCCTATGCAGCAGGGTGTTCCAATCTCTATGTCACCGTTGGGTCCAACCAGATGTGGATCTGTTTGCGTCCCGTCACAAGCTACCGACCTTTGTCTCCCTGTCTCAGGATCCTCTGGCCTTGACCATGGATGCTCTAGCAATGTCATGGCAGGACTTTTTCTGTATGTCTTCCCTCCATTCCCCCTGCTGGGCAGGGTTCTGCGCAAGATTTCTCTGGAAGGGGTGCCAGCAATTCTAGTGGCACCCAGGTGGCCAAGAAGAGTGTGGTTCGCAGACATGGTGCAGTTGGCAGTAGATCCGTACACTCTGCCCGTGGTGCCAGATCTGCTCACTCAGGGCTCACTACGCCATCCCAATTTACAAACTCTGGCTTTGACGGCCTGGCTGCTGAAACCTCCATCTTGATGGAGAAGGGGCTGTCTTTCTCGGTTGTGGATACCTTGATAAAGGCTAGAAAGAAGTCTTCTTCTTCTATTTACTACAGGGTTTGGTGTGCCTACATAGACTGGTGTGAGTCTAAGTCTCTTTCCTGTCGTGTGTTCTCTATTCCCAGGATTCTGGAGTTCCTACAGCATGGTTTGGAGATGGAGCTCCAACTTAGTACTCTAAAAGGTCAGGTTTCTGCCCTGGCTGTTTTCTCCCAGAAGTCCTTTGCTCAGCATTCTCTGATCAGGACTTTTTTCCAGGGGGTGACTCATGTGCGTCCCCCGCGTAAGACTATGGTGCCTGTTTGGGATTTGAACTTGGTTTTGTCAGCCTTGCAGGGTGCTCCTTTTGAACCTGTGCAGGATGTTTCCCTGGCCATTCTTACTCTCAAGGTTGTCTTTCTGGTGGCTATCACCTCTGTTAGGCGTGTGTCTGAGCTGGCGGCGCTTTCCATTCAGCCCCCCTACTATGAGAGACACCAGGACAAGGTGGTGTTTCGCTTCAAGCCAGATTTTCTGCCTAAGGTAGTGTCTGCCTTTCATCTGAATCAGGACATTGTTCTCCCTTCATTGTGCCCCAATCCTAGTAATGCTAAGGAGAGGGTCTTGCATTCTTTGGATGTGGTTAGGTGTCTGAAGTACTATCTGGTGGCTACTGCACCTTTCAGAAAGACTGATGCTATTTTTGTGGTCCCTTCTGGTCCTAGGAAGGGTTTGGCTCCTGCCAAGTCTACTATCAGCAAATGGATCTGTCAGCCTGTGATTCAAGCCTATTCTGCTAAGGGGAAGAATCCTCCCTTCCGCCTTACTGCTCATTCTACTCGTGCTATTGGTGCTTCTTCGGCTTTTCAGCACCAGGCTTCTGTTGAACAAGTTTGCAAGGCCGCTACTTGGTCTTCTGTTCATACCTTTTCAAAGTTTTACAAGGTTGATGTTAGGGCCTCAGCTGATGCTGCTTTTGGCCGCAAGGTTCTGCAGGCGGCAGTGGTTTAAACTGTCTGCTGTTACTTTTGGGGATCCCACCCTACTTTATGGACACTGCTATTGGATGTCCTGATTGTAAGTATTCTATCTGGAGCAGGACGTACTGTATACTAAGAATAATAAAATTCTGTGATTCTCACCTGTAGAATTGGTATTATGAGTATACTGTACGTCCTGCTCCACCCCACCCTTGGTTTTGCATTATCTTGGATCCCCTGTATGGTGATTGTTATCATTGTTATAGTTACTAGTTTGGGCTGTTTTCATTCTCCCGGCTTCTCGTTAACTGCTTTTCAATGCTGGGGATTGTGGGAGGTCCCCGGGTATTTGACGGTCCGGGAGGAGCCTATTTTCGATGTCTCTGCAGTCCAGCTCCATCTGGCGGAGTAATTCCCGATTGTAAGTATTCTATCTGGAGCAGGACGTACTATTTACTCATAATACCAATTCTGCAGGTGAGAATCACAGAATTGTATTATTTTAAGTATGTCTCACACCCTGCTTCGGAAGTAGTCATTACACGTGGGTTATGTCCAATAGAGGGCGAACTTCTGCAGAGATGACTAGAAAAAAGAAGCCCCTCCCGGCCCATAAATACCTAGGGCCTCCCAAACACCTCCCAGTAATCGTCTCTGCAGACGGCGAGCAAGTCAGAAGATGATGCCTCCTCCTTGCACAGGGGGATTTCAGGTAGCCGGGATGACTCCCGGCCCTCTATTTCTCTATTTCCGCCCGGATCCCTGTTTGTTTTACCCTGCCTCCCAGCCTAGGCTGCTGGTCTGGGTGAGGGTAGATGGCACCTCACCATCTAATGCTAATGCTCCACCGTGAGACCCTATACTAGAGGGTAGGCGGTTAACCGGGTTGGTGACCCCGGTTTGGGATGCCTTGTCCATCCCCCCATTTTCTACTGCTGTAGTTGAGAATCCCTCCCTTTACTTTGTCCCTTATTCCCTATGGGAGGGGGGGGGGGCTGTGATTTTCTCTGGGTCTGTTGATTCATTTTGTGTATGAGTGTGCGTGTGTGTGTGTGTGTGTGTGTGTGTTTTGACTGTATTTTAATGTATTTTTAACTGTATGTTCGTGCGGCGGCCGTAGTAGAGCCGGTCGCACTGTCATGGCGTTGCTCTCTGGAGGCTGAGGGGAGCTTCTCCCTCTCCTTGCTGGGTGGAGAGGGGGCGGGGCCAAGCGCTTGGCGCGCTGAAGGTGGCCCGCCCCACTCTCTCTCTCTGGCACCCTTGGCGGCGCCCGGTTACTCTTATTGGGGAGGGGGCGGGGCCGGGCGCTCGACGCGCTGGCGGCGTTTGTTTTTTGTTTTGTCTGTTCGTTTATGCTTGAGGCCTCATCCTGGGCCTGGTACACTTAGGGATCATATTGTTCCTTCTTACGTTTTCTGGGGCCAACATCTATAAGTCTTGTGCCATTATCTACTTGTTAGCATGCCATGTTGGTCCTTGATGCATTGCTTTTAGTTTTATGCATTCTATGATTATATATATATATATATATATATATATATATATATATATGTTTTATATGCCACTCTCTGTTTACTTTTTGCATGTATGAGTGCTTGTCTTGCTACCTTATTTATGGGGGCCCCCCTTGTCAATGTGTCCTGGGGTCCCTTTGGCTTGCAAATCCTCCCACTAACGGACTTAAGGGGCATCCTGGGTTGCTTCTAGCATAATTCCCGCTGGTCATTGCGACTACCATACAAATCACCATTTGGAGGCTCCCCTGTATCCGGGCTCTGGCTCCCTTTGGGGCAGTCCCGACAGTGTGTGGGTTGGGGGGTATCCCTTGTTGGGGATACTGTGCTGGTGCATACTATGTGTTCAGCAGGCCATAACACGGCAGTCGGAGGCCCGGACGTCTGGGTCAGTGCCGCCGGCCTCATCGCCTACTCTGCCTTAAATTACCCGTACCCCATGTGACATGTTCACTAGCGGGGAGTCGCAATCTGATGTATGTGCTGGATTGGCCAACATCGATAAATTGTTTTCTAGTTCTCTGGCCAGGGTGGCCCCGACTAAGAGAAGACATCTGTCACGGCAGCGCCGGTTCTTGATGTTTATGATTCCCTTGACTGGTCTGTTTATTTTCCGCTTGCGGAAGGACCTGTTTGCGGAATCTGAGGATCAGCAGTTTGGGATGCTGAAGCCGGGCTTGGGGATGCTGTGGTTATCCCCATGATCCTGGGCCATTTATTTGAGGTGCTGGCTATTCCTCCTCCGGCGGAGTCCCCTCCGCAGAAGGGAAATTTTTTTTTTCTTGAGACCTCTAAGCCTCGTCTGGGGTGCCCAACTCGGCTTCATTCTAATATGTAATTTTTAAGGATTGGGAGGGATCTAGCCGGCTTCCCGGTTTTCCTCAGGAACGGGATAGGAGGTATCCCTGTACGGTGATCGCGGTGAAGCGCTGGTCATCTCCTCCCGAGGTCGATGCATCCGTTACTGGGATTGTCCAACGCATCTGTGGTACACTCTCTAGACGCCTCCACGATTAAGGATCGTGAGGACCGTCGTTTTGATCAGATGGCTTGACATGCCCTTGCTGGCGTGGGTTCTGCCTTGTGGCCTGTTTGTATTTCTGTACTCACGGTTGTGGTTATCAGGTCTTTGGTTTGGGGCCTGTTGAGGGGTCCCAGCTGGACCCAGCCGGTGCTGATTTGGCAGCGTTTATGCGGTGTGTATAGTTCCTGACTATGGTCTTGTTTGCCTGGATGACACTATATGTCTGTATGGCGGAACCTCAGCTTTGCTTGTGGCTATACGATGCTCTGTCTGGTTGCGCCGGTGGCAGCTAACATTGGCTACCCTTCGGGGTATGCGGCTTTTTGGAGTCATATTGGATTCAGTTGCGTAAGGAGGCAGGCTTCCTCTATTCCTTCCTTTCACAGTGCCAGAGCTGACAGAGGTGCTGCCTTCTCTATCTTCAGTGGTGATTCCTCTGTTCTCGGGTTTCCTCGGACCCCCGGGCTGTGCAGGGGCCGGGGCTATTGTTCCAACCCTTGTGGTTCCCTAACGGGATGGATCCATCAGAACCATTCTGGTTTTTGAGGCCTTTCTACAGGTTCATCAGATCCCAGAAGTTCCTCATGGAGACTCTGCGCTCAGTCATCAATTCCCTTCATCAGGGGGTTTTCGTGACATTTATAGACATCAAGGTTGTTTACCTTTATGTACCAACCTACCCCACTCGCCAGAGATTTCTCAGGTTTGGGGTGGAAGATCGGCATTTTCAGTTGTGGCCCTCTCTTTCTGGTTGACTTCGGTGCCAATGGTGTTCGCCAAGGGGCTGGCGGGCATAATGGCCCTTCTCGGAGCCCAGGGCGTTTACATTGTGCCGTATCTGGATGACCTACTCATTACAGCATCTTTTTTATGCCGGGTGGAGATGGACTCCAGGGTAGTGACGACGCTGGAACGGTTAGGGTGGGTGATCACCCACCCCAAGTTCTCTGGCATGAATCTGGATTCCGGTCAGGCCAGAGGGTTCCTTCCTCACCCTAAGGTGCAGAGGGTTCAGGACCTGATATTTGTTCTCCTGGACAATCCTCGCCTCTCTTTCCGGCTAGGGATGAAACTGGTGGGATTGATGGTGGTTTTCCTTCTAGGCAGTCCCCTTTGCTCAGTTCCTCATGAGGTCGCTCTAACTCCGTCTATTGCGGACTTGGGACGGCTGTTCCCGGTGCTTGGCTCGGTCCTTTCTGCTGTCTCCCAGGGTCCGGCAATACTTTCAGTGGTGGCTGGAGCTTAGCGGTCTGATGAGGGGCAGATCCTTTTTGGCCCCTTGTTGGGAGACGGTTACCTCGAATGCCAGCCTGTCGGGCTGGGGAGGTTTCTGGACGGACTTTCAGTTTCAGGGGCTGGGGAGTCTTCAGGAGGCTCACGCTCCCATCTCTGTTTTTGGAGTTCAGAGCTATTTGTTTGATCCTGTCATGCTGGATGCATCATTTACAGGTTTTGCCGGTTCAGGTTCAGTTGGACGATTGAAGTGCGGTCGCTTACGTCAATCACCAAGGAGGGACTCGCAGCAGGAGTGCCCTCAGGGAAGTTTCGCTGATTCTTGCATGGGCGGAGAGCGATGTTCCATGCATCTCAGCGGCATTCATTCCGGGAGTGGATAACACGGAGGCGGATTCCTTGAGCAGGGGATCCTCTCACTGAGGGGGTTGTTCTTTCTCCCGCAAGGTGTTCCGGTCCTTCTGTCGCAAGTGGGGGATTTCGGAGGTGGTTCTCTTTGCCTCACGTTGCTATCACTAGCTCCCAACGTTTGGTTTTCGGTCTCAGGTTCCTCTGCCTCCGGCAGTGGTCGCCATGTCTTTTGCCTGGAGGGGTCTGGGGTTCCTGTACCTGTTTCCTTCCTTCGCCATGGCGGGCAAGGTGGTGCGCTAGCTGGCTCCTGAGGGTGCGTCCGCAATGCTGGTGGCTCCAGGGTGGCCAAGATAGGTTTGGTTCTGCAGTTTGCAAACGCTGGCTTTGGCGGCGTGGCTGCTGCAACCTCCTCCATCTTCATAGAGGAAGTTTGTCTGATGTTGTGCTTCAGACCCTTGTTTGGGCTAGGAAGTGGTCTTTCTTTAACTTCTTCTACAGGACTTGGCAGTCCTATATTGATGGGTGTGAGGCTAGGGCCTTGCCTTGCAAGGTGTTTTTGTTCACTAGGTTTTTGGACTTTCATCGGTACGGTCTGGGCCTGGGGCTCCAGCTTAAGTGCTTTGCTGGGGCAGGCCTCTGTCCTGCTGGTCTTCTTCTAGGGCCTTTTGTCCTCAAAAAGCCTTGCGTCTGTTTGGGATTTGAATTTTGCATTTTCTATGCTTACACAACAGATTGCCTTTTGGTGGCTATTACTTCTGTTCGCTGTGTTTCCATCTCTTTAAGGATGTGTTCCTTCTGCTTTTCAATTACTGAATTGCGGAAGGCAGCCAGAAGTGTATATATAGGCTGGGAGGACCCACGCCTATTGATCTTTGCAGTCCTGCCCTTCGGGGGAGAGTTAACCCATTCGTATCTGATTAGGTGACGCCCTGGAGTGGAAGAAGAGAGAAATCAATCCTACAGGTAAGAATCACAGAATTGTATTTATTCTCAGTATGTCACACACCCCGCTTCAGAATAGTCATTACACTTAGGTTATACCGACCTGTAGAGGGCGATCTTGCAGAGATGTCATGAAAAAAAGGGAGCCCCTCCCGGTCCATAAATACCTGGGACCTCCCACTTCCCCAGTCTTTCATCTCTGCAGACGGCGAGCAAGTCAGAAGATGGATGTCTCCTCCTTGCAGGTAGCCGGGGTAACTCCCAGCCCCCCTCTTTCGGTCTATTTCTGCCTGGACCTACTGTTATCCCCCTTTTTAGTAAAGAGTCTCCCAGCCTAGGCTGCGGGTTCTGGCAAAGGTAGACGGCACCTTAAGGTGCTTTAGGAGCTATGCTCCACCGTGAGACCCCATACTAAGGGGTAGGCGGTAGTCCGGGTTGGGGTGCCCTGTCCTTGCCCTTACACCTTTTGGGTGTTAATTCCCCCTTCCCCGGTCACCCATTGTTCCCTACTGCCAGGGGGGGGGCGCTTATCCCCCTTTTAGTTTAGTTCTTTCCTTAGAGTGCATGCTTGTGTGCAACTTGTTGTGTGTGTGTTGTGCGCGTGATTGATGCGTTCCATGGCCGGGCCGGCGGTTTGCGGCGCCGCCGGCCGTTACTGTCAGCCTTCGGGGGAGCTTCTTCCCCTCCAGTGCGGTTTCGGGGGCGGGCCGGGTGCGGGCGCGATCCTGCGGCCCGCCCCCTCCCTCTCCCCATGCTGCTGGTGCCGCTGCGGAGCCCGGTCACTGGCCGGGAGCCGCCTGGTGTCAGGAGCTAGGGGCGGGGTCGGGCGCAGCGCGCAGTCCGCGCCGGCCCGCCCTTCTTCATCCTTGCTGCCAAGTCCCTCCTCCTCGTGCAGGACACCATTACCGTAAGCGCCCAGTGGGCTCCAGTCTTTCATGCCTGTGAAGCTGCTTGTCAGCGCGAGATTGATATATATATATATATATATATATATATATATATATATATATATATATATATTCCTCTATTTATATGTATGTGTGCCTTGGCCCTTCTGTTATGTGCACAGCATTGTGTGATATATGTGTGACAGTTCCCCCTTTTCTATTCCAGGCGGACCCTTGTTGGATCTTAAAGGGTCCTCCCGGTCCTAGGGTCCCTGGTTTAGTTTAAGAACTCCCTATAAATCCTCCCACTCGGGACACAGAAGGGGCATCCCTTATATCGCTTATATTGCTTAACCCTTCTAGTGCCAGCTACGTGACTCTCACGTAGCTGCCTCTCCAACCGTTAAGTGCCAGCTACGTGAGAGTCACGTAGTAGAGGCCCATAAAACAAAAAGTAAAAAACATACAGACTTACCCCTCATTTGAAAGGGTCAGCGATTCTGTACAAGAATCCGCCGTTAGATTTCCGCCCCCAGGCCTCTGATCTTCAGGAGGGGGCCCGGAATAGGCCCCCCCCCCCCGCCGGCGCCGACATCTGAAAAAAAAAAACAGTAAATGACATTTACTCACCTCGCAGCGCGATGACTCTCCCCGGGTCTTCTCTTCACCAGGGGGGGCTCCGATCCCCCCCCCCCCGGGCTTTCCACGCTGCTTGTGAGGGCCCAGAAACGGGCCATCACCATCCTCTTCGGCCGGCGCTGGCCCCGCCCCTAGCCCCGCCCACTTGATGGCGCCATCCCGCTCCTCGGGTTACTGAATCAAAAACTGATACAAAAATCAAGGTTGCACACGTGTAGCGCAAAGACGTGAAAAGTCGTCTGGCAACAGATTGTGACAAAAAATCTAGGTAGGCTGGCACTCAAAGGGTTAATTCCCTTGGGTATTGCTACTACCGATAAAATCACCATATGGAGGCTTCCCAGGATACCGGGCTCGGGCTCCCCTCGGGGCAACCCTGGCAGTGTTTGGGGTGTGGGGTATCCCTTACAGGGGATGATGTATTCCTTTGCATACCATGTGCACAGCAGAATATTACGCTGCAGGTCGGATCCCATGCGTCTGGTTCTGCGCCGCCGCTCCCTTCTCCTACCCCTCCCCGCCTGATCCGTACCCCGTGTGATGTTGTCATGAGTGGGGATTCGCAATCTGAGGTGTGTGCCAGATTGTCCAATCTTGAAAAATTATTTTCTT